>CM030179.1:205000-217500 GCA_017639675.1 Aplochiton taeniatus | reverse complement strand
GGTCGCAGCTCTCACCACACGTGTTGTGTTCACACTCGCAGCTGAACTTCTAAACACATCAGCAACAACAATAATACATAAATACATGAACCACAGCATTACAGGGCCCTCCCAGCATTATGTTCAGTACAGGGCCCTCACACTATTATGTTTAGCACAGGGGCCTCACAGAATTATGTTCAGTACAGGGCCCTCACACTATTATGTTCAGTACAGGGCCCTCACACTATTATGTTCAGCACAGGGCCCTCACACTATTATGTTCCGCACAGGGCCCTCACACTATTATGTTCAGCACAGGGCCCTCACAGCATTATGTTCAGTACAGGGCCCTCACACTATTATGTTCAGTACAGGGGTCTCACAGCATTATGTTCAGTACAGGGCCCTCACACTATTATGTTCAGTACAGGGCCCTCACACTATTATGTTCAGCACAGGGCCCTCACACTATTATGTTCCGCACAGGGCCCTCACACTATTATGTTCAGCACAGGGCCCTCACAGCATTATGTTCAGTACAGGGCCCTCACACTATTATGTTCAGTACAGGGGTCTCACAGCATTATGTTCAGTACAGGGCCCTCACACTATTATGTTCAGCACAGGGGCCTCACACTATTATGTTCAGTACAGGGCCCTCACACTATTATGTTCAGTACAGGGCCCTCACACTATTATGTTCAGCACAGCGCCCTCACACTATTATGTTCAGCACAGGGGCCTCACAGCATTATGTTCAGCACAGGGCCCTCAAACTATTATGTTCAGCACAGGGGCCTCACACTATTATGTTCAGCACAGGGGCCTCATAGTATTATGTTCAGCACAAGGCCCTCACACTATTATGTTCAGCACAGGGCCCTCACACTATTATGTTCAGCACAGGGGCCTCACAGCATTATGTTCAGTACAGGGCCCTCACACTATTATGTTCAGTACAGGGCCCTCACACTATTATGTTCAGCACAGGGCCCTCACACTATTATGTTCCGCACAGGGCCCTCAAACTATTATGTTCAGCACAGGGGCCTCACACTATTATGTTCAGCACAGGGGCCTCATAGTATTATGTTCAGCACAAGGCCCTCACACTATTATGTTCAGCACAGGGCCCTCACACTATTATGTTCAGCACAGGGGCCTCACAGCATTATGTTCAGTACAGGGCCCTCACACTATTATGTTCAGTACAGGGCCCTCACACTATTATGTTCAGAACAGGGCCCTCACACTATTATGTTCAGCACAGGGGCCTCACAGCATTATGTTCAGTACAGGGCCCTCACACTATTATGTTCAGTACAGGGCCCTCACACTATTATGTTCAGCACAGCGCCCTCACACTATTATGTTCAGCACAGGGGCCTCACAGCATTATGTTCAGCACAGGGCCCTCAAACTATTATGTTCAGTACAGGGCCCTCACACTATTATGTTCAGCACAGGGGCCTCACAGCATTATGTTCAGCACAAGGCCCTCACACTATTATGTTCAGCACAGGGGCCTCACACTATTATGTTCAGCACAGGGGCCTCATAGCATTATGTTCAGCACAAGGCCCTCACACTATTATGTTCAGCACAGGGGCCTCACAGCATTATGTTCAGTACAAGGCCCTCACACTATTATGTTCAGCACAGGGGCCTCACAACATTATGTTCAGTACAGGGAAGGCCTTACCTTGGGGATGTCATTATAGTAGCTATGTTGTAGCTAGATAGCTGCTATGGCGACGCTGTAAGGAGAGGACTCTGGCGTTGTTTGTTCGCCGCTTCTCCTCAGCATTTTATCAGATTTAGCATCAAATTATATTTTTGTTTTGTTTGCGTTTATGCTGGTTGTAATAGTTCAAATCTGTTTTATATTCAGCTTTAAAAGGTTCAGTTTTGTCCGTGATTTTAACGCTAAGGCCCTTAGTAAGGGAAACTTTCATCACCATTTAGCTGTCGTTGGCAAGTACTTGTTGTTGTTGTTGATAACAACAAGCTAGCCTTGGACTTCAGCTCGTTTCTGCTTACTGGATGTTAATTGCAACTAGCATCGTCCCCGCCTGGCATTGTACCAGAATACTGCTTCTCTCAACTGCTTCAACTAGACAACAGTCCGACCTAGCTACATCCACAGATGCTCCGGACGAATGTTTTTCCCTCGGAGTTGGACCTCTCCATTCCCTCCTTCATGACGAAAAAACGCCTCTGCAACCAACACATTTTTTATCTATTTATATTTTTCATGTTCCCTGTCTGACCCCTGTGTCTGTCCTATGTTTATTGCATTTCAAATTGTATATGTATTTTCTATATGTATATTTTAATCTATGCCATGTAGTGCCTTGGGTGCCTAGACAGGCGCCTATAAATTAAATGTATCATTATTATTATTATTATTATTAAGAGGGCAGGCCTTACCTTGGTGATGTCAATAAGTGGGCAGGCCTTACCTTGGTGATGTCATTAAGGGGGCAGGCCTTACCTTGGTGATGTAATTAAGGGAACAGGCCTTACCTTGGTGATGTCATTAAGGGGGAGGCCTTACCTTGGTGATGTCATTAAGGGAACAGGCCTTTCCTTGGTGATGTAATTAAGGGAACAGGCCTTACCTTGGTGATGTCATTAAGGGAACAGGACTTACCTTGGTGATGTCATTAAGGGAAAAGGCCTTACCTTGGTGATGTCATTAAGGGGGCAGGCCTTAGCGTGACCATAACAGATACACATCCCCCCCACGGAGATGTCCTTCAGAGAGTAGTAGTACTGCACACACATACACACACACACACACACACACACACACACACACACACACACACATGCACAGTTAACACAAACATAATTACAGAGAAGTCAAGGAAAGACTTGAACTGAAATCTGCTCTATTGCACGTCCAATCATTGTAACTCTCAAATACATATGAATGTAGCCTTTAGTTTTGAATGTAACCTTAAGCTATGAATATAACATGAACTTTTGAATATAACATCATTATTAATGTAACATGAAGTTAGGAAGAGTAACAGAAAGATATTAATATAACATGGAGATATTAATATAATATAAAGTTATTAATATAACATGGGGATATGAGTGTAACATGAAGTTGTTCGAACATGTAACATATACGGTAGTTGTCCTTCCATTGTTTGGATGGTTAACTCTAATGGTCACCACCCTAAAGAAACTCCCCTCTAACCCTAACCCTAAACAAACTCCCCTCCAACCCTAACCCTAAACAAACTCCCCTCTAACCCTAACCCTAAACAAACTCCCCTGTAACCCTAACCCTAAACAAACTCCCCTCTAACCCTAACCCTAAACAAACTCCCCTCCAACCCTAACCCTAAACAAACTCGCTGTAACCCTAACCCTAAACAAACTCCCCTGTAACCCTAACCCTAAACAAACTCCCCTCCAACCCTAACCCTAAACAAACTCCCCTCCAACCCTAACCCTAAACAAACTCCCCTCTACTGTGACCTAACCCTAAACAAACTCCCCTGTAACCCTAACCCTAAACAAACTCTCCTGTAACCCTAACCCTAAACAAACTTCCTGTAACCCTAACCCTAAACAAACTCCCCTGTAACCCTAACCCTAACCCTAAACAAACTCCCTTGTAACCCTAACCCTAAACAAACCCCCCTCTACTTTGACGTGACCCTTCTGTATGTTTAAGCCTGTAATATTTAATAAACAGCTCTGGGGGTCAGGGGTCACGGATGATGGTGTCTCACCCGCCTGGTGACAATGGGGTCAACGTCTCGGGGATCATTATAGGCCAGGGTCATCAGGTCTGCGTTGAGCGTTCTGATTCGCTGGAGCTGCATGCGTATGTAGCGAGCGGAGGTGAAGTTCAGGAGGGTGGGGGAGGGGTCGTCAGCACTCGGACGCCCATTAATCAAAGACGTGTGGATCTGGAGGAAGATTATATTATATATCACAACATCATATCTATAACATTAACCAAATGATGAAGATTATATTTGATATCATAACATCATATCCATAACATTAACCAAATGATGAAGATTATATTATATATCAAAACATCATATCTATAATATTAACCAAATGATGAAGATTATATTTTATATCATAACATCAAATCTATAACATTAACCAAATGATGAAGATGACACTATATCTCATGACATAAGATCTATAACGTTAACCACATGAGGAAGATAATATTATATCTCATAACATCATATCTATAAAATTAACCACATGATGAGGATTATATTATATATCATAACATCAAATTTATAACATGAACCAAATGATGAAGATTATATTTTATATCATAACATCATATCTATAACATTAACCAAATGATGAAGATTATATTATATATCATAATATCTTATCTATAACATTAACCAAATGATGAAGATTATATTATATTTCATAACATCAAATCTATAACATTAACCACATGATGAAGATAATATTATATCTCATAACATCAGATCTATAACATTAACCACATGATGAAGATAATATGATATTTCAAAACATCATATCTATAACGTTAACCACATGATGAAGATAATATGATATCTCATTACATCAGATCTATAACATTAACCACATGATGAAGATAATATGATATATCACAACATCATATCTATAACATTAACCACATGATGAAGATAATATGATATCTCACAACATCATATCTATAATATTAACCACATGATGAAGATTATATTATAACTCATAACATCATATCTATAACATTATTCAGAGACACGATGAAGATAATATTATATATCATAACATCATAACTATAACATTAATCAAATGATGAATATTATATTATATATTATAATATCATATCTATAACATTAACCATATGGAGAAAATTATATAATATATTATAACATCATAACTATAACATTAACCACATGATGAAGATTATATTATATATTATATCATAACTATAATCATAACCAAACTCATTCACTCTTTCATTTTCTCCCGTCTTGACTATTGCAATTCACTCCTAGTCGGCATCAGTGCAACCGCTCTCCATAAACTCCAACTTGTTCAGAACTCTGCAGCCCGTCTCCTGACCTCGACCAAATCCTCTGAGCACATAACCCCCATTCTCTCGTCCCTTCACTGGCTCCCAGTTAATCATCGTATTACTTATAAAATCCTTCTCCTCACCTTCAAAGCTTTACATAACCTGGCCCCCCCCTACCTTTCGGATCTTCTACAGCTCTATCTTCCCACCCGGACACTCTGTTCCTCCTCTGAAATGAAATTGGTCACACCACAAGCAAAACTAAAAAACTTTGGGGAGCGTGCCTTTTCTAGGGCAGCACCTAAACTCTGGAACTCTCTTCCTCCTTTCATTCGGGATTCAAACTCACTTCCTATCTTCAAAAGCCATCTTAAAACCTACCTTTTCACCCTAGCCTACTCAAATTAACTCAAACGCCCCTTACCTCTACAACATTTCTGTCAAATTTTACTGTAGTTTGTATTGCTGTCTTATCTCGACCTGTTCTCCTGTTATCCGTTTGTCTTGTATTTCTGTTTTATTTGCCTGTTCTCTTGTTGTGAAGCGTCTTTGGGTGTAAGAAAAGCGCTATATAAATAAAATGAATTATTATTATTATAACATTAACCACACAATTAATATTATATTATATATTATAACATCATATCTATATCTGGGTTGAACAATTGCTTGCTAGCTAATGCTATAACGACATAGGCAAAATGTAAACTGGCAATCAGGAAGGAGTCCCACTCCAAACAGTTGCTAAGGCCCAACGTTTTGTATCCAAGGCTACGCTATTTAATAGAATATTTCAATAGAAAATTCCCTTTATTATATATATATTATAATTATATTCTAACAGCTATAACTATCAGAGTAAGCTTGTTATTGGATCTATATACATAAAGTCTTCTGAACATCTCGAGGAAAATGTTTGCCCTATTTTATATTATCATAGTAGTTATACATATATATTATATATCATATCTATAACCTGGTTGAGGCTATACAATAATAACAGATATAGTATTAACTGCTTTCCTGTCACACACTCATGACAACATGTTGAGTTAAAGAGACTGCTTTAAACAGGGGTGTCGACATGAAAGGGTTAACACTGCGTGTTTGTGTGTGTACGTGTGTGTGTGTGTGTGTGTGTGTGTGTGTGTGTGTGTGTGTGTGTGTGTGTCGCACAGTGGAGTGACATTGGGTGTTAGCTAAGCCGAGCTGTGACACCCGCCTACCCCTCATTAGGATTTCACTGTGATCATGTTGCGAGGATGCTGTCTCACACGCACACACATAAACACACACACACACACACACACACACACACATACAAACACACACACACAACCTCCTGGCTGTCACACAGCGAGGGGTGTGTGTGTGTGTGTGTGTGTGTGTGTGTGTGTGTGTGTGTGTGTGTGTGTGTGTGTGTGTATGTGTGTGAATGTGCCTTGTGGGGGTGGAGGATGGTACTAGCTGGAGAAGTGAATAAAAAAAACTGTGTGTGTGTGTGTGTTAATAACAGTGGTGGTCTTCTCTCCTACTCTTCATTAATGTCAGTCAAAGTAGAACGGTCTCTGTTCTCCAACAAACAAACACACATCTCTCTCTCTCTCTCACACACACACACACACACACACACACTGATGTGATCAGAGTCAATAGTGTGTGTAGTGACTACTGATAATGTGACATCATAGTGTGTATGTGTGCGTGTGTAGAGTGTGTGTTGTGTGTAGTGATGTAGTACTCAAGGCCTTTTTTCCAGTTTTGTCCTGGAATCTTTCCTTATTACTTTACTTTACTTATCTTTAATCCTTGTCTCTGTCTCGGACAAAGAGGACGGGATTTGATTTCAAGACCAGTCAAGACCACAGCAGAGGGCTATGTTGTTAGCTGTGTCTATATAAAGCTATGATGCTATGTTGTTAGCTCTGTCTATATAAAGTTATGATGCTATGTTATTTGTGTCTAGATAAAGTTATGATGCTATGTTATTAGCTGTGTCTATATAAAGTTATGATGCTATGTTGTTAGCTGTGTCTATATAAAGCTATGATGCTATGTTGTTAGCTGTGTCTATATAAAGCTATGATGCTATGTTGTTAGCTGTGTCTATATAAAGCTATGATGCTATGTTGTTAGCTGTGTCTATATAAAGCTATGATGCTATGTTGTTAGCTGTGTCTATATAAAGTTATGATGCTATGTTGTTAGCTGTGGCTATATAAAGTTATGATGCAGTCAAGACCACAGCAGAGGGCTATGTTGTTAGCTGGGTATATATAAAGTTATGATGCTATGTTGTTAGCTGTGTCTATATAAAGTTATGATGCAGTCAAGACCACAGCAGAGGGAATCTCCCTCCATTGCCTGTGCTTTGTCTCATTTATTATTTAACATCCTTACTGTGATTGGAAGTAAAACCTCAAATGACACCATGTGTGTGTGTGTGTGTGTGTGTGTGTGTGTGTGTGTGTGTTAAACACCTGGTCTTAACCATCAGACACAGAGAGAGACTGGAGATAGCTGTGTCTATATTAAGTTATAATGCTATGTTGTTAGCTATGTCTATATAAAGTTATGATGCTATGTTAGCTGTGTCTATATAAAGTTATATAAGTTATGATGCTATGTTACCTGTGTATATATATAGTTATATAAAGTTATGATGCTATGATACCTGTGTCTATATAAAGTTATGATGCTATGTTAGCTGTGCCTATATAAAGTTATGATGCTGTTATTAGCTGTGTCTATCTAAAGTTATGATGCTATGTTAGCTGTGTCTATATAAAGTGACGATGCTATGTTGTTAGCTGTGTCTATCTAAAGTTATGATGCTATGTTGTTAGCTGTGTCTATATAAAGTTATGATGCTATGTTAGCTGTGTCTATATAAAGCTATGATGCTATGTTGTTAGCTGTGTCTATATAAAGTTATGATGCTGTGTTAGCTGGGTCTATATAAAGTTATGATGCTATGTTGTTAGCTGTGTCTATATTAAGTGTGTATGTGTGAGTGTGTCTCTTCGTTCTCCAGGGGGGGTAGGGGCAGGGTTATGTGTGTGTGTGTGTGTGTGTGTGTTAAATGTGGAGGACAGGTTTTAGTGTAGGGGACAGGTTTAAGTGTAGGGGACAGGTTTAAGTGTAGGGGACAGGTTTAAGTGTAGGGACAGGTTTAAGTGTAGGGGACAGGTTTAAGTGTCGAGGACAGGTTTAACTGTAGGGGACAGGTTTAAGTGTAGGGACAGGTTTAAGTGTAGAGGACAGGTTTAAGTGTGGGGGACAGGTTTAAGTGTAGGGGACAGGTTTTAGTGTGGGGGACAGATTTAAGTGTAGGGACAGGTTTAAGTGTAGGGGACAGGTTTAATTGTAGGGACTGGTTTAAGTGTAGGGGACAGGTTTAAGTGTAGGGACAGGTTTAAGTGTAGGGACAGGTTTAAGTGTAGGGACAGGTTTATGTGTAGGGACAAGTTTTAGTGTAGGGGATTGGTTTAAGTGTAGGGGACAGGTTTAAGTGTAGGGGACAGGTTTAAGTGTAGGGACAGGTTTAACTGTAGGGACAGGTTTATGTGTAGGGACAAGTTTTAGTGTAGGGACAGGTTTAAGTGTAGGGACAGGTTTAAGTGTAGGGACAGGTTTAAGTGTAGGGGACAGGTTTAAGTGTAGGGACAGGTTTAAGTGTGGGGGACAGGTTTTAGTGTAGGGACAGGTTTAAGTGTAGGGACAGGTTTAAGTGTAGAGGACAGGTTTAAGTGTGGGGGACAGGTTTAAGTGTAGGGGACAGGTTTTAGTGTGGGGGACAAATTTAAGTGTAGGGACAGGTTTAAGTGTAGGGGACAGGTTTAAGTGTAGGGACAGGTTTAAGTGTAGGGGAAAGGTTTAAGTGTAGGGACAGGTTTAAGTGTAGGGACAGGTTTAAGTGTAGGGGACAGGTTTAAGTGTAGGGACAGGTTTAAGTGTGGGGGACAGGTTTTAGTGTAGGGACAGGTTTAAGTGTAGGGACAGGTTTAAGTGTAGGGGACAGGTTTAAGTGTAGGGGACAGGTTTAAGTGTTGAGGACAGGTTTAACTGTAGGGGACAGGTTTAAGTGTAGGGACAGGTTTAAGTGTAGGGGACAGGTTTAAGTGTAGGGACAGGTTTAAGTGTAGAGGACAGGTTTAAGTGTAGGGGACAGGTTTAAGTGTGGGGGGCAGGTTTAAGTGTAGGGGACAGGTTTTAGTGTAGGGACAGGTTTAAGTGTAGGGACAGGTTTAAGTGTGTGGGACAGGTTTAAGTGTAGGGGACAGGTTTAAGTGTAGGGGACAGGTTTAAGTGTAGGGGACAGGTTTTAGTGTAGGGACAGGTTTAAGTGTAGGGACAGGTTTAAGTGGAGAGGACAGGTTTAAGTGTGGGGGACAGGTTTAAGTGTAGGGGACAGGTTTAAGTGTAGGGGACAGGTTTAAGTGTAGGGACAGGTTTAACTGTAGGGACAGGTTTAAGTGTAGGGGACAGGTTTAAGTGTAGGGGACAGGTTTAAGTGTAGGGGACAGGTTTAAGTGTAGGGACAGGTTTAACTGTAGGGACAGGTTTAAGTGTAGGGACAGGTTTAAGTGTAGGGGACAGGTTTAAGTGTAGGGACAGGTTTAACTGTAGGGACAGGTTTAAGTGTAGGGACAGGTTTAAGTGTAGGGGACAGGTTTTAGTGTAGGGAGAGGTTTAAGTGTAGGGACAGGTTTAAGTGGAGGGGACAGGTTTAAGTGTAGGGACAGGTTTAACTGTAGGGACAGGTTTAAGTGTAGGGGACAGGTTTAAGTGTAGGGACAGGTTTAACTGTAGGGACAGGTTTAAGTGTAGGGGACAGGTTTAAGTGTAGGGACAGGTTTAACTGTAGGGACAGGTTTAAGTGTAGGGGACAGGTTTAAGTGTAGGGACAGGTTTAACTGTAGGGACAGGTTTAAGTGTAGGGGACAGGTTTAAGTGTAGGGACAGGTTTAACTGTAGGGACAGGTTTAAGTAAGTAGAATACATACAACAACAAAAAAATGATACACTAAAACCACTGAGAATTTATTTTTTTCACAAAAGCTTGCGCAATGTGAAAGAATGCCTCATATGTTGCTACAATGACTTTAGAGGATATTCAGTATTCAAATCCAAACGATTTATTATATATAGAGACAATCATGAATTGAGCTGATCATTTAGGATCATGGAAAACATCAGTAAAGATTAGGACACTTCAAAATAAACTTCTAGCGAGTATTTCAGGGGTGTAGGGGACATATTTGAAGTTTGCTCATAATAATACAAAAAAAATTCACACACATAAAATGTCCCTTTGCAATGCCTTTTGATAATTTGATCAAGTCAATTCTCCATACGCATGCATATGTATATCTAATAATAAAAGAGGATTGTCTCTGGCCCTGGTCTGGCCCTGGTCTGGCTCTGGTCCGGCTCTGGTCCGGCCCTGGTCTGGCTCTGGTCTGGCTCTGGTCTGGCCCTGGTCTGGCCCTGGTCTGGCTTTGGTCTGGCCCTGGTCTGACTCTGGGCTGGCCCTGGTCTGGCCCTGGTCTGGCCCTGGTCTGGCTTTGGTCTGGCCCTGGTCTGACTCTGGTCTGGCCCTGGTCTGGCCCTGGTCTGGCCCTGGCTGACTCTGGTCCGGCTCTGGTCCGGCCCTGGTCTGGCCCTGGTCTGGCTTTGGTCTGGCTCTGGTCTGACTCTGGTCTGGCCCTGGTCTGGCCCTGGTCTGACTCTGGTCCGGCTCTGGTCCGGCCCTGGTCTGGCCCTGGTCTGGCTTTGGTCTGGCCCTGGTCTGGCCCTGGTCTGACTCTGGTCTGGCTCTGGTCCGGCCCTGGTCTGGCCTTGGTCTGGCTTTGGTCTGGCCCTGGTCTGGCTCTGGTCTGGCTCTGGTCTCAAACCATCAATGTCTTTGATCTATGTCTCGTGTGTGTGTGTGTACCTCTCCGTTCTCCAGGGGGTGTATTTTGGAGTAGAAGGAGGTACAGATGACTTCGTCGTCACGGGTGTAGGAGGGGGGGCCGGTCCGGGGAGCGATGCCAAAGCGACTCAGGCAGTCCGAGTCTGTGATGGCATAGTACTGCCAGGGTTCAAAGGTCACTCCGTCCAGAGAACGCTCCAGAACCCAGTTACCTAGTCAGAGGTTAAACAGCACACAGTCAAAAATAACAGGAAGTTATGTGTATGTGTGTGTGTGTGTGTGTGTGTGTGTGGGTGTGTGTGTGTGTGTATTGGGGTGTTTCCTTTGATGTTACCTGGGCGAGGAGAGTTGGCTGCTTTAACAATCACATAGGCTATCTGGAACACCTGAGAGGAGAGGAGATGAGAGGAGAGGAGAGGAGAGGAGAGGAGAGGAGAGGAGAGGAGAGGAGAGGAGAGGAGAGATGAGGTCTCAGTGTGTCTTATGAAGAGAGTCACAGTGTGATCAAACACAAAGCCTGAAGCAGTGACTTCGCTTTCACCAAGACGCTGCCTTTGTTTGGAAAGAGGACAGCCTGGTGTGTGTGTGTGTGTGTGTGTGTGTGTGTATGTGTACCTAGGAGAGCATGTGTGTTTACCTGTGTGTGTGAGGGGGTGGGGCACAGTGTGTGTGATCTCTCAGCAGAATGGTGACAAGCAATGACAGTACTGGAGCAACTAAACATAGACACAAACAGACACACACACACACACACACACACACACACACACACACACACACACAGACACACACACAGACACACACACACACACATCTCTCTCTCTCTCTCTCTCTCAAACATACGCTCAGAATAGGTTTGCTAAAACCGTTGAATTATCATCTTCCTCATCATCTTCCTCATCATCATCATTCTTCAGCAGATCAACAGGACAAACCCCACTAATATAATAGTAAGGCTCATTCCTATATTAAATATAACATTATGGATCATTCCTATATTAAATATAACATCATGGATCATTCCTACATTAAATATAACATTATGGATCATTCCTATGTTAAATATGACATTATTGGAACATTCCTATATTAAATATAACATTATGAAACATTCCTATATTAAATATGACATTGTGTACCATTCCTATATTAAATATAACATTATGGAACATTCCTATATTAAATATAACATTATTGGAACATTCCTATATTAAATATCACATTATGAAACATTACTATATGAAATATGACATTGTGTATCATTTCTATATTAAATATAACATTATATAACATTCCTATATTAAATATGACACTATGGAACATTCCTGTGGTATGATATTAAATATAACATTTTGGAATATTCCTGTAGTATGATATTAAATATAACATTATGGAAGATTCCTATATTAAATATAACATTATTAGAAGATTTCAATATTAAATACAACCTTATGAAACATTCCTTAATTAAATATAACATTATGGAACATTTCTTTTGTATGATATTAGATATAACATTTAGGAACATTTCTGTGGTATGATATTAAATATAAC
>CM030179.1:170000-197500 GCA_017639675.1 Aplochiton taeniatus | reverse complement strand
CATTGTAACCGGATGGCTGGAAGTCATTCCATTGTAACCGGATGGCTGGATGTAACCATTGATTCATTCCATTGTAACCGGATGGCTGGAAGTCATTCCATTGTAACCGGATGGCTGGAAGTCATTCCATTGTAACCGGATGGCTGGAAGTCATTCCATTGTAACCGGACGGCTGGAAGTCATTCCATTGTAACCGGATGGCTGGAAGTCATTCCATTGTAACCGGACGGCTGGAAGTCATTCCATTGTAACCGGACGGCTGGAAGTCATTCCATTGTAACCGGACGGCTGGAAGTAATTCCACTGTAACCGGATGGCTGGAAGTCATTCCATTGTAACCGGATGGCTGGAAGTCATTCCATTGTAACCGGACGGCTGGAAGTCATTCCATTGTAACCGGATGGCTGGAAGTCATTCCATTGTAACCGGACGGCTGGAAGTCATTCCATTGTAACCGGACGGCTGGAAGTAATTCCATTGTAACAGGACGGCTGGAAATCATTCCATTGTAACCGGATGGCTGGAAGTCATTCCATTGTAACCGGATGGCTGGAAGTCATTCCATTGTAACCGGATGGCTGGAAGTCATTCCATTGTAACCGGATGGCTGGAAGTCATTCCATTGTAACCGGATGGCTGGAAGTCATTCCATTGTAACCGGATGGCTGGAAGTCATTCCATTGTAACCGGATGGCTGGAAGTCATTCCATTGTAACCGGATGGTTGGGTGTAACCATTGATTCATTCCATTGTAACTGGATGGCTGGAAGTCATTCCATTGTAACCGGATGGCTGGAAGTCATTCCATTGTAACCGGACGGCTGGAAGTCATTCCATTATAACAGGACGGCTGGAAGTCATTCCATTGTAACCGGACGGCTGGAAGTCATTCCATTGTAACCGGACGGCTGGAAGTCATTCCATTGTAACCGGACGGCTGGAAGTCATTCCATTGTAACCGGACAGCTGGAAGTCATTCCATTGTAACCGGACGGCTGGAAGTCATTCCATTGTAACCGGACGGCTGGAAGTCATTCCATTGTAACCGGATGGCTGGAAGTCATTCCATTGTAACCGGACGGCTGGAAGTCATTCCATTGTAACCGGACGGCTGGAAGTCATTCCATTGTAACCGGACGGCTGGAAGTCATTCCATTGTAACCGGACGGCTGGAAGTCATTCCATTGTAACCGGACGGCTGGAAGTCATTCCATTGTAACCGGACGGCTGGAAGTCATTCCATTGTAACCGGACGGCTGGAAGTCATTCCATTGTAACCGGACGGCTGGAAGTCATTCCATTGTAACCGGACGGCTGGAAGTCATTCCATTGTAACCGGACGGCTGGAAGTCATTCCATTGTAACCGGACGGCTGGAAGTCATTCCATTGTAACCGGACGGCTGGAAGTCATTCCATTGTAACCGGACGGCTGGAAGTCATTCCATTGTAACCGGACGGCTGGAAGTCATTCCATTGTAACCGGACGGCTGGAAGTCATTCCATTGTAACCGGACGGCTGGAAGTCATTCCATTGTAACCGGACGGCTGGAAGTCATTCCATTGTAGCCGGACGGCTGGAAGTCATTCCATTGTAACCGGACGGCTGGAAGTCATTCCATTGTAACCGGACGGCTGGAAGTCATTCCATTGTAACCGGACGGCTGGAAGTCATTCCATTGTAACCGGACGGCTGGAAGTCATTCCATTGTAACCGGACGGCTGGAAGTCATTCCATTGTAACCGGACGGCTGGAAGTCATTCCATTGTAACCGGACGGCTGGAAGTCATTCCATTGTAACCGGACGGCTGGAAGTCATTCCATTGTAACCGGATGGCTGGAAGTCATTCCATTGTAACCGGATGGCTGGAAGTCATTCCATTGTAACCGGATGGCTGGAAGTCATTCCATTGTAACCGGATGGCTGGAAGTCATTCCATTGTAACCGGACGGCTGGAAGTCATTCCATTGTAACCGGATGGCTGGAAGTCATTCCATTGTAACCGGATGGCTGGAAGTCATTCCATTGTAACCGGATGGCTGGAAGTCATTCCATTGTAACCGGATGGCTGGAAGTCATTCCATTGTAACCGGACGGCTGGAAGTCATTCCATTGTAACCGGACGGCTGGAAGTCATTCCATTGTAACCGGATGGCTGGAAGTCATTCCATTGTAACCGGACGGCTGGAAGTCATTCCATTGTAACCGGACGGCTGGAAGTCATTCCATTGTAACCGGACGGCTGGAAGTCATTCCATTGTAACCGGACGGCTGGAAGTCATTCCATTGTAACCGGACGGCTGGAAGTCATTCCATTGTAACCGGACGGCTGGAAGTCATTCCATTGTAACCGGACGGCTGGAAGTCATTCCATTGTAACCGGACGGCTGGAAGTCATTCCATTGTAACCGGACGGCTGGAAGTCATTCCATTGTAGCCGGACGGCTGAAAGTCATTCCATTGTAACCGGACGGCTGGAAGTCATTCCATTGTAACCGGACGGCTGGAAGTCATTCCATTGTAACCGGACGGCTGGAAGTCATTCCATTGTAACCGGACGGCTGGAAGTCATTCCATTGTAACCGGACGGCTGGAAGTCATTCCATTGTAACCGGACGGCTGGAAGTCATTCCATTGTAACCGGACGGCTGGAAGTCATTCCATTGTAACCGGACGGCTGGAAGTCATTCCATTGTAACCGGACGGCTGGAAGTCATTCCATTGTAACCGGACGGCTGGAAGTCATTCCATTGTAACCGGATGGCTGGAAGTCATTCCATTGTAACCGGATGGCTGGAAGTCATTCCATTGTAACCGGATGGCTGGAAGTCATTCCATTGTAACCGGATGGCTGGAAGTCATTCCATTGTAACCGGACGGCTGGAAGTCATTCCATTGTAACCGGACGGCTGGAAGTCATTCCATTGTAACCGGACGGCTGGAAGTCATTCCATTGTAACCGGACGGCTGGAAGTCATTCCATTGTAACCGGACGGCTGGAAGTCATTCCATTGTAACCGGATGGCTGGAAGTCATTCCATTGTAACCGGATGGCTGGAAGTCATTCCATTGTAACCGGACGCCTGGAAGTCATTCCATTGTAACCGGATTGCTGGAAGTCATTCCATTGTAACCGGACGGCTGGAAGTCATTCCATTGTAACCGGATGGCTGGAAGTCATTCCATTGTAACCGGATGGCTGGATGTAACCATTGATTCATTCCATTGTAACCGGATGGCTGGATGTAACCATTGATTCATTCCATTGTAACCAGATGGCTGGATGTAACCATTGATTCATTCCATTGTAACCGGATGGCTGGAAGTCATTCCATTGTAACCGGATGGCTGGAAGTCATTCCATTGTAACCGGATGGCTGGAAGTCATTCCATTGTAACCGGATGGCTGGAAGTCATTCCATTGTAACCGGATGGCTGGAAGTCATTCCATTGTAACAGGATGGCTGGAAGTCATTCCATTGTAACTGGATGGCTGGATGTAACCATTGATTCATTCCATTGTAACCGGATGGCTGGAAGTCATTCCATTGTAACCGGATGGCTGGATGTAACCATTGAGTCATTCCATTGTAACCGGACGGCTGGAAGTCATTCCATTGTAACCGGATGGCTGGATGTAACCATTGATTCATTCCATTGTAACCGGATGGCTGGATGTAACCATTGATTCATTCCATTGTAACAGGACGGCTGGATGTAACCATTGATTCATTCCATTGTAACAGGATGGCTGGATGTAACCATTGAGTCATTCCATTGTAACCGGACGGCTGGAAGTCATTCCATTGTAACCGGATGGCTGGATGTAACCATTGATTCATTCCATTGTAACCGGATGGCTGGATGTAACCATTGATTCATTCCATTGTAACAGGACGGCTGGATGTAACCATTGATTCATTCCATTGTAACAGGATGGCTGGATGTAACCATTGATTCATTCCATTGTAACCGGATGGCTGGATGTAACCATTGATTCATTCCATTGTAACCGGATGGCTGGATGTAACCATTGATTCATTCCATTGTAACAGGACGGCTGGATGTAACCATTGATTCATTCCATTGTAACCGGATGGCTGGGTGTAACCATTGATTCATTCCATTGTAACCGGATGGCTGGATGTAACCATTGATTCATTCCATTGTAACCGGATGGCTGGATGTAACCATTGATTCATTCCATTGTAACCGGATGGCTGGAAGTCATTCCATTGTAACCGGATGGCTGGAAGTCATTCCATTGTAACCGGATGGCTGGAAGTCATTCCATTGTAACCGGATGGCTGGAAGTCATTCCATTGTAACCGGATGGCTGGATGTAACCATTGATTCATTCCATTGTAACCGGATGGCTGGATGTAACCATTGATTCATTCCATTGTAACCGGATGGCTGGAAGTCATTCCATTGTAACCGGATGGCTGGGTGTAACCATTGATTCATTCCATTGTAACCGGACGGCTGGATGTAACCATTGAGTCGTTCCATTGTAACCGGATGGCTGGAAGTCATTCCATTGTAACCGGATGGTTGGAAGTCATTCCATTGTAACCGGATGGCTGGAAGTCATTCCATTGTAACCGGATGGCTGGAAGTCATTCCATTGTAACCGGATGGCTGGAAGTCATTCCATTGTAACCGGACGGCTGGAAGTCATTCCATTGTAACCGGATGGCTGGAAGTCATTCCATTGTAACAGGACGGCTGGAAGTCATTCCATTGTAACCGGATGGCTGGAAGTCATTCCATTGTAACCGGATGGCTGGAAGTCATTCCATTGTAACAGGACGGCTGGAAGTCATTCCATTGTAACAGGACGGCTGGAAGTCATTCCATTGTAACCGGATGGCTGGAAGTCATTCCATTGTAACCGGATGGCTGGAAGTCATTCCATTGTAACCGGATGGCTGGATGTAACCATTGATTCATTCCATTGTAACCGGATGGCTGGATGTAACCATTGATTCATTGTAACATGTCCATTGTTAAAACAAAGAGTCATCTTGAGCCGTCAGAGCGCGCACCAGCACATTCTAATTATTTGGAACGTTTGTTTGTTTGTGTTTTAATGATTATCTGGCTTGCATTGCGAAATTTGACCCCCCTCCCCCCCCTATCTAAGTCCCCTAGTACCCTAAAAAGCTCATACTTGTAGTTACTTCAGGGAGTATTTTGCAAGGAGGGTCACATTTCGGCAGCTCCAGCTCTATGCTGCCGAGATGTGACCCCCCCTTGCAAAATGCTCCCTGTTGTAACTACAACTATGTTCTTTTTAGAGTACAATCTAGAGACCTTGAGATGTTAACACAATACATTTCACAGGTCTCCGACTTGGGGGGGGGGGGTCAAATTTTGGCAGCATAAATGCTCTCGTAGGTTTATCTAGTGGATGTTATAGGGTACATTATGGGTCGCCTATCACCAGTGCTATTCTGTGGATGATTCTGCGATGTGTTCCTCTTAAAACCTTAATATAGGATTTGTACGAAATATACGATCGCTTCAATGTGATTATTTCACAAGTAGTTTTGGTGTGTGCAAGTGTTTCATATGGTTGCGTATGTGTTGTGTGCGTGTGCAAATGCTTCATTGTTTTCGCCCTAAACGGCTCATATCTTATATCTATATAATATGTTTGAATCACAGTCACATGAGTGGACCAAACATCTCTCTCTCTCTCTCTCTATCTCTCTCTCCCTCTCAGGGGCGGGTCTGAGGGTGGGCCAGGCTTGTGGGCCAGGCTGGGGCACAGACTCAGAGAAGGGGGGCACATTTAAATAACATGACTACAGATTTTTTTTTAAACTAGCCTTCCGGTTAAAATGAAATGACTTCCGGGCGCACTGAAAATTGTCTTGCTCCCGCGCACACATAGTCACGCACACACACACCCACGCACATACGCACACGTAAAAAGTAAAACAGTAAAAATTACAGCCCTAGATCCTAGGTAATAATAAACTGTACATTATTAATAACAAAATTGTTTATTTCTCTTTTTGTGTTAACTTCATGTGAATACAGCATAAACATTTTTACAGGTTTACAAAGTCAGATTTGAAACATTGATACAATTAAATATAAATAATTTGGGCAACATCAAAGCATTGTAAAATGTTAGTTTTGGTTAAGAAAACTACTAACACTACTACTTGTAGGCAATTAATACTGACAAGCCCAACAACCTATCACATTTCCAGGGGTGGCACTTGGGGTGGCCAATTAGATTCTAGGGGTGGCCTGTGCCACCCCCGGGCACCCCGTTGGCCCCGCCCCTGCTCCCTCTCTCTCTCTTTCCGTCTCTCAGATTAGACCCCCCCCCCCCCCCCCCCCACACACACACACACACACACACACACACACACACAAATACACACAGACATGCACACACACACAGACACAGACAGTTGACAGGCCTGCTTGATGGCACCATGCCGTTGCTGTGGAAACAGTGTCTGTGTTGACAACAGGTGTTAATGAATGAGTTTCCTTACATCCCATAATAGCAGTTTAAACTGCCCAGGGGACTGCCTCCTCCTCCTCTTTCTCCTCCTCCTCTCTCCTCTTCCTCTCTCTTCCTCCTCCTCATCCTCTCTCTCTTCCTCCTCTCTCCTCATCCTCCTCCTCCTCCTCCTCTCTCTCCTCCTCCTCTTCCTCCTCCTCCTGACCTGACAGGGGATGAATATGAGTGTGTGTGAGTGTGTCCGGTTATATATATGTGTGTGCATCTGGTTATATGTGCGTATGCGTGTGCGTGTGTGAGCAGTACGCTTACTGCCTCAGTATTTCCTGTTTATTCTTTGTAAATCAACATTTAGTCTGCCTCTAAGATTGCAAAACACTCACACACACAGACACACACACAGACACACACACACACACTCACAAGTGGGGTGTCTACCTGACAGGTTAAGGGCTTCACACAGCTGTACATACACCAGACAGCCTACTGAGAAAGATTGTGTGTGTGTGTGTGTGTGTGTGTGTGTGTGTGTGTGTGTGTGTGTGTGTGTGTGTGTGTGTGTGAGCGTGTGTGTGTGTGAGCGTGTGTCAATGAGATGGTGAACGAGAGTGTGTTTAAGTAAATGGTGGTGATTTACTTAATAGTCTAGCCGGAAGCAGTAAATCTATACTTCTACCATCTACTAGTCTCACACACAGACACACACACACACACACACACACACACACACACACACACACAGACACACACACACACACACACACACACACACACACACACACACACACACACACACACACACACACACACACACACACACACTCCACTGCCTGCCCCGACAAAGCAAGGACAGCATGTTGCTAAATCATCCACAAGCACTAGCTACCAGTGTGTATGATTTAATATGAACCTGATCAGGACCACGAGAGGGTTAGTACATCACAGCCAAGGCTAGCATCACACACACACACACAGATCAAACACACACAAACACACTCACACACAGTAGACTACTTGGAACTTGTTTCTTTATTGCTTGTACTAGAGACAGAAAAAGCAGCCCAACTTACCATCAAATCAATATGAGAAGAATTTACAATCATTTTAGTAAGCAAACCACTAAGCATGGCCTAATTTCTTGACAAAAATAATAATAAACAGACAGACAGACAGACAGACAGTGATACTAGTGATATCCACTCTGTCGGTAGAGATCAAACTGAGAAAGGAAAACAGAGCACGGGACCCTTCATCGTCTAGCACACAATGTTCTGTGGTCTCCACGGTAACCACACTCTTCCTGGAAGTGCAGGCATACCCATCTGGATTTCCAATTACCCAGCATCCCCAGCGGCCCTCGCCCTAAGAATTCTAGAGAATGTTGTTATTTCCTGATTCTGGTCATAAAGGATCAGACATACACACTGCCACACACACACACACACACACACACACACACACACACACACACACACACACACTAACACACTGCCACGCGCACACACACACGAAAACATATACACACTGCCACACACACACACTACCACACAAACACTAACAAACACAAACTAACATGCGCACACACGCACAACACCCCCACCCCCCCCCCACCCCCCGACACACACACACACTAACACACATGGATATACACACACACACACACACACACACACACACACACACAGAGCTGAGGTTGGACATGTGTGTTTGTTTTTCAAACAGGTTGGGCTTCACAGCTGTATTTCTATAATAGTGAGATTAGGTCATTGTCATGGATACATCAGCTGTGTCTGCTAATCAGGAGCACTGCTGAGAAGATTTATATCTGGCTGTGTGTGTGTGTGTGTGTGTGTGTGTGTGTGTGTGTGTGTGTGTGTGTGTGTGTGTGTGTGTGTGTCTTATTTAGGACTAAGTTTTTCTGTTCAACATTCTTAATGCTCCGTACCTCCATCAGAGCGGTTTGGTACGACATTTAGCTGTGTTCTGCTGTCAAACTGACAGTTAGCTGTGTTCTAATGTCAAACTGACAGTTAGCTGTGTTCTGCTGTCAAACTGACAGTTAGCTGTGTTCTAATGTCAAACTGACAGTTAGCTGTGTTCTAATGTCAAACTGACAGTTAGCTGTGTTCTGGTGACAAACTGACAGTTAGCTGTGTTCTGGTGTCAAACTGACAGTTAGCTGTGTTCTAATGTCAAACTGACAGTTAGCTGTGTTCTAATGTCAAACTGACAGTTAGCTGTGTTCTGGTGACAAACTGACAGTTAGCTGTGTTCTAATGTCAAACTGACAGTTAGCTGTGTTCTGGTGACAAACTGACAGTTAGCTGTGTTCTAATGTCAAACTGACAGTTAGCTGTGTTCTGGTGACAAACTGACAGTTAGCTGTGTTCTAATGTCAAACTGACAGTTAGCTGTGTTCTAATGTCAAACTGACAGTTAGCTGTGTTCTGGTGACAAACTGACAGTTAGCTGTGTTCTGCTGTCAAACTGACAGTTAGCTGTGTTCTGGTGACAAACTGACAGTTAGCTGTGTTCTGCTGTCAAACTGACAGTTAGCTGTATTCTGGTGACAAACTGACAGTTAGCTGTGTTCTGGTGTCAAACTGACAGTTAGCTGTGTTCTGGTGACAAACTGACAGTTAGCTGTGTTCTGCTGTCAAACTGACAGTTAGCTGTGTTCTGGTGTCAAACTGACAGTTAGCTGTGTTCTGGTGACAAACTGACAGTTAGCTGTGTTCTGGTGTCAAACTGACAGTTAGCTGTGTTCTGGTGACAAACTGACAGTTAGCTGTGTTCTGCTGTCAAACTGACAGTTAGCTGTCTTCTGGTGTCAAACTGACAGTTAGCTGTGTTCTGGTGACAAACTGACAGTTAGCTGTGTTCTGGTGACAAACTGACAGCTAGCTGTGTTCTGCTGTCAAACTGACAGTTAGCTGTGTTCTGGTGACAAACTGACAGTTAGCTGTGTTCTGGTGACAAACTGACAGTTCGCTGTGTTCTGGTGACAGCATAATAATAATAATAATAATAATCAGTATTAAAACACACCGTACTGAGAGAGGAAGAGGTGAGGGATAGGCCATGCGCCCCGGATGTGTTAGTGTACATGCAGCTGGCAAGTCTGGTTTGTGTTTCCTTTAACATTGTTGTAGTCACACTCTCTGTCTGCCTGCCTGCCTGCCTGCCTGCCTGCCTGCCTGCCTGCCTGCCTGCCTGCCTGCCTGCCTGCCTGCCTGCCTGCTTGCCTGCCTGCCTGCCTGCCTGCCTGCCTGCCTGCCTGCCTGTCTGTCTGTCTGTCTGTCTGTCTGTCTGTCTGTCTCACTCTCTCTCACACACACACACATACACACACAAGTGTATTGATCAGATCGTGGGCACATTAAAAGCAGCACCTCTCCCTCGCTCACACTGACTGAATTGACTATTGATTTTTATCCCACCATCTCCCTGAGGCTTAATGCCAACAAAACACACACACACACACACACACACACACACACACACACACACACACACACACACACGGCCACAACAAAGCAGTTAGGTAAACAATCTCTCAGCAGGCACTCAGCACTCACTTTTATACACACACACACACACAGGTAAGTTTCTTTCTTTTCTGCAGATGGAAACAATGTTGGCGCTATAACGTGGCATTGTTTTTCCACAACACACACACACACACACACGCACACACACACACACACACACAGACACACACACACACACACACACACACGCACACGCACACACACGCACACACACACACACACACACAGACACACACACACACACACACACACACGCACACTAGGGATGTCCTCGACTAAGAAGAATCTGATTGGTCTTGCATACCGTCGAATCATGTTGTTGTTTACTCATTGATCCTTGCTCTCCTTTGTGACGTTGGCCTCCATTTTGTCCACACCAGACAAATGGCAGCAACAGGACAGTCTTTATTATTATTATTATTATTATAAATGAATTATTATTAGTATAATATTATTATAGTCTTTATTTAGCTCAATGATCCCCAATCCTTTAGGCCACATACTGGGGATAGGAATTCATTCCTATAGGCCACATACTGGGGATGGGAATTCAACCCTATAGGCTACATACTAGGGATGGGAATTCATTCCTATAGGCCACATACTGGGGATGGGAATTCAATCCTATAGGCCATATACTGGGGATGGGAATTCATTCCTATAGGCCATATACTGGGGATGGGAATTCAACCCTATAGGCTACATACTAGGGATGGGAATTCATTCCTATAGGCCACGTACTGGGGATGGGAATTCAATCCTATAGGCCATATACTGGGGATGGGAATTAATTCCTATAGGCCACATACTGGGGATGGGAATTCAATCCTATAGGCCATATACTGGGGATGGGAATTAATTCCTATAGGCCACATACTGGGGATGGGAATTCAATCCTATAGGCCACATACTGGGGATGGGAATTAAATCCTATAGGCCATATACTGGGGATGGGAATTCAATCCTATAGGCCATATACTGGGGATGGGAATTCATTCCTATAGGCCATATACTGGGGATGGGAATTCAACCCTATAGGCTACATACTAGGGATGGGAATTCATTCCTATAGGCCATATACTGGGAATGGGAATTCAATCCTATAGGCTACATACTAGGGATGGGAATTCCGACTAGTGGAAAAGCAGAGCAACTTCTATTGTCTTGAAAAGGGTAGGGAGGTTCAGCTGTGTGTTAGCGAGACACTGCAATCTATAAATCTCACATTAATGATCTAAATGAACTAGCTCATAAACCCTAGTAACTTTGAACTCAAATGTTAAAATGTTCGTCATATTGTCCTATTTCCAATTTTTCAGGCTATGTGCGGAAGTTAAGTTGCCAGTCCTCACTCAACCCCTGGTATCATTGTTCGATAGGCTCATATTATATCAACTCATGTAACGATAATGAATTGACAAAAAAATGTAAAACATTTAACTAATCAAAACAGAGAGCGTTACACAAACAACATATAATCTCCGAGTGACGGGTAATGCCAATGGGCTGGAGTCACACACACAGTCACCCCCCCACCCACACACACACACACACACACACACAGCCACACACAGGACCCCTATGTTAAACCACCAGCCTATTCACACTCAGTGCCAGACTGATCTGGAGTCAGTAAGTACCCCCATGTTAAACCACCAGCCTATTCACACTCAGTGCCAGACTGATCTGGAGTCAGTAAGTACCCCCATGTTAAACCACAAGCCTATTCACACTCAGTGCCAAACTGATCTGGAGTCAGTAAGTACCCCCATGTTAAACCACAAGCCTATTCACACTCAGTGCCAGACTGATCTGGAGTCAGTAAGTACCCCCATGTTAAACCACAAGCCGATTCACACTCAGTGCCAAACTGATCTGGAGTCAGTAAGTACTCCCATGTTAAACCACCAGCCTATTCTGTCAGGCAGACAGAAAGGTAGGCATGCTTAGACAGACAAACAGACAGGGGTTTCAGGCAGACATACAGGCAGGAGTTTCAGACAGACAGAAAGGGGTTTCAGTCACACAGACAGGCAGGGGTTTTAGACAGACAGACAGACAGACAGACAGACAGACAGACAGACAGACAGACAGACAGACAGACAGACAGACAGGCAGGGGTTTCAGACAGACAGAAAGGGGTTTCAGACAGACAGGCAGGCAGGCAGGGGTTTCAGACAGGCAGAAAGGGAATTCAGACAGACAGACAGACGGACAGACAGAAAGGGGTTTCAGACAGACAGGCAGAGGTTTCAGACAGACAGGGGGAAAGCCGCACATCGTCTCCTTAGTTTCTATTTCCAACTCATTCTCTGCTCAGCTAATTGAGAAAGAGGATTTTCATTACCGTGTCTGCTCATAATTTAGAGAGAACCAACTTCGTGTAGTCTCTGAGCCCTGCGCAGCGGCGAGGGAGCGGACAGAGCATAGAAGGACAAAAACTATGTGACTAATTCAAGAAAAAGGACAGAGGAGCGGGGGTCAGGGGAATATATTTCATGTTTGAAAGTGAAGCGATTACAACCACATAATAGTGCACTCACCCCTCTGCTGCGCTTGACAGCATTGCCATAGCAACGCCCCGAGAGCTACTAGCAATAGTCGGTACATTCTCTGATAGGTAATTTCTTCATCTGCGTGCTGTCGGCCCTGGCGGAGACGTCTCTTTTCGGGTCCCGCTCTGATAGAAAAGTCCACTCTTAAGTCCCAAAGTTTGTAGGTTGAAGAAAACTTTCCCTCCCTCCCTCCCTCTGGTCTGTTATTTTCCCTCCCTCTCTCTTGCGCTACGGGGAAGGGGCGGAACGGAAAACGGGGATAAAGTTTCAGTAGTTAGTCTACTGTCTAATCCACGCTCCCTATTATTAGACCACCTCAATATGACCACATCAAATAACCGGTTTTATAGTTTGCCCCCTATGCTCTTCATTTTCTTAGAGTTTTTTCTTACCTTTTTCTATATCTATACTAATAAAC
This sequence comes from Aplochiton taeniatus, assembly GCA_017639675.1. Lineage (NCBI taxonomy): Eukaryota > Metazoa > Chordata > Actinopteri > Galaxiiformes > Galaxiidae > Aplochiton > Aplochiton taeniatus. The sequence continues at coordinate 184,489 of CM030179.1, read as the reverse complement.
CATATGTTGATTTGATACACGAACACAGTCAGGTTAGATTGTTCCGCATCGTTGGAGCAATACATTGGATTTGAACTGTGACCTTGACGCCCAGAATCCAAATTAACTAACTGCTCAGACTTCCCATCGTTTTCGGGTTAGACTGCAGAAGCATAAAACAGGCTTTAGACTGCAGCTGGGAAGTAACGAGGTCGATTAAGGAAGACGCAAACCCAGGTTCCTCTGGGATAGAATGAGCTGCATGAATCAATGTAGATGGGTATTCATTAATTAAAAGCATGTACATTTGTGTCACAAGGTCACGTTGACACACTTGAAGCCTTTTGTCAGGTCTATAGGAAAGACGTTAGTGACAACCTCGGTAAAACCCGATGTAGAAGGACATTTGAAATCAACTGCAAACCAGTCAAACCCACGTACACTGTGATGTGCAAGGTTTTGGTGAAGTTACTTGATTGGACCAATGTTGACGACCAGAGAGAAGCGCACCCAGTTCATCACAGTGGAGCAGCAACGACCTTAGTATCCTTCTATACTATTCACGCATGTTTTTTTTTATTGTCATTTAACATGAAATTGTTACAATAAACACGATTTCAACAGCATGCCCTCTAGTGCAGTTCAACTCGTTCATTTATAGATGAGAGTGCAGATCGATCGGCCTTCTTAAAGGGGACCTATCATGCCCATTTTTACCTGTTGTTGTTTTACTCTGGGACTCCACTAGAGGAGTTTGTCATGATTCACAGTAAAAAAATCCTTATTTATGTTATACTGGCCATTTATGTAGCACATAATTGTATCCTTGTCTGAAACAAGCCGTTTTAGCTCCTGTCTATTTAAGGCCCCACTTCCTAAAAGCCCAGTTTCTTCTGATTGCCTAACTTTGCAGAAACCTGTCCGAAAGACCTTGAGCAGGTGGATGGGCGTGGCCAGGTTCTTGGTGGCCATGTTCTTGGTGGCCATGCAGTGCCAGAGGAAGGCTGTCACTAAATCTGCAAGACATTTATTTGGGCAGCTTCATAGTTGTTCATCTTGCAAGCGAATGCAAATGCCCAATTTATAAAAAGGCAGGTATTTTTTGCAAGAGTTAGGAAAAATAATTACACCATGGTAAGAGGAGCCAAAACCAAAGTTACAAATAGTAGCTTTGAATCTCAAAGTTCCACCAGGGCCTTTCAACTGTGACTAGACAAAGGTCTCAATGAGACATTATCAAAAGATAGCAGAGATCGATTCAAGGATACAAAAGACAGGTTAATTAAAATAAACAAAAAAACATCAAAATGTATCAGAGTCAAGGGAAGCTTCCCTACCTGTTTGGGCACGCGCCGCTGATGTGAAGTATTCAGACTTCAAGAGGACTGACCTGAACCATGATTTTTTAATTCTCCCATACACCATACATTGTGCAATCGGAGGAAATATATTGATAATATGTGAACACAAAATAGTTACCTATAGTAGCTTTAAGTTAGTAGCGATTTACATAACACATTTTTGACAAATTGAGGTAATGTCTCGATTGGGGTTTAATTAAAAATGAATCAACGTTTTTCAAATATGGGAATAGGTTGGCATTTCAACTTGAACACTAGGGGCACTGCACCTATGAGTGCCAGTTTCACCATAAAATACAACGATTCTAAGTCCAGCAGTGGCAAGTTTTAAAATGACAAGACGATGTTACTGTAATAACGGTAGAAATATGAAAGGATTGAATTGCCAGGGGCTTAAGAACCGAAGCTGAAACCTGTTTATCAATCGTTTGGTTTGGAACAAAGCACTTTTTTTAATCAAAACTGTTCAGTTAAGGGATTGTTCTTACAAGAACAAAACCTGCACTTTTTTTAAGCTAGCGGTGAATTAGCAAGAGCTCTATAGAAATGAATGGTTCTATGTTGTGAAACTAGGTATTACTCTGGACTGACTTCAAAGTCTTAGACTTAAACATTATATTTGTGTCCATTAGAACACTGCACAGCACATTGTCCTTGACTGAATTGTTTCAAAGCTCTCATTTTGTCTTCATTAAGACGATTAGGTTTGAGCTGTCCACAAAATGCCCATGTTGTAGAGATCCCACAATAGACTAAGAACATAGGTTATAGACCCTCTCCTCTCCTCTCCTCTCGAGGATAAGTGGGGGAGATTAGGAAGAGGATGAATGGGGAGGAGGTCATTAACATTGTAGTTTCTGAATAGTTCATGCACTAAAAACAGACAGGTTATTATTTTGTTTCAGCCCAATAAGCTGTCAATCACTGCCACCCTTCCCCAACCACAAAACAAATGACCATGCTATACCAAACACACACCAACTGACTGAGCGAAAACAGAGATAATGTGTGTGTGTTTCCTCTCTGGCAGAAAGAGAGCGAGAGAGAGGGGTCTATTCCTCCAGACCTCAGAGAGAGAGCAGGTCTAGGTAGAGATGTGGCCACCTCGCTGGGCTTGGCTTGGTTCTAGGCTGGGCTGGAGGGGTGAGGACCGGTTGGGGCTGACCCAGAGTGATGAGCTCAACAGAACCTACGCTGAGGAAAACGACTCAACCGCAATCTCAAATCGAGAAGAGGGTCTTATACTGACCCAGACACAACCTGCTGAGTGCAGCCCGGGAACAGGGTAAGAGCTGGGCTTAAGGTTAGGGTAAGACCTGGGGTTAGGGTTAGGGTAAGAGCTGGGTTTAGGGTTAGGGTTAGGGTAACAGCTTGGCTTAGGGTTAGGGTTAGGGTAAGAGCTGGGCTTAGGGTTCGGGTTCGGGTTAGGGTAAGAGCTGGGGTTAGGGTTAGTGTAAACCTGGGGTTAGGGTTAGGGTAAGAGCTGGAGGTATGTCCTCTGTGGGTTGGGGTTAGGGTTCTCTATATAAACCTGTATTTGACCCTCCTTGGGTTGGGGTTAGGGTTCTCTATGTAAACCTGTATTTGACTCTCTGTGGGTTGGGGTTAGGGTTCTCTATCAGGGTCTTCAGAGAGTCAATTCTTCTTGTAAAAATGATTTTCTCCATCTCAGCATCGGTGGCACCCTCACTACCTGGGAGGCAGGCTGGAACGTAACCAATGCCATACAGGTACGCTCACACACACTCCAGACACCACTATAGTAGTAGAATAGACACTTGGGGCCTGATTTACTAAAGGTTTGCGTGTGCAAAAACTTGTGCAAATGTCATACCAGCCGCAAAATAAAATGTCCAAGCTGATCTAACGAGAAGGATTGCATCGTTCAAATGAGCAATTTAGCACCTCGTCCATTTTGTCTGTTAGGGTTAGGGTTAGGGTTACACCTCGTCCATTTTGTCTGTTAGGGTTAGGGTTAGGGTTACACCTCGTCCATTTTGTCTGTTAGGGTTAGGGTTAGGGTTACACCTCGTCCATTTTGTCTGTTAGGGTTAGGGTTAGGGTTACACCTCGTCCATTTTGTCTGTTAGGGTTAGGGTTAGGGTTACACCTCGTCCATTTTGTGTGTTTGCCTTAATACATATGGAAGAATGGCCGTTTCTACTTCAGAGTGCTAAATACAGGGGGGAGACGTGCAAACAGATTCATTTAGCATCCGCAATGATATTTACCAAACCTGAAAGTAGTTACTGGAGAAGTGATTGCATGTCAAATTGAGTACGACTGAAGAGCACGTCCTAATCAGAAACGCTGGTTAAGAGAGAGGGCAGCTCTTAAAGGAGACGCAGGGAAAACCAAAGAAAACATTGAGGAACCTGTTTTACCAGCCGTGTTAATATAATATAATAACGCTGGTTAGGAGAGAGGGCAGCTCTTAAAGGAGACGCAGGGAAAACTAAAGAAAACATTGAGGAACCTGTTTTTCCAGCCGTGTTAATATAATATAATAACGCTGGTTAGGAGAGAGGGCAGCTCTTAAAGGAGACGCAGGGAAAACTAAAGAAAACATTGAGGAACCTGTTTTTCCAGCCGTGTTAATATAATATAATAACGCTGGTTAGGAGAGAGGGCAGCTCTTAGTGTGGTGAGAAGGAGACGCAGGGAAAACTAAAGAAAACATTGAGGAACCTGTTTTTCCAGCCGTGTTAATATCATATAATAACGCTGGTTAGGAGAGAGGGCAGCTCTTAGTGTGGTGAGAAGGACGCAGGGAAAACCAAAGAAAACATTGAGGAACCTGTTTTACCAGCCGTGTTAATATAATATAATAACGCTGGTTAGGAGAGAGGGCAGCTCTTAAAGGAGACGCAGGGAAAACTAAAGAAAACATTGAGGAACCTGTTTTTCCAGCTGTGTTAATATAATATAATAACGCTGGTTAGGAGAGAGGGCAGCTCTTAAAGGAGACGCAGGGAAAACCAAAGAAAACATTGAGGAACCTGTTTTTCCAGCCGTGTTAATATAATATAATAACGCTGGTTAGGAGAGAGGGCAGCTCTTAAAGGAGACGCAGGGAAAACTAAAGAAAACATTGAGGAACCTGTTTTACCAGCCGTGTTAATATAATATAATAACGCTGGTTAGGAGAGAGGGCAGCTCTTAGTGTGGTGAGAAGGAGACGCAGGGAAAACCAAAGAAAACATTGAGGAACCTGTTTTTCCAGCCGTGTTAATATAATATAATAACGCTGGTTAGGAGAGAGGGCAGCTCTTAAAGGAGACGCAGGGAAAACTAAAGAAAACATTGAGGAACCTGTTTTTCCAGCCGTGTTAATATAATATAATAACGCTGGTTAGGAGAGAGGGCAGCTCTTAAAGGAGACGCAGGGAAAACTAAAGAAAACATTGAGGAACCTGTTTACTCCGGACGAGTTAACATTGTTGAGATGTCAGAGGTCAAATGTATTCACTCATGTTCCCAATCCAGCAATGGCATTTTGAGCTATGGAATCCACTGTCCCTCCTTACGTGCCAACCTTTTATTATAGGACCCTTTTTATTTTGTTCTGTGCCTAAAATCTTCTCTTTATTTTAGCTGTTGATCTTTGTGTTTTCCTCACTGATAATCTCCATTATTCTTTTTGTTATATTTGTATTCCTTTACTGTAGCTTAACAGCTTATGGGCCTCCTCCACTAGTACCTCTACTTTGATGGGATGCGTCCGTTCTGTTGACTGTCCATACTATCCATGGCAAGAGGCACTGATGTGCGCAAACCCCTCATTTAAATATTGCTGTTTGCACCTGATGTAATTTATGCAATTACTCCTAGTTGATAACCCGCTAAACGGGTGCAATATTTAAGTGCAATCTGCTGGAACAGACATGCTATTTGGGATCTTAGTAAAGCAGGCCAATTGAGTATAGTAGTATTATAGACACACAAACTGTCTACTAGATGTATGTTGTCAGTTTGAATGTTGCTGTTGGATAACATTCTGAAGCTCATTTCCCCAACGTCATTTGTCCATTCTCCTCTCCTCTCCTCTCCTCTCCTCTCCTCTCCTCTCCTCTCCTCTCCTCTCCTCTCCTCTCCTCTCCTCTCCTCTCCTCTCCTCTCCTCTCCCTCTGCTCTCCTGCAGGGTATCTTTGTGCTGGGCCTGCCCTATGCCTTGCTCCATAGTGGTGTGGTGGGGCTGGTTCTGCTGGTTCTGGCTGCAGTGGTGTGTAACTACACGGGTCAGGTTCTGGTGTCCTGTCTGTACGAGGACGATGGCACGGGGTCAAAGGTCAGGGTGCGGCAGAGCTACCAGGAAGTGGCCAACGCTGTGTTGGGCCCTTGGTGCCCTCGCTGCCCGCACATCGGAGGCTGGCTGGTCAACGTGGCACAGGTTCAGTCAGCCAATCACACACTGCCTCCATTACATCAGCCAATCACATGCTGTATCTCTCACCTCAGCCAATCAGAATATCTTTAGTGGTTAGAGCTGGTTATAATAAGGTGTGTGTGTGTGTGTGTGTGTGTGTGTGTGTGCAGATGGTAGAGCTGCTGATGACTTGCAGTCTGTACCTGCTGGTGGCCACCAGTCTGCTACAGAAGGCTCTGTCCTGGCGAGCTATTCCCAGATCAGTGTGTTCCCTGGTGACTCTCCTGTGCCTGCTGCCCTGCCTGCTACTGGCTGACCTGAAGTCTGTATCCACCCTCAGTCTACTCTGCTCCCTGGCACACGCGCTCAGCAGGTAAGATAATACCTAACCATAACCCTAACCCTCAGTAGGTAAGATAATACCCAACCCTAACCGGCTAGAACAGAGCTAGTTAGACCAGGATGGAGCGAGTTAGACCAGGATGGTGCTAGTTAGACCAGAGCTAGTTAGACCAGGATAGTGCTAGTTAGACCAGAGCTAGTTAGACCAGGGTGGAGCTAGTTAGAACAGACCTAGTTAGACCAGGATGGAGCTAGTTAGACCAGAGCTAGTTAGACCAGGGTGGAACTAGTTAGACCAGAGCTAGTTCGACCAGAGCTAGTTAGACCAGGATGAAGCTAGTTAGACCAGAGATAGTTAGACCAGGATGGAGCTAGTTGGACCAGAGCTAGTTAGACCAGGATGGAGCTAGTTAGACCAGAGCTAGTTAGACCATGATGGAGCTAGTTAGACCAGACCTAGTTAGACCAGGATGGAGCTAGTTACACCAGAGCTATTTAGACCAGGGTGGAACTAGTTAGACCAGAGCTAGTTCGACCAGAGCTAGTTAGACCAGGATGAAGCTAGTTAGACCAGAGCTAGTTAGACCAGGATAGTGCTAGTTAGACCAGAGCTAGTTAGACCAGAGCTAGTTAGACCAGGATGGAGCTAGTTAGACCAGAGCTAGTTAGACCAGGAGGGAGCTAGTTAGACCAGGATGGAGCTAGTTAGACCAGAGCTAGTTAGACCATGATGGAGCTAGTTAGACCAGACCTAGTTAGACCAGGATGGAGCTAGTTAGACCAGAGCTATTGGGACCAGGGTGGAGCTAGTTAGACCAGAGCTAGTTGGACCAGGGTGGAGCTAGTTAGACCAGGATAGAGCTAGTTAGACCAGAGCTAGTTAGACCAGACCTAGTTAGACCAGGATGGTCCTAGTTAGACCAGAGCTAGTTAGACCAGGATAGTGCTAGTTAGACCAGAGCTAGTTAGACCAGGATGGAGCTAGTTAGACCAGACCTAGTTAGACCAGGATGGAGCTAGTTAGACCAGAGCTAGTTAGACCAGGGTGGAGCTAGTTAGACCAGAGCTAGTTAGACCAGGATGGAGCTAGTTAGACCAGAGCTAGTTAGACCAGGATAGTGGCAGTTAGACCAGAGCTAGTTGGACCAGGGAAAGCTAGTTAGACCAGGATGGACCTAGTTAGACCAGGATGGTGCTAGTTAGACCAGAGCTAGTTAGACCAGGATGGAGCTAGTTAGACCAGAGCTATTTAGACCAGGGTGAAGCTAGTTAGACCAGAGCTAGTTAGATCAGGATGGAGCTAGTTAGACCAGAATGGTACTAGTTAGATGAGACCTAGTTAGACCAGAGATAGTTAGACCAGGGTGGAGCTAGTAAGACCAGAGCTAGTTAGACCAGAGCTAGTTAGATCCGAGCTCGTTACTCCATTCTGGTCTAACTAATCTGATGATGAGGATGGTAATGATGGTGGTGGTGATGATGGTGATGGTGATGATGACGATGATGATGATGATGATGATAATGGTGATGATGATGATGATGATGGTGGTGATTACAATGATGATGATGATGATGGTGATGATGATGATGGTGGTGGTGATGATGGTGGTGGTGGTGATGATGAGGATGATGATGGTGGTGATGATGATGGTGGTGGTGATGACGAGGATGATGATGATGATGGTAACCCCTCTTCCTCTCCTCAGTGTCTTGGTGATGCTGTGCTGTCTGAGTCAGGCTGGATCTTGTCTTGGTCCTGGTTATTGGTGATGATGAGGATGATGATGATGATGGTAACCCCTCTTCCTCTCCTCAGTGTCTTGGTGATGCTGTGCTGTCTGAGTCAGGCTGGATCTTGTCTTGGTCCTGGTTATTGGTGATGATGGTGGTGATGATGAGGATGATGGTAACCCCTCTTCCTCTCCTCAGTGTCCTGGTGATGCTGTGCTGTTTGAGTCGGGCTGGGTCTTGGTCCTGGCTGGTTCTGTCCCGTCCCTTGGACCCTGAGGAGCTCCTGGTGTCAGTGGGGGTCATCATCTTCTCCTACACCTCTCAGATCTTCCTCCTACCACTAGAGGGCAGTATGAGGTCACGGCAGGACTTTCCCTGCATGCTGGGCTGGACGCACGCCGCTGCATGTATCATGAAGACATCTTTCTCTTTACTGGTGAACGCCCTCTTCAGCCAGCTACTAAACATTACAGAAAGAATAGCCAATCAGAGCACAGCCTCATTCACTAGACAGCCAATCTGAATGGTGAATCTACTTATGTCGGTTGGAAACAGTCCTTCCTCTGTGATTGACAGGCTGGGTAGCCACTGATGTGTGTGTGTGTGTGTGTGTGTGTGTGTGTGAGTGTGTGTGTGTGGGTGACTGTGTGTGTGACTCTGGGTGTGTTTCTGTGAACCATCGTAAGGTGTGTGCACAGTTGCATTCAAAATAGTGCAGGCCTCACCAGACTCCAGCCCATTGGCATTATCCGTCACTCAGAGACTATATGTCGTTTGTGTAACACTCTCTGTTTTGATTAGTTAAATGTTTTCACATTTTTTAATGAATTCCTTATCGTTATGCGAGTTGATATAATATGAGCCTATCGAACAATGATACCAGGGGTTGAGTGAGGACTGGCAACTTAACTTCCGCACATAGCCTGAAAAATTGGAAATAGGACAATATGACGAACATTTTAACATTTGAGTTCAAAGTTACTAGGGTTTATGAGCTAGTTCATTTAGATCATTAATGTGAGATTTATAGATTGCAGTGTCTCGCTAACACACAGCTGAACCTCCCTACCATTTTCAAGACAATAGAAGTTGCTCTGCTTTTCCACTAGTCAGAATTCCCATCCCCAGTATATGGCCTATAGGATTGAATTCCCATCCCCAGTATGTGGCCTATAGGATTGAATTCCCATCCCCAGTATATGGCCTATAGGATTGAATTCCCATCCCCAGTATGTGGCCTATAGGAATGAATTCCCATCCCCAGTATGTGGCCTACAGGATTGAATTCCCATCCCCAGTATATCGCCTATAGGATTGAATTACCATCCCCAGTATATGGCCTATAGGAATGAATTCCCATCCCCAGTATGTGGCCTATAGGATTGAATTCCCATCCTCAGTATGTGGCCTATAGGAATGAATTCCCATTCCCACACACATGTGTGTGTGTGTGTGTGTGTGTGTGTGTTTTGGGGGGGGGGGGGGCAGGCGGTGCTGACCTGGGGGGTGGAGACTAAAGAGGTCATCACTGAGAACCTTCCGCCTGACCTGGGACCTTTGGTGAACCTGTGTCTGCTGGCTAAGGCCCTGCTGTCCTACCCACTGCCTTTTTACGCTGCTGCTGAGATCCTGCTGAGCCAAGCAGGTAACCTAAACCCTAACCCCTGACCCCTAACCCCGACCCCAAACCCCTAACCCCTGACCCTAACCCCTAACCCTGACCCCTAACCCAGTGGCTGTCTAACCCTAACACCTCCAGATTAACCTCTCACCCCTCCAGACTCTGGCGCTGCCATGGAAGTGGCTCTGTGGACTCTTCTGGGGCGTGGTCTCTTGCTGATGACATCATTCCTCATGGCGCTGGTGGTGCCAGGCTTCTCGTGGCTGATGGGTCTGACAGGCAGCGTGACGGGCGCGGCCATGACACTCATCCTCCCCTGCCTGTTCCACCTGCTGCTGCACTGGCACAGCCTTACCAGAGGGGGGCGCCTGCTGGACCTTAGCATCCTCACCCTGGGAGCACTGTGCAGCCTAGCAGGCCTGGTCTGCTCCCTAAAAGGCCTGCTAACCAGCCTGTAGGTCTGTCGGTCTGTAGGGCTGGTCTGTAGGTCTGTAGGTCTGGTCTGTAGGTCTCTAGGTCTGGAGGGCTGTAGGTCTGTAGGTCTGCTCCCTTACAGGGCTGCTGACCTGCCTGTAGGTCTGTAGGTCTGTGGGTCGGTAGATGTGTAGGTCTGGTCTGTAGGTCTGGAGGGCTGTAGGTCTGTAGGCCTGCTCCCTTACAGGGCTGCTGACCAGCCTGTAGGTCAATAGGTCTGGTCTGTAGGTCTGTAGGTCTGGTCTGTAGGTCTGTAGGTCTGTGGGTCTGTAGGTCTGGACTGAAGGTCTGTGGGTCTGTGGGTCTGTAGGTCTGGTCTGTTGGTCTGTACGTCTGGTCTGTAGGTCTGTGGGTCTGGTCTGTAGGTATGTAGGTCTGGTCTTTAGGTCTTTAGGTCTGTATGTCTGGTCTGTAGGTCTGTGGGTCTGTAGGACTGTAGGTCTGTAGGTCTGTATGTCTGGTTTGTAGGTCTGGTCTGTAGGTTTGTGGGTTTGTAGGTCTGGTCTCTTGGTCTGTAGGTCACTGTTTTTCATTTTGTTCTGAATCTTTGTTTCACTCTGATCACTACTGTGCTGTTGTTTCTTTACCTCTGTCACTGGTTTGAAAGATAGTGGACTTAAACAATCAAATAAAGTAGTTAAAATCTGGCTGTTTTCTTATTGTGTGTGTGTGTGTGTGTGTGTTAGAGAGAGAGAGAGAGAGAGTCTTCAGTGTGGTGATGGGCTAACTAGTTAACAAGTATGCGTTCTGAGTGTGTTACACCACAGAGAAATGTGTTATTAACCACCCAGCCAAGTTTTAACAATTACAAACTTCGCCAAGTATATATCATTTGATTTTAAAAAATAAGCAGTAGTCTGTTCTAAAACGCTGGGGGCGTGTCCGCTGAAGGCGCTGAAACCACGCCCAATCACAGGAAAGAGGACATAGCAACAAATTATATGCTGTAATACCCATAGCATTATAGTACTTATTAGTAAGCACCCGGGATGCTAAAATGCTCTAGTCTCTATATGAGACCTGGGCAATTATTTTTCATCGAGGACCACATTAGAAAATATTTTTGCAATCACAGGACAGAATCATATTACAAGATCATACATTATCTTATCTGCTGTAAATCACATCCAGATATGCTACTTATTTTACTTTTTTAACATGCACAGATATAAACCACATCCATGTTCTCCTTTTGATAGGTATTTTAATTATTAAACATTCAATGAACTGCACTGAGGGAAAAGAACACTGTGCATTTAGGACCATGGACAGAACTCTTGTGAACAGGTGTGCACAAACTATACGAGATCAGTATTGTAAACAAACGCCATAGCAACACTTCTGGGTGAGATTGGAGTGAGAGAAGATGCCTTTGTTTTTTGACATTACAGCCCCTTCCCTTGGAAATGGTGCCAATGAGTCGGCTTACACAAACGCATGACATCCACCCCCTCCTCCTACCACCCAAAAACAACATGTCATGGAACACTCCATCATGACAGTGCAGCCTATTAAACAGATAGCCAGGCTATATGCACATTTAAACCTTACATTAAAACAGTGGACAGATTAGAAACAGTTGGCATGGCAGCCTATTAGATGTTAAATAACTTACCATTTGATGATCGTACTTGAAAACAAAGTCTATCTATAGAGGTATAATATATATTATTTATATTTCTATAGAGGTATAATATATATTATCTATATTTCTATAGAGGTATAATATATATTATTTATATTTCTATAGAGGTATAATATATATTATTTATATATTTATAGAGGTAGAATATCTGTTCTCTATATATATTCATAGAGGTAGAATATCTGTTATCTATATATCTATAGATGTAGAATATCTATTATCTATATATCTATACCTCTCCTCTCCTCAAACTACAGCTGAGGTTCCCTACCCCTAGACTGAAGGGCCATGCCTTTGAACCCTAACCCTAACCGTCACTTTGAACCCTAACTCTATCCGTCACTTTGAACCATAACCCTAACCGTCACTTTGAACCCTAACTCTATCCGTCGCTTTGAACCATAACCCTAACCGTCACTTAGAACCCTAACGTCACTTTGAACCATAGCCCTATCCGTCACTTTGAACCCTAACCCTATCCGTCACTTTGAACCCTAACCGTCACTTTGAACCATAACCCTAACCGTCACTTTGAACCATAACCCTAACCGTCACTTTGAACCATAACCCTAACCGTCACTTTGAACCATAACCCTAACCGTCACTTTGAACCCTAACCGTCACTTTGAACCATAACCCTAACCGTCACTTAGAACCCTAATGTCACTTTGAACCATAGCCCTATCCGTCACTTTGAACCCTAATCGTCACTTTGAACCATAACCCTATCCGTCACTTTGAACCCTATCCGTCACTTTGAACCATAACCCTAACCGTCACTTAGAACCCTAACGTCACTTTGAACCATAGCCCTATCCGTCACTTTGAACCCTAACCGTCACTTTGAACCATAACCCTATCCGTCACTTTGAACCCTAACCGTCACTTTGAACCATAACCCTAACCGTCACTTAGAACCCTAACCGTCACTTTGAACCCTAACCCTATCCGTCACTTTGAACCCTAACCGTCACTTTGAACCCTAACCCTAACCGGCACTTAGAACCCTAACGTCGCTTTGAACCATAGCCCTATCCGTCACTTTGAACCATAACCCTAACCGTCACTTTGAACCATAACCCTAACCGTCACTTTGAACCCTAACGTCACTTTGAACCATAGCCCTATCCGTCACTTTGAACCCTAACGTCACTTTGAACCATAGCCCTATCCGTCACTTTGAACCCTAACCGTCACTTTGAACCATAACCCTAACCGTCACTTTGAACCCTAACGTCATTTTGAACCATAGCCCTATCCGTCACTTTGAACCCTAACGTCACTTTGAACCATAGCCCTATCCGTCACTTTGAACATTAACCGTCACTTTGAACCATAACCCTAACCGTCACTTTGAACCCTAACGTCATTTTGAACCATAGCCCTATCCGTCACTTTGAACCCTAACGTCACTTTGAACCCTAACCGTCACTTTCAACCCTAACGTCACTTTCAACCCTAACGTTACTTTGAACCATAACCCTAACGTCACTTTGAACCCTAACTCTATCCGTCACTTTGAACCATAACCCTAACCGTCACTTTGAACCATAACTCTATCCGTCACTTTGAACCATAACCCTAACGTCACTTTGAACCCTAACCGTCACTTTGAACCCTAACCCTAACCGTCCGTTTGAACCCTAACGTCACTTTGAACCCTAACCCTAACCGTCACTTTGAACCCTAACTCTAACTGTCACTATGAACCCTTAGCCTGACCGTCCCTTTGCCATCAGTTGATTTGCATTTCTGTCTTTAGGGAAACTGCGATTGGTCAATGCTTTACCCTCTCCATATAGACCCTGCCCCCTCTCATGAATCCTGGCCTGTCCTGGCCCCTCCCCTCTATAACCCCATGCTGTCATAATGCAAAACATCTCATGTACAATGCAAAAATATAGATCATCTTCACTTTAAGATGCACCCTTGTTTTTGTACTTTCAGTAAGCTAATGAAAAAATATTTGTTTAATGTTTTAGCAAATTAATTTAGTCGTCCGGAAATAAGGGATAATAAGTCAACAGAATTTTAAGCATAATATACAGAACGTCTTTAAGTAATAAAACTGGTTGACTGGCTGACTGACTGGCTGACTAGTTGGGTGGTTAGCTGACTGACTAACTGGCTGACTGATTGGCTGATTGACTGACTGGCTGACTGACTGACTGACTGACTGACTGACTGACTGACTAGCTAGCTGACTGACTGACTGACTGACTGGTTGACTGGTTGGGTGACTGGCTGACTGGCTGACTGGTTGGCTGGTTGGCTGACTGACATACTGGCTGACTGACTGACAAGCTAGCTGACTGACTGGTTGGCTGGTTTACTGACTACTGGCTGACTGACTGGCTGACTGACTGACTAGCTAGCTGACTGACTGACTGGTTGGCTGATTCGCTTGTTGGCTGACTGACTTGTTGTCTGGATGTTTGCTGGTTGGTTGGTTGTTTGATGGCTGACTGGTTGTTTGGTGGCTGACTGGTTGACTGGTTGTTTAATGGCTGCTGGCTGACTGGTTGTTTGCTGCCTGACTGGATGGCTGGTTGTTTGGTTGGCTTGTTGTTTGCTGGCTGACTGGCTGACTGGTTGTTTGCTGGCCGCTGGCTGCTGGCTGACCGGTTGTTTGGTGGCTGACTAGGTGGCTGGTCGTTTGGTTAGCTGGTTTGCTGGCTGACTGGCTGACTGGTTGTTTGCTGGCTGCTGGCTGGTTGGCTGGAGGACTCAAGGGTTTCTGCTTCTTATCAACTTGTCGTCAGGGTTCTGATGTGGGTGGATGCTGGAGCAAACACCACAGACACACCACACACATGCACATGCACACACACTCACACACACACACACACACACACACACACACACACACACACACACACACACAGTGGTTTAGTCCAGATGTGTGAGGGATTAAGTAGCTTGGCAGTCAGCATGCAGGATCTTAGAGAAAACATCCAATCCACTTTGCAG
>CM030179.1:150000-167500 GCA_017639675.1 Aplochiton taeniatus | reverse complement strand
CCCTGGGCTAAACACACACTCCACCCCCCCCCCCCCCCCCCCCCCCCCCCCTCTCTCTCTCTCTCTCTGTTTCTTTCTCTCTCACTCTGACTGTCTCTATCTCTCTAACCATCTCTTTTTTTTTCTCTCTCTCTTTCTCTTTTTCTCTTTCTCTAGCTCTGTTCTGAGGTTAGCTCCTGTAGTCTGTAGTGTGGACATAGATGTAGTGTGGACATAGATGTTCTGAAGTTAGCTCCTGTAGTCTGTAGTGTGGACATATATGTTCTGAAGTTAGCTCCTGTAGTCTGTAGTGTGGACATAGATGTTCTGAGGTTAGCTCCTGTAGTCTGTAGTGTGGACATAGATGTTCGGAGGTTATCTCCTGTAGTCTGTAGTGTGGACATAGATGTTCGGAGGTTATCTCTTGTAGTCTGTAGTGTGGACATAGATGTTCGGAGGTTAGCTCCTGTAGTCTGTAGTGTAGAGAGATGTTCTGAGGTTAGCTCCTGTAGTCTGTCTCGGTGTGAGGGAGGAGAGATAGTTTGTTTACCGTGACTAAGGAGTTTCTGTAAACAATGAGAGCTCTGTAATACTCAGTCATCTCCACCCCTCTACCCCTCTCTCTTTCTTTTTCTCTTTCTCATGAGAGCATACTCATTCCCCTGCATCCTTCCATCTCTCTCGCTATCTCCCTCCCTCTACCCCTCTCTCCATATATATTTCTCTCTCTCTGTGGGGAAGTTGTCACGACAGAGAGGAGTTGGTCAGGACTATGCTGGTATGGCCTAGTTACCATAGTGAATTGACTTAGACAGCCACTGTTCCTCATAGACACAGAAAAACGGATTTTTGATTATAGATAGGTACAAAATAACAATTCCAAAACTCTATATAGATACTTCATAGCACAGTCTATGATTATAAAGTACATAAGTACTCTAGAGCTGTTGATAGAAAACATGTACAATCAGTACAACAGGTTATAAGCCTTCACTGACAGCCTGTCATATCATCGTGTGTTACCATGGGAGAGCGATTTAAAGAGAAAGCCATGTCTGTGGTGTGATGAGCTGTGTGTGTTTATGGAGTATAAGGCTCTGTCTGTGTGAAAGTGCTTTGGATAAGTAGCTGTGCAGCATTGTGTTACTAATCAGCTGTGCGTCCGTGCCGCTGTGGAATACCATTGGCTGAGAAGTGGGTTGCTATTGGACAAAGGCTGTGATATCATTACGCTTTAGACCAACATCTGACTCTGCTATTGGCTGAGAGAGAAGCATTGTGTCCAGCCATCACCAGTGATAACCTGAAATTACTGTGTTCACTAATCATACTCTCTCTCTCTCTCTCCATCTCTCTCTCTCTCTCTCCATCTCTCTCTCTCTCTCTCTCTGTTTCTCTCACTCCATCTTTCTCTCTCGCTCCATCTTTCTCTCTCTCTCTCTCTCTCTGTTTCTCTCCATCTTTCTCACTCTCTCTCTCTCTCTCTCTCTCTCTCTCTCTCTCTCCATCTCTCTCTCTCTCTCTCTCTCTCTCTCTCTCTCCATCTCTCTCTCTCTTTCTCTGTTACTCTCTCTCCGTCTCTCTCTCTCTCTCTCTCTGTTTCTCTCTCCATTTCTCTCTCTCTCTCTCTCTCTCTCTCTCTCGCCATCTCTCTCTCTGCATCTCTCTCCATCGCTCTCTCGCTCTCTCCATCTCGCTCTCTCTCTCTCTCTCTCTCTCTCTGTCTCCATCTCACTCCCTCTCCCCCCCCCCCCTCTCTCTCTGTTCTTTTTCTTTCTGTCTCATTATACTTTCCTTGGATGGAGGAAAGGAGAAGAGGAGGAGAAAGAAATGACATTTCTATTTGTTCTTTTATAGGCCTCTTATTATCACCTTTCAGGAGAAACTCTCATTTCCCCATCCTGCCTGTCGTTCTCTTCCTCTTCCTCCTCTTCTTCAGTCTATTCTGGTGGGGTATAATTGCATGGCTGGTTGATTAGGAGGGAACCTGTGGGGGAATAGAACTGAGTTTATGGCCTTTACACCAGCTGTATGCACCTGATGATGCTAACAGCTACAACTAACCAGCTGTATGCACCTGATGATGCTAACAGCTACAACTAACCAGCTGTATGCACCTGATGATGCTAACAGCTACAACTAACCATCTGTATGCACCTGATGATGCTAACAGCTACAACTAACCAGCTGTATGCACCTGATGATGCTGACAGCTACAACTAACCAGCTGTATGCACCTGAAGATGCTACAAGATACAACTAACCAGCTGTATGCACCTGATGATGCTAACAGCTACAACTAACCAGCTGTCTGCACCTGATGATGCTAACAGCTACAACTAACCAGCTGTATGCACCTGATGATGCTAACCAGCTACAGATAACCAGCTATAACTAGCCAGCTGTATGTACCTACTGATGCTAACAGCTACAGTTAACCAGCTACACTTTCTAGATACAACTAACCAACTACCACTAATCAGCAACAGCTAACCAACAGCTACAACTAACTAGATACAGCAAACCAGCCACAGCTAGCCAATTGTATGCCCCTGATGATGCTACAACTAACTAGCTAAGACTAACTAGACACAGCTAACCAGCTACAGCTACTTAGCTGTAGCTGGTTAGCTGTGTCTAGTTAGCTGATGAAGCTAACCAGCTACAGGTTAATATTTGATGCGGGCTGTGTTCTCTAAAAGAAGAGGCATTCTGGTCTGGTCTCTTCTGTCAGGTAATATAGAGTCCCACAGGGTTATGGAGGCTGATGACGCTAACCAGCTACAGCTAACTAGCTGTATGCACTCGGGGAGGTTATCTGGGGAGGCTAACTAGCTATGGCTAACCAGCTGGATGCACCTGATGAAGCTAACCAGCTACAGCTAACTAGCTGTATGCACTTGGGGAGGGTATCTGGAGAGGCTAACTAGCTATGGCTAACCAACTGGATGCACCCGATGAAGCTAACCAGCTACAGCTAACTAGCTACTAGCTGGTCTTTTCTGTCAGGTAATGTAGAGTCCCACAGGGTTATGGGTCCCGATATGGTCTGTAACATTACAAGCAAATTATGAGCTGTACCATTCCCCAAGATGAATGGTAGGAGAAGACTCTGAATCAGCATTTCCTGCTTTATGTCTTACTGAAAGATGAAATACTATTAACCCTGGGCTAAGCACACACTAGTAACACCACCACCCCCATCCTCTCTCTGTCTCTCTCTCTCTCTCTCTC
Source organism: Aplochiton taeniatus (assembly GCA_017639675.1). NCBI lineage: Eukaryota > Metazoa > Chordata > Actinopteri > Galaxiiformes > Galaxiidae > Aplochiton > Aplochiton taeniatus. The sequence goes on along the minus strand of CM030179.1, from coordinate 164,287 downwards.
TCTCTCTCTATATATATATATATATATATATATATATATATATAGATAGATAGATAGATAGATAGATAGATAGATAGATAGATAGATAGATAGATAGATAGATAGATAGATAGATAGATAGATAGATAGATAGATAGATAGATAGATCATTTTCTCTCTCTGTATATATATATATATATATATATATATATATATATATTTCTCTGTCTATATATATATTTATATATATAGATAGATAGATATCTCTCTCTATATATATAGAGAGAGATATTTATCTCTCTCTCTGACTGTCTCTCCCTGTCTCTCTCTGACTGTCTCTCTCTGTCTCTCCCTCTCTCTCTCTGTTTCTCTCTCTCCCTCTCTCTCTGACTGTCTCTCCCTCTGTCTCTCTGTCTCTCTCTGACTGTCTCTCCCTCTCTCTCTCTGTCTCTCTCTCTCTCTGACTGTCTCTCCCTCTCTCTCTCTCTCTGTCGCTCTCTCTCTCTCTCTCTCTCTGACTGCCTCTCTATATTATTCACATTACCATCCCAGCCTGCAGAGACGGACATATTCAAGTATTTAAGTTACCTTCCTTCTCGTTGTTGCCATAGGGATACCCAGCCAACAGGGAGTAGTTGCCATGGCAGCGATCTGGGCGTGGGCCAGGTGACAGGTGTCTGCCCAACAATGGGAGCAGGAGCCAGGTGGAACAGGAACAGGTGGGCCTGCGTGTTTGTGGGTGTGTGTGTGTGTGTGTCTGAGCTAATGTGCTAATGTGAATAAGCGTTAATATGGAGACTATACTTGAACAGGGTGAAATATAGTCTAAATGTGAACGTTTAATTAACGTCTTCCAGTGCCCATCGTGAGCAGGTTAAAACCAAACTACTGGTGCTGAACTATTTCTGCTTTGCTTTATTGAAAAACAGTAGCACAAGTACTTACAAAGTATGTTTTCAACAATTCACCTCGTGTTCATACGTACTAGTCTTAAAAGTTTTCAAAGCAACTGCACAACTTAACCTGCTGCCTCCAAACTGACTGATTAATTTAACCCAAGTACTTGCTCATACGCATTATGGCAGAAAGAGCAATTTCTCATTTTACATTGATGTCGGGCCTTTGGACGATCTTTATTTGTGTTTAAAAAAATTAATAAATGGGGTGACTAGGCCTGCTGCCATTAAGATGGCCTGGGATCTTGTTAGCAGCACACACTATAGCTACAATATATTTATGACATTTTATATGAAACATTGTAAGGTTGAAATGATGTCTTTGTGTAGACCACATTTCGCCTACCAGTGCACTATGACTTTGGAGAAATACCTTCACACTAATCTCTATTGTCTCTAATATGTCAAGCTGCAAAACTATAATTAATTTGTGTTTTGTGACACGTTGAGGTTCTAACTGCATTTTAGCTGGTTGAAAAGAGGGCGAAAGGAGGTCTTAGACATTCAGACCGAATTTCACCCAGTTTTCAACTGGAAATCAATGTTGATATCTGGCTTTGTGCTCACTGGGATAAATCAAAGGCTAACGTAGCTCAGAAGCTAATCATTTCATCGGACATGAGAAATAGCCAGAAATAAGCCTAAATACACAAAACAGCATTAAGTTATATCTAATCTAATCAGTAGTGATAACTAGACACTCTTATTGAAATGCACCAAAGATGCTGGGGTGAATGAGGCATTAAAACACTCGAGAAACGTCCTGCTTAGCAACGTTCTTTAAACAACAGCCGAACCAAAATTACCCTGCAGAACTAAATCACCACTAGGGGGCGGTAAACACGGAACATAACAATCATTATCACCAGCCTAGGTTAGGTTTACGATGTCTTAGAGCTCCTCTTGCAGAGTTGGTTAGGTTTGTGCGGGTGAACAAGTTAAAGTTGGTATGTTGAAGTTGTTGTAGGGTTCACACTGCATGACTGATCGGTGACAGCAGGTCACACATTACAGAATGTTTCAGAAGGAGGAATCGCAGACAAGTCTCCAAACTACGTTTAGTCACAAGAACATGCGAGAAGTGGTGTTAGGACTCCTCCCCCTTGTTTCTAATCTCACGCTTCCATTGGCTGTCGGTCGTCGCTGCTCTCATTGCGGGTCACCTTTCACACTGAAGGATTTGGACTCTCCAAAGCGACCACAAGAACATGCTAACTGTCTGTCTGTCTGTCTGTCTGTCTGTCTGTCTGTCTGTCTGTCTGTCTGTCTGTCTGTCTGTCTGGCTGTCTGTCTCTCTTTCTGTCTCTCTGTCTGTCTATGTCTGTTTGTCTGTCTGTCTGCCTGTCTCTCTATCTCTCTGCCTGTCTGTCTGTCATCACACGCATTCTACTTTACTGTCTGTGAGTAGCATGGTGTGTGTGTGTGTGTGTGTGTGTGTGTGTCTCTGTCTGTCTGTCTGTCTGTCTGTCTGTCTGTCTGTCTGTCTGTCTGTCTGTCTGTCTGTCTCTGTCTGCATGTCTGTTTCTGTTTCTGTCTGTCTGTCTGTCTGTCTGTCTGTCTGTCTGTCTGTTTGATGTCTGTCTCTGTCTGTCTCTCTTTCTGTCTGTCTGTCTGTCTCTGTCTGTCTTTCTGTCTGTCTCTCTGTCTGTCTTTCTGTCATCACACACATTCTACTTCACTGTCTGTCAGTTAGCATGGTGTGTGTGTGTGTGTGTGTGTGTGTGTGTGTGTGTGTGTGTGTGTGTGTATGTGTCCGTCTGTCTGTCTGTCTGTCTGTTAAGTCTGTTAGTATGGTGAGTCGGTTGTACTGTGTATGGTTTGGTTGCACACTGAGGAGCAGCCTCTGCACAGCTCAGACATGAAGCTGAATTAGAAGGTGCTCTAAACCCCCCAACACACACACACACACACACACACAACCTCATGCACACACACACGCACACACAACCTCATGCACACACACATGCACACACACACACACACACACACACAAACACTCACACACACAGAGACACACCACTAACAGACTATTAGACAGACACACACACACACACACACGCACACACATACACACACCACACTTACTGACTTACTGACTAACAGACACTTACACACACACACACACACACACACACACACACACACACACACACACAAACAGTAAAGATAGTGAAACACAGCATGGAGACAGGTCCATGCAGTGCTTACAAAGTCTAATGCATGTCTATCTTATCCGGGAGGCTGGAGATGCTACAAGCCACACACACACTTACACACACACAAACACACGCACACACACACACACACACACACACACACACACACACACACACACATTAGACACGTGGCGGGGTGTGTTGGGGAAGAGAGAAAGAGCAGAGTCTTCCTATTCTTTCTTTTCTTTAGACTGTTGACCTGCAGCCTTGAGCTGGGCTCATTCATTCCTCTCCTCCCCTCCCCTGCCTCTCTCTACTCCCTCCCCTCCCCTCTCTCTCTCTCTACTCCGTCCCCTCCCCTCTCTCTCCTCCCTGTCTCTCTACTCCCTCCCCTCCCCTCCCCTCCCCTCTCTCCCCTCCCCTCTCTCTCTACTCCCTCCCTCTCCTCTCCTACCTCCCCTCCCTTTCTCTCTCTCTACTCCCTCCCTCTCTCCTCTCCTACCTCCCCTCCCTTTCTCTCCCCCCCCCCTCCCTCCCTCTCTCCTCTCTGCCTCATCTCATTCCTCTCCTCCCTCCCTCTCTCCTGTCTTCTTCTTTCTCATCCTGACTCCTAACGCCCCCCCCCCCCCCCCCCCCCCCCCCCCGCCCCTCCCTCCCTCTATCCTGCTCTACTTTATATTCATGTTCTCTCTCTCATCCCCTGTTCTGAATGACACAGGTTCCAACGTGGACGCTCTTTAATGATCTCTAGTCCAACAGATTGCAGGGAACAGGCAGAGATATTGGCGATCTGACATTAGGGGGAGTCCGGTCTCTCCGACAGGCTCCGCGAGCTGCTCGCTCCTCTGTTTGAATAGGGGACAGTCGTGACGTCAGACTTCCACTGCGCTCCAGAGCTCTCGGTGAAACAAAGTAGAATCTGCGAGACCAGAGTGGTAAGAATGGGGCGCGTGAATTCACGGAAATTATAAAAGAAAACGGGAAAACTACAGCAAACTTATACAAACTCAACTAAAGCAACATGGAGACGATTGCATTTGGACTACTGCTGCTGGCTAGTTCTGTGGCGAGCGCGACAGGACAGAACCCGACAGGTATGGAGACAAGAGATTTTAGAGAAAGTTGTCTCACACAGTGCAGCACGTTCTATGCCGTACAAGCTGTTTTTTTGTTTAGCTAGAGTTTAAAAGTTGGATTGCGAATTTTGTTTCGTCTCTTCCCTCATGCTTTTAGTCTTTTTCATAAAATAATTTCGGTTTGTTTCACCTCGATTTGCCGAACCTGTTCAGTGTTTTTTTTCTCGCGACTGACGGTGTGTTTACCGTGTAGGTTTGGGGCTCGCCCTACCTGAATGTTTGAAACCAGGAGAGGTCTTTGTTGTCTAATTACGGTCCCTGCCTTTGCCGATCGCACGGTGAATTCGTGAGGCTACTCCATGGTGTGTGATTGAATAAAAGTTAGCACGGTGCGTGTCCTACTGTCATGCACGAGTACAAACATGCAGGGAGTTGAAACCTGGACCGGGTTACTTTTCAGGTTTCCGTCGATCTAAACCTCACGAAGTCACTAAATAAACATTGAGGTGGCCTCGCCGTGAACTCTCCACCGAATGCGGCGTGAGCTGTTCATTGACAGGCAGGGAGAAATACAAGAGAGCTGAAGACTGCAGGAATTTAGAGGGGGAGAGAGAGATACGGGGGTTGGAGTGGGGGAAGGGGACGCAGTGAGAAATTTGAGGTTAAAATGATTAACTAAAGTTTACCGTTCAGTTTTCAGAGGGCCTACTCCTATTTTCTGAAATGAAACTGAACATTGATGATATGAACGACAGAAGTTGAGATTGTATTTTGTTTAGAACGTGTTGGAATGTTTATTATGCGTTAATAACCTGTTTACCAGTCTCTTGCTTTAGGCCCAAGATTGACATTTCTTTATTTTCCCAAGTGCAACATTTTCAGAATCATTTGAAGCTCAAATAAATCACGATTTTTTAGAAGCATTTGAGATATATGAAGATCATAATTTAAAGTAATGAACAGATAAATATCTGGTGGCCGATTAATTATAAATTAGAAGAATAATTAGCTGTCTTTTTATATAACAAGAAACAAACAAACGTGGGGTTGTTGTTTCTATCTCGAGCCTATAACATTTGCATGTTCTGTGAATGCGCCGTTTGTCCTCGAGACGCTGAGACCAGGAGCCGTGACTCTAAAGACCAACAGAGAGAATGCGGGAATAATATAAAACGATTAAATCTAAAGTTGAACAGTCTAAAGTCAAAACAAATAAATGATATTATTTAGGACAATAGTGTGGCTGAGTCCTGGCATGTGTCTCTTAGATGGAACTCTTGGCGTTTTATCTAATTGACCGAAATAATTGTTTTCCATTAGTGGCGCGAGACAAATTATAGGAGGCCCTTCAAACATCCCAGCCTGTGAGTTTAATAGGAATTGGTCTCTAAATGCAGTCAGAGAATAAATTGACAAAAAGGATTCACGCGTTGTTTTTTAATGTCGGAAGGATAAATGTGATAGTTTTGGCTGCGTATCCGGCTTCGTCTGGAGGGAGTTGAATCGGCAGGGGGGACGTTTCAGAGGCTCCCAACCACGGCGACAAAGAAACGTGTGAACGGTTGCCTGTCATTTAAATTCATGTAAATTACTTTCCCTCAAATTCGCAGTTCCTTCTAAGTGAAAACAAGTGCAGTTTTAATTGATAGCCATCAGCCTGTTTACATGTCGGGGCTCACTGAATCAAGTTGCTGCTTTTTGAAATGCGTTTGTTTGTGTGCGTGCGTGTGCGCACGCATGTTTCTACGGCTAATGAGAAATGTCCATCCCTTGCTTAGACAGAGGAGACGTGTGTAATATACCAACGGAATAGACACACAAGTCAATATTTACCAGATGAATGTCCTCAAACATGACATATTTATTAACCATATATTGTTATATACATACAACATTAACCAGGTATAGTAATTGTATAATATTTACGGGTTAGTGTTCGGTAATATACGTTTGCCTAATATTAACTAGGTCTATATTCCCTTTAGTTTATAATATAGAGTAGGAATATATGTACTGTACTGTAAAGTTAACTAGGTCTGTATATAATATATGTCATATTTACTAGATCTATATGTACTGGAGTGCAATATTAACTAGGTGTGTATATGATAATATTAAGTAGATCTATATGTACTGGAGTGCAGTATTAACTAGGTCTGTATATAATATATGTAATATTTACTAGATCTATATGTACTGGAGTACAATATTAACTAGGTCTGTATGTAATATCTGTCATATTAATTAGATCTATATGTACTGGAGTGTAATATTAACTAGGTCTAGATTTAATGTAATATATGTAATTTAATTAACTAGATCTATATTTAATGTGATATATGCAATATTAAACTAGATCAATATGTACTGTAGTTTATACATTATGTAATATTAAAAAGATCTATATGTAATGACATATATGTACTATTAAATAGATCTATATGTAATGCCATGTGTGCAATATTAACTAGATTTAGATGTAATATATGTAATATTAATAAGATCTATATGTAATGTAATATATGTAATATTAACTAGATCAATATGTACTGTAGTATATTAACTAGATCTATTTGTAATGACATATATGTAATATTAACTAGATCTATATGTACGAGAGAGAGAGAGGGGGACAAAGGGGGAAAGGGGAAGAGAGAGAGAGAGAGAAGGGTAGAGAGAGAGGGGTAGAGAGGGAGAGAGAGGGAGACAGAGAGAGAGAAAGGGTTAGAGAGAGAGTGAGAAAGGGGTAGAAAGAAAGAGAGAGATAGAGAGAGAGGGGTAGAAAGGGAGAGAGAGAGAGAGAGAGAGAGAGAGAGAGAGAGAGAGGGTTAGAAAGAGAGAAGGTGAGAGAGAGAGAGAGAGAGAGAGAGAGAGAGAGAGAGAGAGAGAGAGAGCGAAAAGGTTAGAAAGAGAGGGTGAGGGAGAGGGAGAGAGACTAATGTGTCTAATGTGTTCTTCTCTATCACTGCAGCCACGCTTGGCCGGGCCGAGAGAGGTGAGTCTGACAAGCTCATCATCGTCTTCATCAACTCCCCACCCCTGTGATGGTCATAGTAGTTCCACCATCTAGACTGTCATGGTCGTTGTAGTTCCACCATCTAGACTGTCATGGTTGTTGTAGTTCCACCATCTAGACTGTCATGGTCATAGTAGTTCCACCATCTAGACTGTCATGGTTGTTGTAGTTCCACCATCTAAACTGTCATGGTTGTTGTAGTTCCACCATCTAGACTGTCATGGTTGTTGTAGTTCCACCATCTAGACTGTCATGGTTGTTGTAGTTCCACCATCTAGACTGTCATGATTGTTGTAGTTCCACCATCTAGACTGTCATGGTTGTTGTAGTTCCACCATCTAAACTGTCATAGCCGTTGTAGTTCCACCATCTAGACTGTCATGGTCATAGTAGTTCCACCATCTAGACTGTCATGATTGTTGTAGTTCCACCATCTAGACTGTCATGATTGTTGTAGTTCCACCATCTAGACTGTCATGGTTGTTGTAGTTCCACCATCTAGACTGTCATAGCCGTTGTAGTTCCACCATCTAGACTGTCATGGTCATAGTAGTTCCACCATCTAGACTGTCATGATTGTTGTAGTTCCACCATCTAGACTGTCATGATTGTTGTAGTTCCACCATCTAGACTGTCATGGTTGTTGTAGTTCCACCATCTAAACTGTCATGGTTGTTGTAGTTCCACCATCTAGACTGTCATGGTTGTTGTAGTTCCACCATCTAGACTGTCATGGTTGTTGTAGTTCCACCATCTAAACTGTCATAGCCGTTGTAGTTCCACCATCTAGACTGTCATGATTGTTGTAGTTCCACCATCTAAACTGTCATGGTTGTTGTAGTTCCACCATCTAGACTGTCATGGTCGTTGTAGTTCCACCATCTAGACTGTCATAGCCGTTGTAGTTCCACCATCTAGACTGTCATGGTTGTTGTAGTTCCACCATCTAGACTGTCATGATTGTTGTAGTTCCACCATCTAGACTGTCATGGTCGTTGTAGTTCCACCATCTAGACTGTCATGGTTGTTGTAGTTCCACCATCTAGACTGTCATGGTCGTTGTAGTTCCACCATCTAGACTGTCATGATTGTTGTAGTTCCACCATCTAGACTGTCATGATTGTTGTAGTTCCACCATCTAGACTGTCATGGTTGTTGTAGTTCCACCATCTAGACTGTCATGGTCGTTGTAGTTCCACCATCTAGACTGTCATGATTGTTGTAGTTCCACCATCTAGACTGTCATGGTCGTTGTAGTTCCACCATCTAGACTGTCATGATTGTTGTAGTTCCACGATCTAGACTGTCATGGTCGTTGTAGTTCCACCATCTAGACTGTCATAGCCGTTGTAGTTCCACCATCTAGACTGTCATGGTTGTTGTAGTTCCACCATCTAGACTGTCATGGTCATAGTAGTTCCACCATCTAGACTGTCATGGTCGTTGTAGTTCCACCATCTAGACTGTCATGGTTGTTGTAGTTCCACCATCTAGACTGTCATGGTCATAGTAGTTCCACCATCTAGACTGTCATGGTTGTTGTAGTTCCACCATCTAAACTGTCATGGTTGTTGTAGTTCCACCATCTAGACTGTCATGGTTGTTGTAGTTCCACCATCTAGACTGTCATGGTTGTTGTAGTTCCACCATCTAGACTGTCATGATTGTTGTAGTTCCACCATCTAGACTGTCATGGTTGTTGTAGTTCCACCATCTAAACTGTCATAGCCGTTGTAGTTCCACCATCTAGACTGTCATGGTCATAGTAGTTCCACCATCTAGACTGTCATGATTGTTGTAGTTCCACCATCTAGACTGTCATGATTGTTGTAGTTCCACCATCTAGACTGTCATGGTTGTTGTAGTTCCACCATCTAGACTGTCATAGCCGTTGTAGTTCCACCATCTAGACTGTCATGGTCATAGTAGTTCCACCATCTAGACTGTCATGATTGTTGTAGTTCCACCATCTAGACTGTCATGATTGTTGTAGTTCCACCATCTAGACTGTCATGGTTGTTGTAGTTCCACCATCTAAACTGTCATGGTTGTTGTAGTTCCACCATCTAGACTGTCATGGTTGTTGTAGTTCCACCATCTAGACTGTCATGGTTGTTGTAGTTCCACCATCTAAACTGTCATAGCCGTTGTAGTTCCACCATCTAGACTGTCATGATTGTTGTAGTTCCACCATCTAAACTGTCATGGTTGTTGTAGTTCCACCATCTAGACTGTCATGGTCGTTGTAGTTCCACCATCTAGACTGTCATAGCCGTTGTAGTTCCACCATCTAGACTGTCATGGTTGTTGTAGTTCCACCATCTAGACTGTCATGATTGTTGTAGTTCCACCATCTAGACTGTCATGGTCGTTGTAGTTCCACCATCTAGACTGTCATGGTTGTTGTAGTTCCACCATCTAGACTGTCATGGTCGTTGTAGTTCCACCATCTAGACTGTCATGATTGTTGTAGTTCCACCATCTAGACTGTCATGATTGTTGTAGTTCCACCATCTAGACTGTCATGGTTGTTGTAGTTCCACCATCTAGACTGTCATGGTCGTTGTAGTTCCACCATCTAGACTGTCATGATTGTTGTAGTTCCACCATCTAGACTGTCATGGTCGTTGTAGTTCCACCATCTAGACTGTCATGATTGTTGTAGTTCCACGATCTAGACTGTCATGGTCGTTGTAGTTCCACCATCTAGACTGTCATAGCCGTTGTAGTTCCACCATCTAGACTGTCATGGTTGTTGTAGTTCCACCATCTAGACTGTCATGGTTGTTGTAGTTCCACCATCTAGACTGTCATGGTCGTTGTAGTTCCACCATCTAGACTGTCATGATTGTTGTAGTTCCACCATCTAGACTGTCATGATTGTTGTAGTTCCACCATCTAGACTGTCATGGTTGTTGTAGTTCCACCATCTAGACTGTCATGGTCGTTGTAGTTCCACCATCTAGACTGTCATGATTGTTGTAGTTCCACCATCTAGACTGTCATGATTGTTGTAGTTCCACCATCTAGACTGTCATGGTTGTTGTAGTTCCACCATCTAGACTGTCATGATTGTTGTAGTTCCACCATCTAGACTGTCATGGTTGTTGTAGTTCCACCATCTAGACTGTCATGGTTGTTGTAGTTCCACCATCTAGACTGTCATGGTTGTTGTAGTTCCACCATCTAGACTGTCATGGTTGTTGTAGTTCCACCATCTAGACTGTCATGGTTGTTGTAGTTCCACCATCTAGACTGTCATGGTCGTTGTAGTTCCACCATCTAGACTGTCATGGTTGTTGTAGTTCCACCATCTAGACTGTCATGGTTGTTGTAGTTCCACCATCTAGACTGTCATGGTCGTCGTAGTTTCACCATCTAGACTGTCATGGTTGTTGTAGTTCCACCATCTAGACTGTCATGGTCGTTGTAGTTCCACCATCTAGACTGTCATGATTGTTGTAGTTTTATCATCTAAACTGTCAAGGTTGTGATGATTTTCAGAGGGATTTGGACCAGATAGCATTTTCAAATATATATCAAATAATGCACTTGTATTTACCTGGGTTAGACTGGACTGAACTAGGTGTGTGTGTGTGTGTGTGTGTGTGTGTATATTTGTGTCGAAGTCTGAGTGTGTGTGCGTGTGTGTATGTGCGTCTAAGTCTGAGTGTGTCTAAATCTGAGAGTGTGGGTGTGTGTGTGTCTAATTCTGAGTGTGTGGGTGTGTGTGTGTCTAAGTCTGAGTGTGTGTGTGTATGTGTTTGTGTAAGTCTGAGTGTGTCGGTCTGTGTGTGTGTCTAAGTCTGAGTGTGTGGGTGTGTGTCTAAGTCTGAGTGTGTGAGTGTGTGTGTGTCTCAGTCTGAGTGTGTGGGGGTGTGGGTGTCAGTCTGAGTGTGTGGGGGTGTGTGTGTCTGAGTGTGTGGGTGTGTGTGTCTAAGTCTGAGTGTGTGGGTGTGTGTGTGTGTGTCTAAGTCTGAGTGTGTGAGTGTGTGTGTGTCTAAGTCTGAGTGTGTGGGTGTGTGTGTCTAAGTCTGAGTGTGTGGGTGTGTGTGTCTAAGTCTGAGTGTGTGGGTGTGTGTGTGTCTAAGTCTGAGTGTGTGGGTGTGTGTGTGTCTAAGTCTGAGTGTGTGGGTGTGTGTGTGTGTCTAAGTCTGAGTGTGTGGGTGTCAGTCTGAGTGTGTGGGTCTGTGTGTCTAAGTCTGAGTGTGTGGGTGTGTGTGTGTCTAAGTCTGAGTGTACGGGTGTGTGTGTGTCTAAGTCTGAGTGTGTGGGTGTCAGTCTGAGTGTGTGGGTGTGTATGTGTCTAAGTCTAAGTTTGTGTGTGCGTGTGTCTTACCCATCTTCTCAATCATACATTACACATCTCCAGCAAGTCTGTGTGCTTTTGTTAATGTGTGTGTGTGTGTGTGTGTTTGAGTTAGTGGGTGTGTGTGTTAGTGGGTGTGTGTGTGTGTGTTAGTGTTAGTGAGTGTGTGTTAGTGTGTGTGTGTGTGTGTGTGTGTGTGTGTGTTTGTGTGTGGTTGAGTTAGTGACACTCAATGTATTTCTACATCACAGGCTTAGGAAATCAATGAATGACAGAAGCTGTCAGCTGAATTTGCAGCGCATGGATTTTTAATTCAGCGTTTCCCCCATTCAAACGCGTCTGGATAATTTTACCTTATTATTTATCATCCAAGAATCTGCTGACTGTGTAGGAGAGAGACAGCATCGCGCACACACACACACACACACACACACACACACACACACACACACACACACACACACACACACACACACACACACATACACACACACACACACACACACACACACACATTCTATTGCTGATTGTCTGTGTTTGTTACAGTGGTTATGGTTGCCGTGGTTTCTGCCTGGCCGGATGTAGGGTTGCTGTAGCGATGCTGTAGTTCTTTAAGCCCAGTGAGAGTAGCAGGGTTTAGAGACAGAGCACTCGTCCCAACTTAATCTCCATTAAGATTAGCATCTCCAAAATCATCCATCGCTACGACAACCACGTCAACAACAACAACAACTGCAGCGTCATCCACACTGCAAGGAGGCTAAGGTCAGAGCAGAAAGGCCTTTGACAGCCTGGTGTGTGTGTGTGTGTGTTGTGTGGGTGTGGCGGTATTAATCCAGCAGAATATGTAGCTCTTTATCTGTTCTGCCAAACAAAACAAAGCTCATTTAATCCTGTTGATGTGAGATCAAAGGTTACTGCCCTTCTAAGGCAACTCACATTAACCTCGATGAGTGGTGTACACACACACACACACACACACACACACACACACACACACACACACACACACACACACACTCACTCACACACACACACACACACACACACACACACACACACACACACACACACACACACACAGACACACACACACACACTCACTCACACACACACACGGGCTAGTACTTCACCTGCCTCCTTCTCACCCTCCCCTCCTTCTCTCTCTTTTCTCCCTTCTTCTCAAGGTCTTTCAGCTGACTAAGGAATGCTTTTGTTTGTCGTGCATGTGTGTGTGCATGTGTGTGTGTGTGTGTGACTCCAAGAGGGATGGGTTGTACCAGCAACACACTACATGCCTATTCTCTGCAGGATCCTACTGCTGTTCATACATCCTTCAGGAAGCCTTAAAAGAAGCCGCACCCCACAGTAACACGATCCGGATTTTACAAAATCCCCTCCAATTTTTTAAATTGTGTCGAAGCATCAACAACTTGTGTTGTCTGACCCTGGCATTAGGGTGTGTGTATGGGTTATGGTGTGTGTTTGTGTGTGTGTTTGTGTATATTGGTTATGGTGTGTGTGTATGGGGTAGGGTGTGTGTGTGTGTGTGTGTGTGTGTGTGTGTGTGTGTGTTGGTTAGGGTGTGTGTATGGGTTAGGGTGTGCGTGTGTATGAATTAGGGTGTTTGTGTGTGTGTGTGTGTGTGTGGCTGCGTGTATATGGGTTAGGGTGTGTGTGTGTATGGGTTCGGGTGTGTGTAGGGGTTAGGGTGTGTGTGTATGGGTTAGGGTGTGTGTGTGTATTTGTGTGTGTGTGTGTGTGTGTGTGTGTTTGCTTGGGCCTGGCGTCTTCATTAGCTAGTTGTTAGTGCGCCTGTCTCAGCCAATCAGATATCTCTGAGGAAGAACAGAGCGCTGACACGGGTAACAGGATTTCACTCCGCCATGGCAACCAGCTTATTGACTGTGAGGATGAAATAAAAGGGATTATTCTCACAAATATAATCTGAGTTGGTTTAGATGATAATGCCTGTGTGCCGGCTCATCTCCCCCCCTCCACAGCCTTTTTTGTTTTTGGAAGGATTTGGTGACAACTAGACTATTTCATTGAATAAATGATTTAACTGTCTCTTCAAATTCCACAGTTGGATATTTGTGAGGTCCATTCCAGGTTTTATAAGGCTTCTGTGGCCATAGGGCTGTAACCCTAACCCTAACCCTGGTAGTGCTGTAACCCTAACCCTGATAGTGCTGTAACCCCAACCCTGGTAGTGCTGTAACCCTAGTAACCCTAACCCTGGGAGTGCTGTAACCCTAACCCTAACCCTGGTAGTGCTGTAACCCTAACCCTAACCCTAGTAGTGCTGTAACCCTAACCCTGATAGTGCTCTAACCCTAACCCTAACCCTGATAGTGCTGTAACCCTAGTAACCCTAACCCTGGGAGTGCTGTAACCCTAACCCTAACCCTGGTAGTGCTGTAACCCTAACCCTAACCCTAGTAGTGCTGTAACCCTAACCCTGTTAGTGCTGTAACCCTAACCCTGGTAATTCTGTAACCCTAGGAACCCTAACCCTGGTAGTGCTGTAACCCTAGTAACCCTAACCCTGGGTGTGCTGTAACCCTAACCCTAACCCTGGTAGTGCTGTAAACCTAACCCTAACCCTAGTAGTGCTGTAACCCTAACCCTGTTAGTGCTGTAACCCTAACCCTAACCCTGGTAGTTCTGTAAAACTAGTAACCCTAACCCTGGTAGTGCTGTAACCCTAGGAACCCTAACCCAAACCCTCCTTGTAACTCCAGTAACCCTAACCCTGGTAGTGCTGTAACCCTAACCCTGATAGTGCTGTAACC
>CM030179.1:137500-145000 GCA_017639675.1 Aplochiton taeniatus | reverse complement strand
GTTCCTACTAGTATTCTACACCTACCCTGTCTCTTTACATTGTTAGTACCTACTAGTAATGTACCTACTAGTATTCTACACCTACCCTGTCTCTTTACATTGTTAGTACCTACTAGTAATGTACCTACTAGTATTCTACACCTCCCATGTCTCTTTATATTGTTAGTACCTACTAGTAATGTACCTACTAGTATTCTACACCTACCCTGTCTCTTTACATTGTTAGTACCTACTAGTAATGTACCTACTAGTATTCTACACCTACCCTGTCTCTTTATATTGTTAGTACCTACTAGTAATGTTCCTACTAGTATTCTACACCTCCCCTGTCCCCTGTATCCACGGATCGGGCGGAGTCATAAAAATGATCACTTTTATTAATAGCAGATGGTGGGTGAAACAATATCTCATTAATGAGGAAAATATTAATTACATTATCTAAAATATGAACGTCTTTTAAGCTTAATATGTCACCAGGCACATATTAGCAGACTAGACTCTCTCGTTGCGGCAATTGCGGCGTTCCTTTGTTTAGCAGCAATGGAGGCAAAACAGATCCGAAAGAAAATTAAAAAAGGAGAATTAAAAAAAAAAAAAAAAGGGTAGGGTAGAAAAGTTCCACGTGGAAGCAATTTAGTGAAATAGTCAACCATGATGGGTCAAGTGCGGGGGGTATCAACAGCTGCGAAGGCTTGTATGTATATGATAGCTGCAAAACTGGTATGCTAAGTTAGTTTTACCAAAAATATATAACTTTTCTTTTAAATACATTTGTATTTATCTAAAACCAGCCTTCGGTGTAAAGTGTTACCATACATATATCCCATTGAGAAACAATGGTAAAGTGTGATCGGGTGCGGGTCTCCAAATCTGAGAAAATTATTTGTTCGGGTGGTTGGCGGGTGGATGATTTATTTGTGCGCGCGGATTAGGGTGACGTCAAAGCCTATCCCCGCCCCACTAGTATCTACGCTTTCTGCTGTGGAAAGCTAAGTCTTTTCGGACTGCAGTGCTTTGTGAGCGACGTGAAATAAGGATAGAAGCTTTTAAAACACAGGACAGATAATAACATCTGTTTTGTGCACTTGATGCAGAATCCTACTTGCCTGATTTAAATTTGCACGAACGCTTTCGCTTGTTTGAGGGGCTGTTCTCGATCTAGAACTGCAGATGGAATCTATGTGTGTCTCAAAGAAAGGGTAGAAGCCATTGAATTTAACACTATCAAATAGTGGGCCAAGCATACGATGAGGCTAGCTTCGTGTCTGCAGTCACAAACGGACTCCAGAGGAAAATTCTGAAAGACTACCAAACAGCTAGTTTAGCCCACTATTGGAACAGTGCAGGAACAGAAGTCCAGCAGCTTCTATGCCAGACAATGTTTTCAATGTGTAAGAGCGCTTTCCTCTTCCTCCTGCACATTTAAACCAGGCCCCACATAGCGAATAGATTGAAAGTAGGTATAGCCTACTGTAGTTCATGAAGCAATCTCAAACTGCCTTCTATGTCTCTACGGAGACCCACAAGCCCACTTGTAGGCTACTAGACAGCGCTGGGAGTGTGTGACATTAGGACATTCATCTTGATGACTTATGACTTACTAAGCCCACTTGTAGGCTACTGGACAGCGCTGGGAGTGTGCCACATTAGGACATTCATCTTGATGACTTTTGACTTACTAAGCCCACTTGTAGGCTACTAGACAGCGCTGGGAGTGTGCCACATTAGGACATTCATCTTGATGACTTATGACTTACTAAGCCCACTTGTAGGCTACTAGACAGCGCTGGGAGTGTGCCACATTAGGACATTCATCTTGATGACTTTTGACTTACTAAGCCCACTTGTAGGCTACTAGACAGCGCTGGGAGTGTGCCACATTAGGACATTCATCTTGATGACTTATGACTTACTAAGCCCACTTGTAGGCTACTAGACAGCGCTGGGAGTGTGTGACATTTGTAATATTGATCAACTTATGCCTACACATTAATAATATGGTTAGTTGTAACGTTTTTTTGTTCAAGCTAAAAAAAAAACATTAACATTATTTCTATAGCTACATAATACATTATTTCTATAGCTACATAATACATTATTTTGTTTTTCTCTTGGACAATATGTCCGATGACTATTTTTTTTATTGGCTTGAAGACGACAATTGTTGGCTAACGGAACCTCTGAGACACACACACAAACACACAGACAAAGACACACACACACACACAGACACACGCACAGACACACACACACACACAAAGACACAGACACACACACACAAAGACACACGCACAGACACACACACAAAGACACAGAGACACACACACACACACACAGAGACACACACACACAAAGACACACACACACACACAGACACACACACACACAAAGACACACGCACAGATACACACAGAGACACACACAAGGACACGCGCACAGACACACACACACACATACACACACATAAAGACACAGAGAGACACAGACACACACACAGACACGCACAGATACACAGAGACATTCACACACAGACACACACACACACACACACACAGCCACACAGAGAGACACAGGGAGACACAGATGAGCATAGGGAGAAAGACAAACAGACAGTGTGTGGAATCAGGATTTGCTCCAACTGAAGGAAGCTTCTCTCTGCTGTTTGAATTTCAGGAGATATGACCTGTGTGTGCGCCTGTGCATGTGCGTGTGTGCGCGCGCTTGTGTGCATGTGTGTGCATGCGCGTGTGTGCGCGTGCACGTGTGTGTGTGTGTGTGTGTAAGGAGAGTTAATCCTTTCCAACAATGGCTGAAAGAGTAAACAGCTTTCTGGCCCAAATGCCTGGCCCCAGGCAATGCGCTGTGGATTTGGCCCTCCCTCACATTCCCAGTCTCTCTGGCTGTGTGTGTTTGTGTGTGTGTGTGTGTGTGTGTGTGTTTGCCGAGGGCGGCGGTAGGTTTGCTTCACGCCTGGATGTAGTTGAAAGGTAGCGGTCTGGAGGCAGACCACAGCGATGCCCACTCTCTGTCTGAAAGGCTGTTTGTGGCTTATAATGGAAGTGTATGGAGGGATGAACAAACAGCTAGTGCTGCAATCTCCTCTGAACAGAGCGACAGCCCCCCTGGTCCCTTGCGCGCGCGTACACACACGCACGCACACACACACGCACGCACACACGCGCGCGCGCACACACACACACACACACACACACACACACACACACACACAATGAAGTGGTGAGCGACATCAGTTTTGGTACCAGCAAGTTTATAAGCTTGACTTGTGGTTCTGAAGTTCATATTCTCTTTATTTCTACATTGCAAACATTTAACTGTTGTCTGAAGCTAGCTAACATTAGCTTCTAAATCGTTTTAATAGATATCTGAAACAAGCTAACTCTAGCTTCCAGAAGATTTTGAATAGTGTTTGACGTTAGCTAACATTAGCTTCCTGAGGGTTTTAACTGGTTTCGGAAGCACGTAACATTAGGTTCTAAAGCGTCTTAACCGGCGTCTGAAACTAGCTAACATTAGCTTCTAAAGTGTTTTAACTGGTGTCTGAAACTAGCTAACATTAGGTTCTAAAGCGTTTTAACGGATGTCTGAAACTAGCCAACATTAGCTTCTAAAGTGTTTTGACTGGTGTATCACGTTAGCTAACATTAGCTTCCAAGGTGTTTTGACCAGTGTCTGACGTTAGCTAACATTAGCTTCCAGAGGGTTTTGAGTGGTGTGAAAGCCAATTTGACTTTCAATAAGTACATTATTTACCAAGTTATATATACTGTATATCTATATTTATTGAGTTGAAGCACCTGCCTACTGTTGACAATACGGGCCTAACTTTGTCTTTGATTGGTAGCCATTGTATAATATGTTGAGGTGTGTCCAAACGACGTTGCTTACATAAACAATGTCCCTCCCTGTCCAGCATTGAGATCCCCGTAGAAAAGAACAGAGCCTGACACTCATAGTCTAATAGTTCTAAGTGGAGATTTGGTCCTATCTCTTACCCCCCACCCCTCACAGTGTGAGTCAGTCAGACCGGTTCCCCTTGTCTTCTCCTCAGCTTTGTCATTGCACAATAGACTCCCTGTTTCTAAAAGGACACCCTCCCAGGAGACACACAAACACACACACACACACACACACACACACTCTCTCTCTCTCTCTCTCTCTCTCTCTCTCTCTCTCTCTCTCTCTCTCTCTCTCTCTCTCTCTCTCTCTCTCTCTCTCTCTCTCTCTCTCTCTCTCTCTCTCTCTCTCTCTCTCTCTCTCTCTCTCTCTCTCTCTCTCTCTCTCTCTCTCTCTCTCTCTCTCTCTCTCTCTCTCTCTCTCTCTCTCACACACACACACACACACACAGCTCTGAGCGAGAGGTGATTGACCTGTGGTAAATGTAGAACTGATTGCTGCAGGCTTGTTACAACTCATAAAGGAACCTCAACTCCCAAAGCTCATCTGTCCTCTCCTCCTCCTCCCCCTCTCCCTCTCCTCTCCTCCTCCTCCCCCTCTCTCTCCTCTCCTCCCCCTCTCTCTCTTTTCTCCTCCCACCTCTCACTCTCTCTTTTCTCTTCCTCCCCCCTCTCTCCTCTCCTCCTTCCCTCTGTCTCTCCTCTCCTCCCCCTCTCCTCGTCTCCCCCTTTCTCTCTTCTCTCCTCCTCTGCCTCTCCCTCCTCTCCTCCTCTTCTCTCTCTCCTCTCCTCCTTCTCCCCCTCTCTCTCTCCTCCTTCTCCCCCTCGCTCCTCCTCTCCTCCTCCCCTCTCTCTGATGTCTTTCCATTTTCTGTCATTTTTGTGCCCCTGAGTGATGTGTGACCAGACTTACAGTGGAAGGTGAACACACACACACACACACACACACACTGTTTATGAAATGGGCATGCAGCTACAGGAGGAATTAGCAGTCTGTCTTCTCTAGTAGAACACCACAGTGTAAAGGAACCGTGTGCGTGTCTGGCAGCACTGCTATCTACCTAGTTCAGCAGTGTGTGTGTGTGTGTGTGTGTGTGTGTGTGTGTGTGTGTGTGTGTGTGTGTGTGTGTGGCAGCACGGTTATCTACCTAGTTCAGCAGTGTGTGTGTGTGTGTGTGTGTGTGTGTCTGGCAGCACGGTTATCTACCTAGTTCAGCAGTGTGTGTGTGTGTGTGTGTCTGGCAGCACGGTTATCTACCTAGTTCAGCAGTGTGTGTGTGTGTGTGTGTGTGTGTGTGTGTGTGTGGCAGCACGGTTATCTACCTAGTTCAGCAGTGTGTGTGTGTGTGTGTGTCTGGCAGCACTGCTATCTACCTAGTTCAGCTGTGTGTGTGTGTGTGTGTGTGTGTGTGTGTGTGTGTGGCAGCACTGCTATCTACCTAGTTCAGCAGTGTGTGTGTGTGTGTGTGTGTGTGTGTGTCTGGCAGCACGGTTATCTACCTAGTTCAGCAGTGTGTGTGTGTGTGTGTGTGTGTGTGTGTGTCTGGCAGCACGGTTATCTACCTAGTTCAGCAGTGTGTGTGGTAGGATTGAGTTGTGTGTGTGTGTGTGTGTGTGTGTGTGTGTGTGTGTCTGGCAGCACGGTTATCTACCTAGTTCAGCAGTGTGTGTGGTAGGATTGAGTAGTATGTGTGTGTGTGTGTGTGTGTGTGTGTCTGGCAGCACGGTTATCTACCTAGTTCAGCAGTGTGTGTGGTAGGATTGAGTAGTATGTGTGTGTGTGTGTGTGTGTGTGTGTGTCTGGCAGCACGGTTATCTACCTAGTTCAGCAGTGTGTGTGGTAGGATTGAGTAGTATGTGTGTGAGTGTATGTGTGTTTATAAATGTGTGCGTGTGTGTGTGTGTGGCAGCACTGCTATCTACCTAGTTCAGCAGTGTATGTGTGTGTGTATGTGTGTGTGGTAGAATTGAGTAGTATGTGTGTGTGTGTGTGTGTGTGTGTGTGTGTGTCTGGCAGCACTGTTATCTACCTAGTTCAGCAGTGTGTGTGTGTGTGTGTGTGTGTGTGTGTGTGTGTGTTTGGTGCCAGCCCCGCCCACTGCTTAGCTAGCCTGTTCCTCATGTTTAGACATAGAACTAGACTCTGTAGAATGGTAAGACATAGAACTAGACTTTAGTTGAATGTTGAGACATAGTACTATACTCTGTAGAATGTTGAGACATAGAACTAGACTCTAGTAGAATGTTGAGACATAGAACTAGACTCTGTAGAATGTTGAGACATATAACTAGACTCTGTAGAATGTTGAGATATAGTACTAGACTCCGTAGAATGTTGAGACATAGAACTAGACTGTAGAATGTTGAGATATATAACTACTAGACTCTAGTAGGGATATCACCAGGGGCGTAGAATTTAGAAGGGAAGGGAGGGACGTGTCCCTACCAATATCCAGCGACTACTGAATTGTCCCAAGTAAGAATCTAGATTAAAATATTTCAATATAACCACCTTTGTCTTTCAGCGTATTTTGGTACACAAATGGTTCTAACAGTAATAGATCTCGTTCTCTACGAGTCCCGCCTCCCTAACCACATCGCGATTGGCTTTACCGTATCTTGGTAATGTCGGAGAGGCTCTCTATAGCTACATGGTTGTGAGAAGTGTGACTGTGAGAGGCTTGCTGTAGCTACATGGTTGTTACCTGTGAGAGGCTTGCTGTAGCTACATGGTTGTTAGCTGGGAGAGGCTTGCTGTAGCTACATGGTTGTTAGCTGTGAGAGGCTTGCTGTAGCTACATGGTTGTTAGCTGTGAGAGGCTTGCTGTAGCTACATGGTTGTTAGCTGGGAGAGGCTTGCTGTATCTACATGGTTGTTAGCTGTGAGAGGCTTGCTGCAGCTACATGGTTGTTAGCTGTGAGAGGCTTGCTGTAGCTACATGGTTGTAAGAAGTGTGAATGTGAGAGACTTGCTCTAGCTACATGGTTGTTAGCTGTGAGAAGCTTGCTGTAGCTCCATGGTTGTTAGCTGTGAGAGGCTTGCTGTAGCTACATGGTTGTTAGCTGTGAGAAGCTTGCTGTAGCTCCATGCTTGTTAGCTGTGAGAGGCTTGCTGTAGCTACATGGTTGTTAGCTGTGAGCTACTTTATAAGAGCTACTTTACAACAAGTCACAGTCTAAGTCACTTAAAGAAAATATAAGAGCTACTTTACACGTCACAGTCTATGTCACTTAAAGAAAATATAGGATGTACTTCACAACATGTCAGTCTAAGTCACTTAAAGAAAATATAAGAGCTGCTTTACAATATGTCACATGGTTGTTAGCTGTGAGCTACTTTATAAGAGCTACTTTACAACAAGTCACAGTCTAAGTCACTTAAAGAAAATATAGGAGCTACTTTACAACATGTCACAGTCTAAGTCACTTAAAGAAAATATAAGAGCTACTTTACAACATGTCAGTCTAAGTCACTTAAAGACAATATTTTCTCTAATGTGTGGAGTTAACAATAATGGTAATAATAATACTAAAGCCACACATGTTTTTCCTCACTGTTCACTATGGCATGCATCAATGTGTTATG
>CM030179.1:120000-127500 GCA_017639675.1 Aplochiton taeniatus | reverse complement strand
TGTTTGTCTCTGTCTGTCTGTCTGTCTGTCTGTCTGTTTGTCTCTGTCTGTCTGTCTGTCTGTCTGTCTGTCTGTCTGTCTGTCTACCAATCTGCCTGTGTAATTACCTGCTTGTAAATATGGTGTTATAATATCCATTGTGCCATAATCAAAGATTAGCACTTCACAACCAATATTTTAGAAAGGATATGGGTTGAGAGCAGATATATCATTGGGGTTTTCAAGTGGGCATCTTCCATCCCAGTTGTTCCATTACATTGAGCCCATGACACCTCCAGAAGGCTTAACTGTGAGCAATGACGTCTCAGAGCCACCCCCCTCTACATCCTCTCTCGACACGGCCAGATAATCGTAATGAAAAAATAAAATGTATGAAACTATGAGATATCCCCGCTCTATTCCTGCCAGCAGCTCTGCAAGGATCCCACGGGCCTGTTTGGCCTGTTCCCTCACACACCACCCTCCTAATCTGGATGGAGTGCTCTTAAATTCCTCTGTAAGCCCGCTGAGCGGCAGCTATAGAGCCCTTTCCCATAGAGAGCCAGGCTAATAAGACATTGTGGCACCCCTAGCCATTTTCTAGCATAAAAACCAATTCCTCTTTTGACTTTAGTGATGGGTATCTCATACACTGTCAATGGTCACATGGGGTAGGAGTCCAAAACTGTAGGCACCATAGTTTTAGCTTTCCTGCTATCCCTGCCTTCTCAATGCTCTCTAGGCCTCTGTTCAGTTCTAACCTTAATTTCTCAACCTGCTCTGAATCTTTAAGGGTAGCATTATACCATTAACAGAGACTTTTAACAGGCTCATCATTTAAATCAGATCACCGTTGAAGGATGATGGCCCCCTCCACTGTTTTGATCTGTGTTTGTGCGTGTGTGTGTGTGTTTGTATGTGTGTGTTTGACAGAGGAGGAATGGAGAGGACATACCAGTGGCCCAGACCAAAAACATCAACCACAGACGATTCGCTGCCTCCTTCCGCCTCAAAGAAGTAACCAATCATGATCAAGACCTCTATCGCTGTGTCACCCAATCAGAAAGAGGCTCGGGAGTTTCCAACTTTGCTGGCCTCATTGTCCGAGGTAAAAGCAGGACACACACACACACACACACACACACACACACACACACACGGTCTAGCCCCTTAAAGGGTTAACCCTAACTATTGACATTCCCTTTAGGGGAGGAAGATGCACCTTTAGAGGATGGAGGGAGGAGATGAGAGGGAGGGATGGAGGGAGGGGGGGGGGGGGGAGGGATGGAGAGGGGGGCGGGAGGGATGGAGGGGGGAAGAGGGAGGAATGGAGGGGGAGGGAGGGAGGGATGGAGGGGGGAGAGAGGGAGGGATGGAGGGGTGGAAGTATGGTAGGGGGGGAAAGGGAGGGATGGAGGGAGGGGTGGAAGTATGGGGGGAGAGAGGGAGGGATGGAGGGGGAGATGGAGGGAGGGGGGATGGAGGGAGGGGGAGAGAGGGAGAGGGGGGATGGAGGGAGGGGTGGAAGTATGGGGGGAGAGAGGGAGGGATGGAGGGGGGAGATGGAGGGAGGGAGAGGGGGGATGGAGAGAGGGGGAGAGAGGGAGAGGGGGGATGGAGGGAGGGGTGGAAGTATGGGGGGAGAGAGGGAGGGATGGAGGGAGGGGGGATGGAGGGAGGGAGAGGGGGGATGGAGAGAGGGGTGGAAGTATGGGGGAGAGAGGGAGGGATGGAGGGGGAATAGAAGGGGGAGCGGGGGGGATGGAGGGGGGAAGAGGGAGGAATGGAGGGGGAGGGAGGGAGGGATGGAGGGAGGGGTGGAAGTATGGGGGGAGAGAGGGAGGGATGAAGGGGGGAGATGGAGGGAGGGGGAGAGAGGGAGAGGGGGGATGGAGGGAGGGGTGGAAGTATGGGGGGAGAGAGGGAGGGATGGAGGGGGAATAGAAGGGGGAGAGGGGGAATGGAGGGAGGGGGAGAGAGGGAGAGGGGGGGTGGAGGGAGGGGTGGAAGTATGGGGGGAGAGAGGGAGGGATGGAGGGGGAATAGAAGGGGGAGAGGGGGGGATGGAGGGGGAGGGATGGAGGGGTGTTTCCATCTCTAGCTGCTTCATGTTCAGCTATTCTCAACTTTAAGGTGCGTCCATGACCTGGTCATTCTAACCTCTTTGTCTAGGAGATGTATTCAGTAATTGTTCTCTATTTAAGGCTCTAGACTTGTTGATGACCTGGTCATTCTAACCTCTTTGTCTAGGAGATGTATTCAGTAATTGTTCTCTATTTAAGGCTCTAGACTTGTTGATGACCTGGTCATTCTAACCTCTTTGTCTAGGAGATGTATTCATCTCATTCACTCTCAGTCACAAATATCAGTGAATCCTGGGATGGAGTTCTCTCCTGATGTTAGTCCATGGAAAATCTCCATGTAGGGAAAGTTGGATTCATGTTGTCACGAAAGGCAGGGACTTTTTCTTCAGTAGATGGAAAACACAAAATACATCATCAGCACATCTTTCATAGAACAGAATTATTAGATTATTGTTAAATATATATTTTCTCCCACAGCCCCATAGGCAAATTATATATATATAAACACATTATATGATATATATATATATATGGAGTTATGAATTATTACAAGTTAAGAATATACAATGTGTTTACTGGGACCTAAACAGTTGGATAGATGAGATTAGTTTGTGTGTGTGTGTGTGTGTGTGTGTGTGTGTGTGTCGGAGTATGGGTCAGTGTGTGTGTGTGTGTCTGGAGGGCAGGAGAACTTCAGTGTGTCACAGCTGAGTCTGAACAAGAGCCTCTGTGACAGTTCTCTCTCTGGTGCCAAGCTCTCTCTGTGTGTGTGTGTGTGTGTGTGTGTGTGTGTGTGTGTGTGTGTGTGATGGTAATAGTAGGGGAGATTTCTGGGCCATTGATCTTCAGTGTGTGTAATAAGAGATGGCACAGTGATGCGTGTTGTCGCGGCAACCTCAGGGCAGCTCTTTATTAGTGGCTTTTCTCCCAAACCACTACTGACACACACAGACACACACACACACACACACACACACACACACATACACACACACACACTGGTCCCTGGAAGCAGCAGTGACACTGAGACATGGCTCCCTCACTGTAACAAATGAAAATCTCTGAATTCTCACATTGCTCTATTGATCTGTTCAGCCTCTAGCATACACACACACACGCACGCACGCATGCACACACGCGCACGCACGCACGCACACACACACACACACACGTACACATAGACACACATACAAGTACATATGCACATACACACATACCATTACATAGACAGAATTACAAACACACGGTATGATACAAGTATAATAAAATACAACACACACACACACACACACACACACACACTGTCCCAAGCCATCAAAGGCTCCTACGTATGTCAGGAGGGATGTAGAAACAAAACTTTATTGACAAGGTTGCTGACAAACAACAACAAAACAAGAAATCCGCTTAGTGTGCACTGCCCTGACAAGGTCACAACAACGCCCTTTCCCCTCCCCTTCTTCCTCTCTCTCTCTCTATCTCTCTGTTCCTCTATCCTCTCTCTCTTCTCTCTCCTTCTCTCTCTCCTTCTCTCTCCTCTCTCTTTCTCTCTCTCCTTCTCTCTCCTCTCTCTTTCTCTCTCTCCTTCTCTCTCCTCTCTCTATCTCTCTCTTCCTCTATACTCTCTCTTTCTCCCTCCTCTCTTTCTCTCTCCTCTCTCTTCTCTCTCCTCCTCTCTTTTCTCTCCTTTCCTTTCCTTTCTTCTCTCTCCTCTTTCTTCTCTCTCTTCTCTCTCCTCTCCTCTCTTTTCTTCTCTCCTCTCTCCTCTTCCCTTCTCTCTCTTCTCTCTCTTTCTCTCCTTTTCTCTCCTCTCTCACCTCTCTCTTCTCTCCTCTCTTCTCTCCTCTCTCCTCTCTCTCTCCTTCTCTCTCCTCTCTCTCTCTCTCTCACCTTTTCTCTCCTCTCTCACCTCTCTCTCTTCTCTCTCCTCTCCTCTCTTTTCTTCTCTCCTCTCTCCTCTTCCCTTCTCTCTCTTCTCTCTCTTTCTTCTCTTTCCTCTCCTCTCTCTCCTTCTCTCTCCTCTATCCTTCTCTCTTCTCTCTACTTCTCTCTTGTTCTCCCTCTGCCTCTTGTTCTCTCTCTGTCCGTGTCTCAAAACGGCCTTCTAGTTAAATCTTTTCATTTTTTATTGTGTTTTTCTTTTTGTAATTGGATTTAAAATGTTGGCATTATTATTATAATATTACCATGCCAGTGTATAAGGTTGTTCTATTCTAAAGCATTTCAGTAGATACTGTTTGGACCTGACCCGTACAAAGGGCCTCATTTACTAAGGGTTTGCATGTGCCAAAACATGTGTAAATGTCATACCAGCCGGCAAAATAAAATGTCCAAGCTGATCTAACGAGAAGGATTGCATCGTTCAAATGAGCAATTTAGCACCTCGTCCATTTTGTCTGTTAGGGTTAGGGTTAGGGTTACACCTCGTCCATTTTGTCTGTTAGGGTTAGGGTTACACCTCGTCCATTTTGTCTGTTAGGGTTAGGGTTAGGGTTACACCTCGTCCATTTTGTCTGTTAGGGTCAGGGTTAGGGTTACACCTCGTCCATTTTGTCTGTTAGGGTTAGGGTTAGGGTTACACCTCGTCCATTTTGTCTGTTAGGGTTAGGGTTAGGGTTACACCTCGTCCATTTTGTCTGTTAGGGTTAGGGTTAGGGTTACACCTCGTCCATTTTGTCTGTTAGGGTTAGGGTTAGGGTTACACCTCGTCCATTTTGTCTGTTATCAGTGGCCTAAACCCGTCTGACAAATCATTCACCCTTTTGGCAAAACCTTTAACATGTTTAGGCAGATAGACCCAATTTACATAAGGCATCCACTCTTTTTGCAAAACTCTAAACATATTTCTCACTCTCTAAATCATAATTTGCGCCGTGACGCACATCTACTGCAAAATGGTAAACACTGGCAGCAAAAGTTAAACACAACTTCAACACAGTTGTCATCGTTTATAAACAATGACTCAAAACTCTTCACACTTGTTTCTAATGATGTGATCAAACCAATTGTGCAGAATATAAGCCAGTTCAAAGTGCACAGGTGGCACAGGTGCGTTGAATGTTGAAACAGCAATGGGTAGAAACATTCTGAGAGGCAGAGGAGGAAGAGTACATGCCACACGTGGTGGATGAGTAGGAAGAGGACGTTTAAGAGGTGGTGGAGGAGGAGGAAGAGGACGTGTAAGAGGTGGTGGAGGAGGAGGAGGAGGAAGAGGACGTGTAAGAGGTGGTGGAGGAGGAGGAAGAGGACGTGTAAGAGGTGGTGGAGGAGGAGGAAGAGGACGTGTAAGAGGTGGAGGAGGAGGAGGAAGAGGACGTGTAAGAGGTGGAGGATGAGGAGGAAGATGACGTGTAAGAGGTGGTGGAGGAGGAGGAAGAGGACGTGTAAGAGGTGGAGGATGAGTAGGAAGAGGACGTGTAAGAGGAGGAGGAGGAAGAGGACGTGCAAGAGGTGGTGGAGGGGGAGGAAGGGGACGTGTAAGAGGTGGAGGATGAGGAGGAAGAGGACGTGTAAGAGGTGGAGGAGGAGGAGGAAGAGGACGTGTAAGAGGTGGAGGAGGAGGAGGAAGAGGACGTGTAAGAGGTGGTGGAGGAGGAGGAAGAGGACGTGTAAGGGGGAGGAGGAGGAAGAGGACGTGTAAGAGGTGGTGGAGGAGGAGGAAGAGGACATGTAAGAGGTGGTGGAGGAGGAGGAAGAGGACGTGTAAGAGGTGGAGGAGGAGGAGGAAGAGGACGTGTAAGAGGTGGAGGAGGAGGAGGAAGAGGACGGGTAAGAGGTGGTGGAGGAGGAAGAGGACGTGTAAGAGGTGGAGGAGGAGGAAGAGGACGTGTAAGAGGTGGAGGATGAGGAGGAAGAGGACGTGTAAGAGGTGGAGGAGGAGGAAGAGGACGTGTAAGAGGTGGTGGAGGAGGAGGAAGAGGACGTTTAAGAGGTGGTGGAGCAGGAGGAGGAGGACGTGTAAGAGGTGGATGAGGAGGAGGAAGAGGTGGAGGAGGAGGAAGAGGACGTGTAAGAGGTGGAGGAGGAGGAGGAAGAGGACGTGTAAGAGGTGGTGGAGGATCAAGGAGGAATTTTGAAAAGATTTGACCTAATTTCCGAAAACTAACTGCACTACATTCTGATTGCAAAGTTCTGATTACTGTATTATACTTTTGTTTTTGCAAAATGAGCTCACTATATACATTACAGTCATAAAACTAAATCATGCCTTGAACACTGTGTTCTCCACAGGCCTGGCGCCGCGAGGGTGCAAAAGGGGGCATTGACCCTCAGTTAGAATATGGTGCCCCCTCAGTTAGAATATTGTGCCCCCTCAGTTAGAAGTGTGCCCCCTCAGTTAGAATATTGTGCCCCCTCAGTTAGAATATGGTGCCCCCTCAGTTAGAAGTGTGCCCCCTCAGTTAGAATATTGTGCCCCCTCAGTTAGAATATGGTGCCCCCTCAGTTAGAAGTGTGCCCCCTCAGTTAGAATATCGTGCCCCCTCAGTTAGAATATTGTGCCCCCTCCGTTAGAATATGGTGCCCCCTCAGTTAGAATATTGTGCCCCCTCAGTTAGAAGTGTGCCCCCTCAGTTAGAATATGGTGCCCCCTCAGTTAGAATATGGTGCCCCCTTCAGTTAGAATATTGTGCCCCCTCAGTTAGAATATGGTGCCCCCTCGGTTAGAATATTGTGCCCCCTCAGTTAGAATATTGTGCCCCCTTAGTTAGAATATTGTGCCCTCTCAGTTAGAATATTGTGCCCCCTTAGTTTTGTACCCATATTCTGTTACACAATCTGCCCCCTCCTAGTCCGTCATGCTAACCTGATTTCTTGTGTCCGAGGGCTTGAACACGCAACTCTATTGCACGCATCAAAAGTAGTACACATTTTACCAGCTGAAAAATACTAATTGTGATTGGTCTTCCCTATAGAGGGGCGTGCCTTCTATTGCCAACGAGAGCCATAAGAAAACTTTACAAAACCGTTAATTTAGTGCCCTATGTTGAGAAGAGAGCAAGAAATGAAAAACTGTAATGCAAATGCAATAATGGGCGTTTTGGCTTCAGAGTGCAAAATACAGGGAGGAGACAAGTAGTTACAGCTACAAAAGTAGTTCGCGGTGAAGTGATTGCGTGTGAAGAGCATGTCCTAATCAGCTACGGGTGTTAGGAGACATGGAACACCCTATGTTCGAGAGAGTGGGCCGTGTTAACATTGTTGAGATGTCGAGGTCAAATGTATTCACTCATGTTGCCAATCGAGCAATGGCATTTTGAGCTATGGAATCCACTGTCCCTCCTTACGTGCCAACCTTTTATTATAGGACCCTTTTTATTTTGTTTTGCGCCTAAAATTGTGTCATCTTTTTTTTATTTCATCTGTTGATTTTTTTTCTTTTCCCCGCGGCATTGCCTTTCTCACTGATAATCTCCGTTATGGCATTTCTATTTGTTATATT
>CM030179.1:27500-115000 GCA_017639675.1 Aplochiton taeniatus | reverse complement strand
CAGTGCACGACGCTCGTAAACTTTGGCAGAAGCATGAAGCAGCCTTCACACACCCAGAGACATGTCAAAACTAAAGGCCTGTTTCTCCTCAGTCCCCAGTGCTGTGCCCAGCGCCTCAGTGAAAGCCACTCCCTTTGAAGATCGGATCCTCATGTACTGGAAAGAACCATCTGAACCCAACGGGATCATCACCCAGTACGAGGTAGGACTTTATGACATCATCACCCAGTTGGAGGTAAGACCTTATGACATCCTTACGCAGTAGGTGGTAGGACTTTATGACATCAACCCCCTATGACATCATCCCCTATGACATCATCACCCAGTAGGAGCTAGGTCCTCATGACATCATCACCCAGTAGGTGGTAGGACTTTATGACATCAACCCCCTATGACATCATCACCTAGTAGGAGCTAGGTCCTTATGACATCATCACCCAGTAGGTGGTAGGACTTTATGACATCATCCCCCTATGACATCATCACCCAGTAGGAGCTAGGTCCTTATGACATCATCACCCAGAAGGAGGTAGGACCTTATGAAATCATTACTATCACAGAGACTGCCTAACTCAAAAGTCACAAACAACCTTCTTTTGCGGCGGATGCTGGCTGATACTCCATTTTAGTTCTCCTTGATTTAAGTGCTGCTTTTGACAGAATGAATCATAAGATTCTAATTCACTGCCATTAACATTGTGTGGGAATCTTCCTTCAATGAGGGACAGATGGACGGACGTATGTTAAAGAATCTACCTTCAAGGTAGATAGAATCTACCTTCAATGAGGGACAGATGGGGATGTATGTTAAAGAATCTACCTTCAATGAGGGACAGATGGATGTATGTTAAAGAATCTACCTTCAATGAGGGACAGATGGACGTATGTTAAAGAATCTACCTTCAATGAGGGACAGATGGGGATGTATGTTAAAGAATCTACCTTCAATGAGGGACAGATGGACGTATGTTAAAGAATCTACCTTCCATGAGGGACAGATGTATGTATGTTAAAGAATCTACCTTCAATGAGGGACAGATGGACGTATGTTAAAGAATCTACCTTCAATGAGGGACAGATGGATGTATGTTAAAGAATCTACCTTCAATGAGGGACAGATGGGGATGTATGTTAAAGAATCTACCTTCCATGAGGGACAGATGGGGACGTATGTTAAAGAATCTACCTTCAATGAGGGACAGATGGATGTATGTTAAAGAATCTACCTTCAATGAGGGACAGATGGATGTTTGTTAAAGAATCTACCTTCAATGAGGGACAGATGGGGATGTATGTTAAAGAATCTACCTTCAATGAGGGACAGATGGACGTATGTTAAAGAATCTACCTTCCATGAGGGACAGATGTATGTATGTTAAAGAATCTACCTTCAATGAGGGACAGATGGACGTATGTTAAAGAATCTACCTTCCATGAGGGACAGATGGGGACGTATGTTAAAGAATCTACCTTCAATGAGGGACAGATGGATGTATGTTAAAGAATCTACCTTCATTGAGGGACAGATGGACGTATGTTAAAGAATCTACCTTCCATGAGGGACAGATGGACGTATGTTAAAGAATCTACCTTCAATGAGGGACAGATGGATGTATGTTAAAGAATCTACCTTCAATGAGGGACAGATGGGGACGTATGTTAAAGAATCTACCTTCAATGAGGGACAGATGGATGTATGTTAAAGAATCTACCTTCAATGAGGGACAGATGGATGTATGTTAAAGAATCTACCTTCAATGAGGGATAGATGGACGTATGTTAAAGAATCTACCTTCAATGAGGGACAGATGGACGTATGTTAAAGAATCTACCTTCAATGAGGGACAGATGGACGTATGTTAAAGAATCTACCTTCAATGAGGGACAGATGGATGTATGTTAAAGAATCTACCTTCAATGAGGGACAGATGGATGTATGCTAAAGAATCTACCTTCAATGAGGGACAGATGGACGTATGTTAAAGAATCTACCTTCCATGAGGGACAGATGGGGACGTATGTTAAAGAATCTACCTTCAATGAGGGACAGATGGACGTATGTTAAAGAATCTACCTTCAATGAGGGACAGATGGGGATGTATGTTAAAGAATCTACCTTCAATGAGGGACAGATGGATGTATGTTAAAGAATCTACCTTCAATGAGGGACAGATGGACGTATGTTAAAGAATCTACCTTCAATGAGGGACAGATGGGGATGTATGTTAAAGAATCTACCTTCAATGAGGGACAGATGGGGACGTATGTTAAAGAATCTACCTTCCATGAGGGACAGATGGATGTATGTTAAAGAATCTACCTTCAATGAGGGACAGATGGGGATGTATGTTAAAGAATCTACCTTCAATGAGGGACAGATGGGGACGTATGTTAAAGAATCTACCTTCAATGAGGGACAGATGGATGTATGTTAAAGAATCTACCTTCAGTGAGGGACAGATGGACGTATGTTAAAGAATCTACCTTCAATGAGGGACAGATGGATGTATGTTAAAGAATCTACCTTCAATGAGGGACAGATGGATGTATGTTAAAGAATCTACCTTCAATGAGGGACAGATGGACGTATGTTAAAGAATCTACCTTCCATGAGGGACAGATGGGGACGTATGTTAAAGAATCTACCTTCATTGAGGGACAGATGGACGTATGTTAAAGAATCTACCTTCAATGAGGGACAGATGGATGTATGTTAAAGAATCTACCTTCAATGAGGGACAGATGGATGTATGTTAAAGAATTACCTTCAATGAGGGACAGATGGACGTATGTTAAAGAATCTACCTTCAATGAGGGACAGATGGGGACGTATGTTAAAGAATCTACCTTCAATGAGGGACAGATGGGGACGTATGTTAAAGAATCTACCTTCAATGAGGGACAGATGGACGTATGTTAAAGAATCTACCTTCAATGAGGGACAGATGGACGTATGTTAAAGAATCTACCTTCAATGAGGGACAGATGGGGATGTATGTTAAAGAATCTACCTTCAATGAGGGACAGATGGATGTATGTTAAAGAATCTACCTTCCATGAGGGACAGATGGACGTATGTTAAAGAATCTACCTTCAATGAGGGACAGATGGATGTATGTTAAAGAATCTACCTTCCATGAGGGACAGATTGCAGTGTGAGGTATGGAAGGATTCGTTCTCCATAGTGAGGTAGTGCTGACGATGCTAATGACCACTTCATTCACCAATCAGATCAGCTACAGCATCCTGTGTTCCTTTCTTCATTCACCAATCAGATTAGCTACAGCATCCTGTGTTCCTCTCTTCATTCACCAATCAGATTAGCTACAGCATCCTGTGTTCCTCTCTTCATTCACCAATCAGATTAGCTACAGCAGCCTGCGTTCCTTTGACCCGGCTGTGTCTGTCCGAGGCCCCGCCCACACGGTGTCCCTGCCTGCCAACTCCTCCCACCACCTGTTCTCCCTGCTTCACCCGGGCACCACCTACCAGCTCAGCATAAGGGCCTCCACTGGCAAGGGCTTTGGCCCTGCCTCCTCACTCAACATCACCACCAACATCTCAGGTAACAACCACACACACGTACACACACACTCAGACACACACCAACATCTCTGGGAACAACCTCACACACACACACATCTCAGGTAACAATCACACAAAAACACCAGCATCTCAGGTAAAAACCAAACACGCACACAGACATCTCAGCTATAAACTGCAGACACACCAACATCTCAATTACACACACACACACACACACACTCACACTCACGCAAGCACATCTCGATAATAAACTAAAGACACACACACACACACATACACATTCATCTACGGTAACATCCACACTCACACTCACACAAGGACATCTCAACTATAACCTAAAGACACACACACCAACATCTCTGGCAACAACTTCAAACAGAGATTTTGATGAAAGAGAAGGATACCATCCTTACTGAACCTTTTCTCTTCTCAAGCTGCAAAAAGGGCTAACATATTGTTTAGTCTTGTATTATGACGGTCACAATTTCTAATTATGCTTTTATATAATGACTGTTGATATGGTGTCTGAGTGCTTGTCTTTTCCTCATGTATTTCTGCTTTTGATAGTAATGTTAACTAAAGTGTGTTAGTCACAGTGAGCCCTGACTCTCTGGTTATGGTCACAGCGCCCTCTCTGGAGGAATACGAGGGTTCAGAAGCCTTCCTCAATGAGACAGCCACCACCATTACTGTCCTCCTCAAGCCAGCACAGGCTAAGGGCGCCCCCATCAGGTCAGTCACAGCAACTACACTGGAAACCAAGTCATATTGTAGTCTTCATGAACACAGCATGCCTTTATACTGGCAGAGCTTTGACAATTGAATAATCCTCTAGATACAGCAAATATATATCATTACTAGGTAATTATATATATATATATATATATATATATATATATATATATATATATATATATATATATATATATATATATATATATATATATATCTTTGTGTCATCATTGACCTACATTTTAACAGCCACACCAACCTGGTAATAAAACCTGCATTCTATCACCTTAAAAACATAGCAAGACTCAGAGGACTCATTTCCCAACAAGACTTAGAAAAACAAATTCATGCATTTATTACCAGTAGGCTGGACTACTGTAATGGTCTTCATTCATTTATTATCAGTAGGCTGGACTACTGTAATGGTCTGCATTCAGTTATTACCAGTAGGTTAGACTACTGTAGTGGTCTTCATGCATTTATTACCAGTAGGTTAGACTACTGTTATGGTCTTCATTAATTTATTACCAGTAGGTTAGAATACTGTAATGGTCTTCATTCATTTATTACCAGTAGGATGGATTACTGTAATGGTCTTCATTAATTTATTACCAGTAGGTTAGACTACTGTAATGGTCTGCATTCATTTATTACCAGTAGGTTAGACTACTGTAATGGT
Source organism: Aplochiton taeniatus (assembly GCA_017639675.1). Classification (NCBI taxonomy): domain Eukaryota; kingdom Metazoa; phylum Chordata; class Actinopteri; order Galaxiiformes; family Galaxiidae; genus Aplochiton; species Aplochiton taeniatus. The sequence goes on along the minus strand of CM030179.1, from coordinate 110,043 downwards.
CTTCATTCATTTATTACCAGTAGGTTAGACTACTGTAATGGTCTTCATTCATTTATTACCAGTAGGTTAGATTACTGTAATGGTCTTCATTCATTTATTACCAGTAGGCTAGACTACTGTACTGGTCTTCATTCATTTATTACCAGTAGGCTAGACTACTGTAATGGTCTTCATTCATTTATTACCAGTAGGCTAGACTACTGTAATGGTCTTCATTCATTTATTACCAGTAGGATGGATTACTGTAATGGTCTTCATTCATTTATTACCAGTAGGATGGATTACTTTAATGGTCTGCATTCATTTATTACCAGTAGGCTAGACTACTGTAATGGTCTTCATTCATTTCTTACCAGTAGGATGGATTACTGTAATGGTCTTCATTCATTTATTACAAGTAGGTTAGACTACTGTAATGGTCTTCATTCATGTATTACCAGTAGGTTAGACTACTGTACTGGTCTTCATTCATGTATTACCAGTAGGTTAGACTACTGTAATGGTCTTCATTCATTTATTACCAGTAGGTTAGACTACTGTAATGGTCTTCATTCATGTATTACCAGTAGGCTAGACTACTGTAATGGTCTTCTCTCAGGTCTTCCTAAATTAATTGCTTAGACGACTGCAGCTCGTTCAGAATGCTGCTGCTAGACGTTTGACAAAGACCAAAAACATTTACATATTACACCAATTCTCAGATCACTACACTGGCTTCCTGTGTGTCAGATGATTGCTTTTAAAATACTGTAGTTCAAAAAGTCACTAAATAACTACAACATCTACTACCAGGCAGTTAGCAGCGTGGACAAGGTGACCTTTAACCCTAACCCTAACCCCTAACCTTAACCCTCAAGAACTACAACATCTACTACCAGGCAGTTAGTAGTGTGGACAAGGTGACCCCTAACCCTAACCCCTAACCCTAACTAGTCTATCTATCCAGGCTAGTTTAGACCCAGGCTAGTTTAAACATTAATTAAGCTTGTTAATTCATTATAATAATAATTGCATTTTGTTGAATTGCGGGTTTTTGGCTATTTAATTTCTCTTATTATAATTGTTTATATTCATTTAATAGTCTTTTTTTTCTTCCTTTTATGCTTTTGCTTGCCTTGTGTACAGCACATTGAATTGCCTTTGTGTATGAAATGTGCTGACCAAATAAGATTTATTCAATTTGATTTGATGTGTGTGTGTGTGTGTGTGTGTGTGTGTGTGTGTGTAGTGCCTATCAGATTGTGGTGGAGGAGATCCAGCCTCAGCGGACTCGTCGCCAAGCGTCTTCAGACTGCTTCCAGGTGCCAGTCTCCTGGCACAGCGCCTCCTCTGGTGGATCTCCTTACTACTACGCTGCCCAGCTGGCGCCTAGCAACCTTCCTGAGCCCCTCCCATTCACCGTGGGCGACAACAGAACCTATCAGGGCTTCTGGAACGCTCCGCTCGCCTCGCGCAAGAACTACAACATCTACTACCAGGCAGTTAGCAGCGTGGACAAGGTGACCTTTAACCCTAACCCTAACCCCTAACCTTAACACTCAAGAACTACAACATCTACTACCAGGCAGTTAGCAGCGTGGACAAGGTGACCTTTAACCCTAACCCTAACCCCTAACCTTAACCCTCAAGAACTACAACATCTACTACCAGGCAGTTAGCAGCGTGGACAAGGTGACCTGTAACCCTAACCCTAACCCCTAACCTTAACCCTCAAGAACTACAACATCTACTACCAGGCAGTTAGCAGCGTGGACAAGGTGACCTTTAACCCTAACCCTAACCCCTAACCTTAACACTCAAGAACTACAACATCTACTACCAGGCAGTTAGCAGCGTGGACAAGGTGACCTTTAACCCTAACCCTAACCCCTAACCTTAACACTCAAGAACTACAACATCTACTACCAGGCAGTTAGTAGTGTGGACAAGGTGACCTTTAACCCTAACCCTAACCCCTAACCTTAACCCTCAAGAACTACAACATCTACTACCAGGCAGTTAGCAGTGTGGACAAGGTGACCCCTAACCCTAACCCCTAACCCTAACTAGTCTATCTATCCAGGCTAGTTTAGACCCAGGCTAGTTTAGACACATGCTAGTTTAGACCCAGGCTAATTTAGACCCAGGTTAGTTTGACCTAGGCTAGTTTAGACCTAGGCTAGTTTAGACCCAAGCTAGTTTAGACACAGGCTAGTTTAGACCCAGGTTAGTTTAGATCCTGGCTAGTTAAAACACCATCTAGTTTAGACCCAGGCTAGTTTAAAAATAGGCAAGTTTAAACTCAGGCTAGTTTAAACTCAGGCTAGTTTAGACCCAGGCTAATTTAAATCCAGGCTAGATTAGACCCAGGCTAGTTTAAACCCAGGCTAGTTTGACACAGGCTAGTTTAGACCCAGTTTGTTCCTCTGACTGACGTGTGTCTTTTCTAACAGGAGACCAAGACACAGTGTCTGAGACTGGCTACTAAAGGTGAGCTGCTGTTACTGCCAGGAGCCTGCCCCCCTCCCTTCATCTCTCTCCCTCCCTTCCTCCCACCCTCAATCTCCTTCCCTCCCTCCATCTTTCCCTCCCTCCCTCCCTCCATTTCTCTCTCTTCCTCCCTCCCTCCAACTCTCCCTCCTTCCCTCCATTTCTCTCTTTCTCCCTCCATCTCTCTCCCTCCCTCCCTTCCTCCCTCCCTCCATCTCTCTCCCTCCCTTCCTCCCTCTCTTCTGCTCTCCATCTCCCTCCATCTCTCTACCTCCCTCTCACCCTCCCTCCGTCTCTCTCCCTCCCTTTCTTCCTCTCTCCCTTCCTCCCTCCATTCATCTCTCTCTCTCCCTCTATCCCTCCCTCCATCTCCCTCTCTCCTTCCATCCCTCCCTCCCTCCATCTCTCTCCCTCCCTCCCTCCCTCCCTCCCTCCTCCATCTCTCTCCCTCCCTCCATCCGTCCCTCATACTCTCCCTCCCTCCATCCGTCCCTCATACTCTCCCTCCCTCCCTCCCTCCTCCATCTCTCTCCCTCACTCTGTCCGTCCCTCACACTCTGCCTTCCTCCATCCCTCCCTCCTGCCTCCCTCCATCCCTCCCTCATACTCTCCCTCCCTTCATCACACTCCCCTATTCCTTCCCTCTTTAAATGTTGACCATCTCTCACATAGAATTCAAGTAGCTTAGCGACAACGTCTCTAATGTTCCAAAGGAATGCTACTGCTGTGTGTGTGTGTGTGTGTGTGTGTGTGTGGTAGCATGTCAGGGGGCTCTGGTAATCTGTCAGTACATGACATATGTCTGCAGAGTGGCTGTAATCTCACTTATGTGATGATGAGGCCAAAGCTGCTTTCAACCTGTGGCCTACTAGTCTCTGTCTCTCTCTCTCTCTCTCTCTCTCTCTCTCTCTCTATGTCTCTCTCTCTCTCTCTGTCTCTCTCTGTCTCTCTCTCTCTCTCTCTCTCTGTCTCTCTCTGTCTCTCGCTCTGTCTCTCTCTGTCTCTCTCTCTGTCTCTCTCTCTGTCTCTCTCTGTCTCTCTCTCTCTCTCTCTCTCTCTCTCTGTGTATCTCTCTCGCTCTCTCTCTCTCTCTCACTCAGTCTCTCTGTCTCTGTCTCTGTCTCTCTGTCTCTCTCTGTCTCTCTCTCTCTATCTCTCTCTCTTTCTCTTTATACATATATGTATAGATATAAATATATACAAATCAAGATATATACATCTATATCTTTCGTTGTCTCTCAATATCTTTTGTTGCTCTCTGCTCTGGCTGTCTCAGAGTCTCTGGGACCTAGAAGCAGCTTAAGGATTTCTGGTAATGCTGCTATTGGTCCAGAGGGTTAATGGTCTGAGAGCTTTTTAAGAGCAGACCGGCTTGGGATCGTATTTCTATGTGTTTGGGTGTGTGTGTGTGTGTGTGTGTGTGTGTGTGTGTGTGTGTGTGTGCGTGTGTGTGTGTGCGTGTGTGAGAGAGAGGGTGTTTACTAAAGACTGTTGTTCTGGCCCCCCTAGCTTTGTGTTGTTTGTGGAGCAAAGGGGAGGGGGGAGGAGGGGGGGGACTAAACTGTGAAAGGGAGAGGGAAAGCAGAGAGAGAGAGAGAGAAAGAGAGGGAGAGAGAAATGGAGACAGAAACCTATACATGATCTCCCTGAACAATCCTAGAACTGTTGGGGGAGGAGGGGGGGGGGGGGGCTGGTCTTCAGGTGCAGCTCTCATTTGGTTCACCGTTATTTTCCAGGGGCCACAGAGGAGCCGGAGGTGGTTCCAGACCCAGCCAAGCAGACGGATCGGGTCGTAAAGATAGCTGGGATCAGCGCTGGAGTTCTGGTCTTCATCCTATTGGTCCTCGTAGCAATTCTATTGGTCAAGAAGAGGTGAGTGATAGAGTGCAGTGTTTCACACAGTCACGCATAACATCTCTCTCTCTCTCTTTCTCTCTCTCTCTCTCTCACACTCATTCACTCACACATACACTCTCTCTCACAGTCTCTCTCTCTCTTACACACACACACACACACACACGAGTAACAACCAGGACTCTCTATGAAGCTATTTCCATTTAAAGAGATATTACACACTGTAGTCAGTACACTCAAAAAGATATCACACACTGTAGTCAGTACATTTAAAGAGATATTACACACTGTAGTCTGTATATTTAAAGAGTTATTACACACTGTAGTCAGTACACTCAAAAAGATATCACACACTGTAGTCAGTACATTTAAAGAGATATTACACACTGTAGTCTGTATATTTAAAGAGATATTACACACTGTAGTCAGTACACTCAAAAAGATATCACACACTGTAGTCAGTACATTTAAAGAGATATTACACACTGTAGTCTGTATATTTAAAGAGATATTACACACTGTAGTCAGTACACTCAAAAAGATATCACACACTGTAGTCAGTACATTTAAAGAGATATTACACACTGTAGTCAGTACATTTAAAGAGATATTACACACTGTAGTCAGTACATTTAAAGAGATATTACACACTGTAGTCAGTACACTCAAAAAGATATCACACACTGTAGTCAGTACATTTAAAGAGATATTACACACTGTAGTCTGTATATTTAAAGAGATATTACACACTGTAGTCAGTACATTTAAAGAGATATTACACACTGTAGTCAGTACATTTAAAGAGATATTACACACTGTAGTCAGTACATTTAAAGAGATATTACACACTGTAGTCTGTATATTTAAAGAGATATTACACACTGTAGTCTGTATATTTAAAGAGATATTACACACTACTCAGTACAATTAAAGAGATATTACACACTGTAGTCTGTACATTTAAAGAAGATATTACACACTGTAGGCTGTACATGTAAAAAGATATTACACACTGTAGTCTGTATATTTAAAGAGATATTACACACTGTAGTCTGTATATTTAAAGAGATATTACACACTGTAGTCAGTACACTCAAAAAGATATCACACACTGTAGTCAGTACATTTAAAGAGATATTACACACTGTAGTCTGTATATTTAAAGAGATATTACACACTGTAGTCAGTACATTTAAAGAGATATTACACACTGTAGTCAGTACATTTAAAGAGATATTACACACTGTAGTCTGTATATTTAAAGAGATATTACACACTACTCAGTACAATTAAAGAGATATTACACACTGTAGTCTGTACATTTAAAGAAGATATTACACACTGTAGGCTGTACATGTAAAAAGATATTACACACTGTAGTCAGTACATTTAAAGAGATATTACACACTGTAGTCAGTACATTTAAAGAGATATTACACACTGTAGTCAGTACATTTAAAGAGATATTACACACTGTAGTCTGTATATTTAAAGAGATATTACACACTGTAGTCTGTATATTTAAAGAGATATTACACACTACTCAGTACAATTAAAGAGATATTACACACTGTAGTCTGTACATTTAAAGAAGATATTACACACTGTAGGCTGTACATGTAAAAAGATATTACACACTGTAGTCTGTATATTTAAAGAGATATTACACACTGTAGTCTGTATATTTAAAGAGATATTACACACTGTAGTCAGTACACTCAAAAAGATATCACACACTGTAGTCAGTACATTTAAAGAGATATTACACACTGTAGTCTGTATATTTAAAGAGATATTACACACTGTAGTCAGTACATTTAAAGAGATATTACACACTGTAGTCAGTACATTTAAAGAGATATTACACACTGTAGTCTGTATATTTAAAGAGATATTACACACTACTCAGTACAATTAAAGAGATATTACACACTGTAGTCTGTACATTTAAAGAAGATATTACACACTGTAGGCTGTACATGTAAAAAGATATTACACACTGTAGTCTGTATATTTAAAGAGATATTACACACTGTAGTCTGTATATTTAAAGAGATATTACACACTGTAGTCAGTACACTCAAAAAGATATCACACACTGTAGTCAGTACATTTAAAGAGATATTACACACTGTAGTCTGTATATTTAAAGAGATATTACACACTGTAGTCAGTACACTCAAAAAGATATCACACACTGTAGTCAGTACATTTAAAGAGATATTACACACTGTAGTCAGTACATTTAAAGAGATATTACACACTGTAGTCTGTATATTTAAAGAGATATTACACACTACTCAGTACAATTAAAGAGATATTACACACTGTAGTCTGTACATTTAAAGAAGATATTACACACTGTAGGCTGTACATGTAAAAAGATATTACACACTGTAGTCTGTACATTTAAAGAGATATTACACACTGTAGTCTATATTAAGTAGATATTGCACACTGTAGTCAGTACATTTAAAGAGATATTATACATTGTAGTCTGTATTAAAGAGATATTACACACTGTAGTCTGTATTAAAGCGATATTACACACTGTAGTCTATATTAAAGAGATATTACACACTGTAGTCTGTGTTAAATAGATATTACACACTGTAGTCTGTACATTTAAAGAGAGCTTACACACTGTAGTCTATATTAAAGAGCTATCACACACTGTAGTCTGTATTAAATAGATATTACACACTGTAGTCTATATTAAATAGATATTACACACTGTAGTCTGTACATTTAAAAAGATATTACACACTGTAGTCTGTACATTTTAAGAGATATTACACACTGTAGTCTGTATTAAAGAGATATTACACACTGTAGTCTGTACATTTAAAGAGATATTACAAACTGTTACAGTATAGTCTGTATTATAGATATTACACACTGTAGTCTATATTAAGTAGATATTGCACACTGTAGTCAGTACATTTAAAGAGATATTACACACTGTAGTCTGTATTACAGAGATATTAAACTTTAGTCTGTATTAAAGAGATATCACACACTGCAGTCTGTACATTTAAAGAGATATTACACTGTAGTCTATATTAAGTAGATATTACACACTGTAGCCTGTATTAAAGAGATATTACATACTGTAGTCTGTACATTTAAAGAGATATTACACCCTATATCTCAAGTGACATAGGAATATCTCCAGCTTCTGAAAGGGAAACTCTGTCTTCATCTCATTTACACGGTACGATACTGCATCTTTAAAGACGTCAGTTAGACTCTATAGGAATGATTCTGCTGAGCTTGGTGATTGGCTACCCATAGGCCGTCCAGTCAGATCAGCATGGTGATTGGTTAAAGCTGAAGGAGGTGCAGGCTATCTCTCTTCTCCACTGGCCAGCTTTAGTCTCCTCCAGGAAGCTCCAGTCGTAGTCATAACAACCAGTCAGGGGTTTCTGTGCTTGTCTCTTCTTCCTGTTGAGTCATGCCTATGTCTCTGTGCTTTCTGATTGGTCCACCCAGGAGGAGCTACTATTCATACTCTTATTACCTGTAAGTAAACAAACAAACAATCAATCAGATGTTAAGATGGACCGGCTGTTGTCTTTGGGTAGTTGGTAGTTTTTTAAAGATGCAGTATCCTTTTTTCAAGAGAAAACACATTTTGCTCCAACCAAGCCATCCTCATTGACTCACATGCCTTCAGAGCCAAGCAAAGCCACGCCAGGCCAAGCCACGCCAGGCCAAGCCAATTAAATCCTGGCCAGGCTAGGCCATTCAAAGCCAGGCCAATCAAGGCCAGGCCAATCACATCCAGGCTAATCAAGGCCCGGCCAAGCGTGTTATCTGAAAAAAGAATGCTGCACCTGTGTCTGTTTCTTTGTGTGCATGTGGTCATGTGATCAGCCTTCCAACCATGTGGTCATGTGATTAGCCATCCAACCATTCCACAGGTACCATGGTAACTCCCCTCCACATGCTCAGAGTTTTACATCTCTCCTATTGGTGGGTGGGTCACAACGTTGCTTCCTCCTATTGGTGGGTGGGTCACAACGGTGCTTCCTGTTCAGCTGGTGACAGGCTTCTTTTATGGTTTTGTTATCACCCACACATGCACCCTCACAAAATAACACAGAGAGGAACTTAGGACATAAGAGGATAATAAAATAATGCTAACGTAAGAGGATCATAAAGTAATGCTAACATAAGAGGATATTAAAGTAATGCTAACATAAGAGGATCATTAAGTAATGCTAACATAAGAGGATAATAAACTAATGCTAACATAAGAGGATCATAAAGTAATGCTAACATAAGAGGATATTAAGGTAATGCTAACATAAGAGGATATTAAAGTAATGCTAACATAAGAGGATCATAAAGTAAAGTAATGCTAACATAAGAGGATCATAAAGTAATGCTAACATAAGAGGATATTAAAGTAATGCTAACATAAGAGGATCATAAAGTAATGCTAAGATAAGAGGATATTAAAGTAATGCTAACATAAGAGGATCAAAAAGTAATGCTAACATAAGGATAATAAAGTAATCTGTCTGTCAAAGCAGACCTTTCCTCATGGTTCTGACCCAGAGCAGACCTTTCCCCTCAGAGCTTTCTCTGGGTTCTGTGAAACTGGACCCCTCCACTTATCAAACTATGTTGGAGGCCCCAGTGACTTTGATAATGCCGAGCTTAAACCAACATCTGTATTACTGCTTGCTTAGCCGACAGAGCTGGATAACGGTGCTAAGCGAATTGAAGCTGTGCTATGACTGGAGTGCAGGCCTGATGTTTCTTTGTGACCTCCAACCTCTGCCCTAATCCTAACCATTGTGCTGCTCTTTAACAGGAAACTGGCCAAGAAGCGGAAGGATGCCATCGGGACGACTAGGCAGGAAATGACACACATGGTCAACGCCATGGATCGTAGCTATGGTGACCAGAGCACGCTGCATACTGACGACCCGATGTCTGTCACCTTCATGGACCCACACAACTTCAGCCCCAGATGTAAGGGTCAGGGTTAGGACCATTTCAGCCTAGACTATATATGAAGCAGTACTGTGTGTGTGTGTAACAGTGTTAGACATATATGAAGCAGCTATATTCCCTTGTGTGTAAGAGAGTTAGACGTATATGAAGCAGCTATATTCCTCTGAGTGTAACAGAGTTAGACGTATATGAAGCAGCTATATTCCTCTGTGTGTAAAAGTGTTAGACATATGAAGCAGCTATATTCCCTTATGTGTAAGAGTTAGACGTATATGAAGCAGTTATATTCCTCTGTGTGTAACAGAGTTAGACGTATATGAAGCAGTTATATTCCTCTGTGTGTAACAGAGTTAGACGTATTTGAAACACCTATATTCCTCTGTGTGTAAGAGTTAGACGTATATGAAACAGCTATATTCCTCTGTGTGTAACAGAGTTAGACGTATATGAAGCAGTTATATTCCTCTGTGTGTAACAGAGTTAGACGTATATGAAACAGCTATATTCCTCTGTGTGTAACAGAGTTAGACGTATATGAAGCAGTTATATTCCCCTGTGTGTAAGAGAGTTAGTCATATATGAAGCAGCTATTATCCTCTGTGTAACAGTGTTAGACATATATGAAGCAGCTATATTTCTCTGTGTGTAAGAGTTAGACGTATATGAAGCAGCTATATTCCTCTGTGTGTAAGAGTTAGACGTATATGAAACAGCTATATTCTTCTGTGTGTAACAGAGTTAGACGTATATGAAGCACCCATATTCTTCTGTGTGTAACAGAGTTAGACGTATATGAAGCAGCTTATTCCCTTGTGTGTAAGAGTTAGACGTATATGAAGCAGCTATATTCCTCTGTGTAACAGAGTTAGACATATATGAAGCAGCTATACTCCCTTGTGTGTAAGAGTTAGACGTATATGAAGCAGTTATATTCCTCTGTGTGTAACAGAGTTAGACGTATATGAAGCAGCTATATTCCTCTGAGTGTAACAGTGTTAGACATATATGAAGCAGCTATATTTCTCTGTGTGTAAGAGTTAGACGTATATGAAGCAGCTATATTCCTCTGTGTGTAACAGTGTTAGACATATATGAAGCAGCTATATTCTTCTGTGTGTAACAGAGTTAGACGTATATGAAGCAGCTATACTCCCTTGTGTGTAAGAGTTACACGTATATGAAGCAGTTATATTCCTCTGTGTGTAAGAGTTAGACGTATATGAAACAGCTATATTCTTCTGTGTGTAACAGAGTTAGACGTATATGAAACAGCTATATTCTTCTGTGTGTAACAGAGTTAGATGTCTATGAAGCAGCCATATTCTTCTGTGTGTAACAGAGTTAGACGTAAATGAAACACTATATTTCTCTGTGTGTAACAGAGTTAGACGTATATGAAGCAGCTATATTCCCTTGTGTGTAAGAGTTAGACGTATATGAAGCAGCTATATTCCTCTGTGTAACAGAGTTAGACGTATATGAAGCAGCTATATTCCTCTGTGTAACAGAGTTAGACGTATATGAAACAGCTATATTCCTCTGTGTAACAGAGTTAGACATATATGAAGCAGCTATACTCCCTTGTGTGTAAGAGTTAGACGTATATGAAGCAGCTATATTCCTCTGTGTGTAACAGAGTTAGACGTATATGAAGCAGCTATATTCCTCTGTGTAACAGTGTTAGACATATATGAAGCAGCTATATTTCTCTGTGTGTAAGAGTTAGACGTATATGAAGCAGCTATATTCCTCTGTGTGTAACAGTGTTAGACATATATGAAGCAGCTATATTCTTCTGTGTGTAACAGAGTTAGACGTATATGAAGCAGTTATATTCCTCTGTGTGTAACAGAGTTAGACGTATATGAAGCAGCTATATTCCTCTGTGTAACAGAGTTAGACGTATAAGAAGCAGCTATATTCCTCTGTGTAACAGAGTTAGACGTCTATGAAGCAGCTATATTCCTCTGTGTGTAACAGAGTTAGACGTATATGAAACAGCTATATTCCTCTGTGTGTAACAGTGTTAGACATATATGAAGCAGCTATATTCCCTTGTGTGTAAGAGTTAGACGTATATGAAGCAGTTATATTCCTCTGTGTGTAAGAGTTAGACGTATATGAAACACTATATTCTTCTGTGTGTAACAGAGTTAGACGTATATGAAACAGCTATATTCTTCTGTGTGTAAGAGTTAGACGTATATGAAGCAGCTATATTCCCTTGTGTGTAACAGTGTTAGACATATATGAAGCAGCTATATTCCTCTGTGTGTAAGAGTTAGACGTATATGAAGCAGCGATATTCCTCTGTGTGTAACAGAGTTAGACGTATATGAAGCAGCGATATTTCTCCGTGTGTAACATAGTTAGACGTATATGAAGCAGCTATATTCCTCTGTGTAACAGAGTTAGACATATATGAAGCAGCTATATTCCTCTGTGTAACAGAGTTAGACATATATGAAGCAGCTATACTCCCTTGTGTGTAAGAGTTAGACGTATATGAAGCAGCTATATTCCTCTGTGTAACAGAGTTAGACATATATGAAGCAGCTATACTCCCTTGTGTGTAACAGAGTTAGACGTATTTGAAGCAGTTATATTCCTCTGTGTGTAACAGAGTTAGACGTATATGAAGCAGCTATATTCCTCTGTGTAACAGTGTTAGACATATATGAAGCAGCTATATTTCTCTGTGTGTAAGAGTTAGACGTATATGAAGCAGCTATATTCCTCTGTGTGTAACAGTGTTAGACATATATGAAGCAGCTATATTCTTCTGTGTGTAACAGAGTTAGATGTATATGAAGCAGCTATACTCCCTTGTGTGTAAGAGTTACACGTATATGAAGCAGTTATATTCCTCTGTGTGTAAGAGTTAGACGTATATGAAACAGCTATATTCTTCTGTGTGTAACAGAGTTAGATGTATATGAAGCAGCCATATTCTTCTGTGTGTAACAGAGTTAGACGTAAATGAAACACTATATTTCTCTGTGTGTAACAGAGTTAGACGTATATGAAGCAGCTATATTCCCTTTTGTGTAAGAGTTAGACGTATATGAAGCAGCTATATTCCTCTGTGTAACAGAGTTAGACGTATATGAAGCAGCTATATTCCTCTGTGTGTAACAGAGTTAGACGTATATGAAACACTATATTCTTCTGTGTGTAACAGAGTTAGACGTATATGAAGCAGCTATATTCCCTTGTGTGTAACAGTGTTAGACATATATGAAGCAGCTATATTCCTCTGTGTGTAACAGTGTTAGACATATATGAAGCAGCGATATTTCTCTGTGTGTAACATAGTTAGACGTATATGAAGCAGTTATATTCCTCTGTGTGTAACAGAGTTAGACGTATATGAAACAGCTATATTTCTCTGTGTGTAACAGAGTTAGACATATATGAAGCAGCTATATTTCTCTGTGTGTAACAGAGTCTTTCTGCTGTGTTGTTGGGCCTCACAATCTTTGTTCCCCCGCAGTGACCAATGACCCGCTGGTGCCGACTGCCGTTCTAGGTGAGCTGGTAGACCAATGGGTTAAGGACATACTGCACTGTGTCCTACAGCTCTTTGAACTATTTATTAAAGTTCACCCTCATTCACAGTTTCATGTATGCATGGCATCATGGACAATCCACTGTCAATGTTGTTGAACATTTTCAGTCCCTGTGTTAGTCTTTGTGTTAGTCTCTGTGTTAGTCTGTGTTGGTCTCTGTGTTGGTCTCTGTGTTAGTCTGTGTTGGTCTCTGTGTTAGTCTCTGTGTTAGTCTTTGTGTTAGTCTCTGTGTTAGTCTGTGTTAGTCTCTGTGTTAGTCTCTGTGTTAGTCCCTGCCATAGTCTCTGTGTTAGTCTGTGTTGGTCTCTGTGTTAGTCTTTGTGTTAGTCACTGTCTTAGTCTCTGTGTTAGTCTTTGTGTTAGTCTGTGTTAGTCTCTGTGTTAGTCTTTGTGTTAGTCTGTGTTAGTCTCTGTGTTAGTCTCTGTGTCAGCCTTTGTGTTTGTCTCTGTGTTAGTCTCTGTGTCAGTCTCTGTGTTAGTCTTTGTGTTAGTCTCTGTTAGAGTCCGTCCCATCCAACAGGTATTTACTAGTGTTAGTCTCTGTGTTAGTCTCTGTGTTAGTCTTTGTGTTAGTCTCTGTGTTAGTCTCTGTGTTAGTCTTTATGTTAGTCTGTGTTAGTCTCTGTGTTAGTCTCTGTGTCAGCCTTTGTGTTTGTCTCTGTGTTAGTCTCTGTGTCAGTCTCTGTGTTAGTCTCTGTGTTAATCTTTGTGTTAGTCTCTGTGTTAGTCTGTGTTTGTCTCTGTGTTAGTCTCTGTGTTAGACCCTGCCATAGTCTCTGTGTCAGCCTTTGTGTTTGTCTCTGTGTTAGTCTCTGTGTCAGTCTCTGTGTTAGTCTCTGTGTCAGCCTTTGTGTTTGTCTCTGTGTTAGTCTCTGTGTCAGTCTCTGTGTTAGTCTCTGTGTTAATCTTTGTGTTAGTCTCTGTATTAGTCTGTGTTTGTCTCTGTGTTAGTCTCTGTGTTAGACCCTGCCATAGTCTCTGTGTCAGCCTTTGTGTTTGTCTCTGTGTTAGTCTCTGTGTTAGTCTCTGTGTTAGTCTTTGTGTTAGTCTCTGTGTTAGTGACTGTGTTAGTCTCTGTGTTAGTGTTTGTGTTTGTCTCTGTGTTCCAACAGGTATTTACTAGTGATGACTTCAGGTTTCAGGTTTAACACGTCAAAAGAATTGATGACTTAGTGTCTCACTGTCGAAGGCCTCCTGTTATGATACAGAAATACATGTACATAAGTCAGATTAATAATACATGTACAGTGGGGCCAAAAAGTATTTAGTCAGCCACTGATTGTGCAAGTTCTCCTACTTAGAAAGATGAGAGAGGTCTGTAATTTTCATCATAGGTACACTTCAGCTATGAGAGACAAAAATGAGAAAAAAAAATCCAGGAAATCACATTGTAGGATTTTTAAAGAATTTATTTGTAAATGATGGTGGAACATATTTGGTCAATAACAAAAGTTCAACTCAATACTTTGTAACATAACCTTTGTTGGCAATGACAGAGGTCAAACGTTTCCTGTAAGTCTTCACCAGGTTTGCACACACTGTAGCTGGTATTTTGGCCCATTCCTCCATGCAGATCTCCTCTAGAGCAGTCATGTTTTGGGGCTGTCGCTGGGCAACACGGACTTTCAACTCCTTCCACAAATTTTCTATGGGGTTGAGGTCTGGAGACTGGCTAGGCCACTCCAGGACCTTGAAATGCTTTTTACGGAGCCACTCCTTTGTTGGCCGAGCGGTGTGTTTGGGATCATTGTCATGCTGGAAGACCCAGCCACGTTCCATCTTCAATGCTCTCACTGATGGAAGGAGGTTTTGGCTTGAAATCTCCCGATACATGGCCCCGTTCATTCTTCCCTTAACACGGATCAGTCGTCCTGTCCCCTTTGCAGTAAAACAGCGCCAAAGCATGATGTTTCCACCCCCATGCTTCACAGTAGGTATGGTGTTCTTGGGATGCAACTCAGCATTCTTCTTCCTCCAAACACGACGAGTTGAGTTTTTACCCCAAAGTTCTATTTTGGTTTCATCTGACCACATGATATTCTCCCAATCCTCTTCTGGATCATCCATATGCTCTCTGGCAAACTTCAGACGGGCCTGGACATGTACTGGCTTAAGCAGGGGGACACGCCTGGCACTGCAGGATTTGAGTCCCTCTCAGCGTAGTGTGTTACTCAAGGTAGCCTTTGTTACTTTTGTCCCAGCTCTCTGCAGGTCATTCATCAGGTCCCTCCGTGTAGTTCTGGGGTTTTTGCTCACCGTTCTCATGATCATTTTGACCCCACGGGATGAGATCTTGCGTGGGGCCCCAGATCGAGGGAGATTATCAACGGTCTTGTACGTCTTCCATTTTCTTACAATTGCTCCCACAGTTGATCTATTCACACCAACCTGCTTGCCTATTGCAGATTCACTCTTCCCAGCCTGGTGCAGGTCTACAATTTTCTTCCTGGTGTCCTTCGACAGCTCTTTGGTCTTGGCCATGGTTGAGTTTGGAGTCTGACTGTTTGAGGCTGTGGACAGGTGTCTTTTATACAGATGACGAGGTCAAACAGGTTCCATTAATACAGGTAACGAGTGGAGGACAGAAGAGCTTCTTAAAGAAGAAGTTACAGGTCTGTGAGAGCCAGAAATCTTGCTTGTTTGTGGGTGACCAAATACTTATTTTCCACCATCATTTACAAATAAATTCTTAAAAAATCCTACAATGTGATTTCCTGGATTTTTTTTCTCATTTTTGTCTCTCATAGTTGAAGTGTACCTATGATGAAAATTACAGACCTCTCTCATCTTTCTAAGTAGGAGAACTTGCACAATCAGTGGCTGACTAAATACTTTTTGGCCCCACTGTATATAAGTCAGATTAATTAGCAAAAATATACTACGGCAATATCCGATGTACGGAAAACAATCGGTTGCCCAATCCAGTTTTTAGAACTTTTTTGAATCTGGTGTTAACTATTTTTGAACTGGACAGATCTTTAATGTCATGACATATGTTTACCACTAGAGTGCAGCACACAGTTACTGGCACTGTTGCGTATTGTGCCTAGGTAGACACGCACTTACATATGTACACATATATATAGAGAGAAAGAACAAGTCACTGTTTAAAATAGGCTCCCAATAAACCTTAGGTCTGAGTGTGGGTTGAGCTGAGATAGTTAGAGTTTATTCAAAACAAGGGCATTTTGTGTTTTGTAGTTGGTGCCTCACTCCTGGTCATTTTCCATTGGTCCCCTCCTAGATCATTCTCCATTGGTTCCCTCCTAGATCATTCTCCATTTGTCCCCTTCTAGATCATTCTCCATTGGTCCACTTCTAGATCATTCTCCATTTGTTAACTCCTTCTTCACGCCATAGTCCTGGTTCAGCACACACACTTTTTGGTAGACCTCGTAGAATTGTAAACATAGTAAAATAACCCTTTAATGTGTTTCTGTCTCTTGCTGCCCGCTGCTAGTGCCTATCACTGGTGAGTTGCCTCCTATTGGCTGTTCAGATTCAGCCCTCCAATCGCTTGAGCTAAAGGTGAAGGAACGGACCAATTATATGTTGTTGTGCTCTTTGTTCCTCCTCCTCAGATGAGAACCACAGTGGTTCTGCAGCAGAGAACAGCCGCCTTCTGGATGTTCCCCGATACCACTGTGAGGGGAGCGAGTCTCCCTACCAGACGGGCCAGCTGCACCCAGCCATTAGAGTGGCAGACCTCCTGCAGCACATCAACCTGATGAAGACCTCCGACAGCTATGGCTTCAAAGAGGAGTACGAGGTAATACACACACACACTTCAACATAAGTCACCTGTGTGTGTGTGTGTGTGTGTGTGTGTGTGTGTGTGTGTTATATATACTACTGTGTGTCTGTGTGTGTGTGTGTGTGTGTGTGTATTATATACCACAGTGTGTGTGTGTATTATATACCAGTGTGTGTATATTATATACCACGGTGTGTGTGTGTGTGTGTATTATATACCACAGTGTGTGTGTGTATTATATACCACAGTGTGTGTGTGTGTGTGTGTTATATATACTACTGTGTGTCTGTGTGTGTGTGTGTGTGTGTGTGTATTATATACCACAGTGTGTGTGTGTATTATATACCAGTGTGTGTATATTATATACCACGGTGTGTGTGTGTGTGTGTATTATATACCACAGTGTGTGTGTGTATATTATATACCACGGTGTGTGTGTGTGTGTGTATTATATACCACAGTGTGTGTGTGTATTATATACCAGTGTGTGTATATTATATACCACGGTGTGTGTGTGTGTGTGTATTATATACCACAGTGTGTGTGTGTATTATATACCAGTGTGTGTATATTATATACCACGGTGTGTGTGTGTGTGTGTATTATATACCACTCTGTGTGTGTGTATTATATACCAGTGTGTGTATATTATATACCACGGTGTGTGTGTGTGTGTGTATTATATACCACTCTGTGTGTGTGGTTGTGTTGGCTCTACAGAGTTTCTTCGAAGGACAATCCGCTTCTTGGGACGTGGCCAAAAAAGAGCAGAACCGAACCAAGAATCGCTATGGGAACATCATAGCATGTAAGACCAGCAGAACCACTGTTCTACCATGGCAACAGACAGAGCCACTGTTCTACCATGGCAACAGACAGAACCACTGTTCTACCATAGCAACAGACAGAACCACTGTTCTAAGTCAAAGTCAAAGTAGCTTTATTGTCAATTTCTTCACATGTCGAGACATACAAAGGAATCGAAAAGACGTTTCCCACACTCTTGCGGTGAACATATAAAGTGCACATTCAAAACACAGATAAGACATATATACTAAAGCTAAAAGATGGCCAATAAAATTATATATAAAAAATATGCAGAAATGTATAGTCTACAATGTATTGCTAGGGGTAGCAGCATATGTTACTGTAAGTTTGGTTGTAGTATGTATAAGTTATGTATAAGTTAGGTTAGCAGCATAAGTTGATGTATAAGTTATGGTTGTGGTAGTGCAGAACTACCAGTGCAAAACGGCAATATGTTAATATGTTATTCTACCATGACAACAGACAGAACCATAGTTCTACCATAGCAACAGACAGAACCACTGTTCTACCATAGCAACAGACAGAACCACTGTTACACCATAGCATCAGACAGATCCACTGTTCTACCATGGCAACAGATAGAACCACTGTTCTACCATAGCAACAGACAGAACCACTGTTCTACCATGACAACAGACAGAACCATAGTTCTACCATAGCAACAGACAGAACCACTGTTACACCATAGCATCAGACAGAGCCACTGTTCTACCATGGCAACAGATAGAACCACTGTTCTACCATAGCAACAGACAGAACCACTGTTCTACCATGACAACAGACAGAACCATAGTTCTACCATAGCAACAGACAGAACCACTGTTCTACCATGACAACAGACAGAACCATAGTTCTACCATAGCAACAGACAGAACCACTGTTCTACCATAGCAACAGACAGAACCACTGTTACACCATAGCATCAGACAGATCCACTGTTCTACCATGGCAACAGATAGAACCACTGTTCTACCATAGCAACAGACAGAACCACTGTTCTACCATAGCAATAGACAGAACCACTGTTCTACCATAGCAACAGACAGAACCACTGTTACACCATAGCAACAGACAGATCCACTGTTCTACCATAGCAACAGACAGAACCACTGTTCACCACAGCAACAGACAGATCAACTGCTCTATCATAGCAACAGACAGAACCACTGTTCTACCATAGCAACAGACAGAACCACTGTTCTACCATAGCAACAGACAGAACCACTGTTACACCATAGCAACAGACAGATCCACTGTTCTACCATAGCAACAGACAGAACCATTGTTCACCTCAGCAACAGACAGATCAACTGCTCTATCATAGCAACAGACAGAACCACTGTTCTACCATAGCAACAGACAGAACCACCGTTCCACCATGACAACAAACAGAACCCTTGTTCTACCATAGCAACAGACAGATCCACTGTTCTACCATAGCAACAGACAGAACTACTGTTCTACCATGACAACAGACAGAACCACTGTTCTACCATAGCAACAGACAGATCAACTGCTCTATCATAGCAACAGACAGAACCACTGTTCTACCATAGCAACAGACATAACTACTGTTCTACCATGGCAACAGACAGAGCCACTGTTCTACCATAGCAATAGACAAAACCACTGTTCTACCATAGGAATAGAAAGAACTACTGTTCTACCTTAACCCCACAGCCCATAGCCTAACCTTAAACCCCACAGCCCATAGCCTAACCTTAACCCTAATCCTAAGCTTAACCCTTAACCCCACAGCCCATAGTCTAACCTTAAACCCCACAGCCCATAGCCTAACCTTAACCCTGATCCTAAATGTAACCCTTAAACCCCACAGCCCATAGCCTAACCTTAACCCTGATCCTAAATGTAACCCTTAAACCCCACAGCCCATAGCCTAACCTTAACCCTGATCCTAAATGTAACCCTTAACCCCACAGCCCATAGTCTAACCTTAAACCCCACAGCCCATAGCCTAACCTTAACCCTGATCCTAAATGTAACCCTTAACCCCACAGCCCATAGCCTAACCTTAACCCTGATCCTAAATGTAACCCTAACCCCACAGCCCATAGCCTAACCTTAACCCTGATCCTAAATGTAACCCTTAACCCCACAGCCCATAGCCTAACCTTAACCCTGATCCTAAATGTAACCCTTAACCCCACAGCCCATAGCCTAACCTTAACCCTGATCCTAAATGTAACCCTTAACCCCACAGCCCATAGCCTAACCTTAACCCTGATCCTAAATGTAACCCTCAACCCCACAGCCCATAGCCTAACCTTAACCCTGATCCTAAATGTAACCCTTAACCCCACAGCCCATAGCCCCATATAGGCGCTCACCTCCCTGTGATAATTTGACCAATATCTGAGATATGAGATAAATGATGTGTGTGTGTGCTTGTGCATTTCTTTGTGTCCTCAATGTGGTGTGTGTGTGTGTGTGTGTGTGTGTGTGTGTATGTGTGTGTGTGTGTGTGTGTGTGTGTGTGTGTGTGTGTGTGTGTGTGTGTGTGTGTGTGTGTGTGTGCGCGCGCGCGCATGTGCAGATGATCATTCCAGGGTGATTTTGCAGCCAATGGGAGACGACCCCTCCTCCGACTACATCAATGCCAACTACATAGACGTAAGTGGCGGCTCCGCCCCCTCCGCCTCCATTGGCCTGCGCCCGCGCCACTCCTCCCCCTCTCTCGTATGTCTGTCACTCTGCTTCTTCTTCCAGCATGACACAGCAGATTCAGATACACTCTGTTACACCTCGCTGTCTGACCAGCTTCTTCTGCTTTCTCTCTGCCTGTGCTTAGATATGGCTGTACAGGGACGTAAGTATGGAGACCTCACCACCTCTCTCTGACCTTACAACTTTTTTCTGACCTCTGTCTGACCTTTCCCTGACCTAATGACATCTCTCTGTCTGACCCCATGACCTCTGTCTGACCTCATAATCTCTCTCCGTCTGACATCATAATCTATCGCTGTCTGACCTCATGACCTCTGTCTGTCTCTCTCTCTCTGACCTCATAACCTCTGTCTGACCTCATAATCTATCGCTGTCTGACCTCATGACCTCTGTCTGTCTCTCTCTCTGACCTCATAACCTCTGTCTGACCTCATAATCTCTTTCTCTCTGACCTCATGACCTCTGTCTGTCTCTCTCTCTCTGACCTCATAATCTCTTTCTCTCTGACCTCATGACCTCTGTCTGTCTCTCTCTCTCTGACCTCATAACCTCTGTCTGACCTCATAATCTCTTTCTCTCTGATCTCATGACTTCTGTCTGTCTCTCTCTCTCTGATCTCATGACCTCTGTCTCTCTCTCTCTGACCTCATGACCTCTGTCTCTCTCTCTGTTGGACCTCATGACCTCATGACCTCTGTCTGTCTCTCTCTGACCTCATGACCTCTGTCTGTCTCTCTCTCTCTGATCTCATGACCTCTGTCTGTCTCTCTCTGACCTCATGACCTCGGTCTGTCTCTCTCTCTCTGACCTCATGACCTCTGTCTGTCTCTCTCTGACCTCATGACCTCTGTCTGTCTCTCTCTGTCTGACCTCATGACCTCTGTCTGTCTCTCTCTGTTTGACCTCATGACCTCTGTCTGTCTTTCTCTGTTGGACCTCATGACCTCATGATCGCTGTCTCGGACCTCATGACCTCTGTCTGTCTCTCTCTGTCGGACCTCATGACCTCATAATCTCTCTCTCTCTGACCTCATGACCTCTGTCTGTCTCTCTCTGTCGGAACTCATGACCTCATAATCTCTCTCTGACCTCATGCCCTCTGTCTGTCTCTCTCTGTCCGACCTCATGACCTCATAATCTCTCTCTGTCTCTGACCTCATGATCTCTGTCTGTCCCTCTCTGTCGGACCTCATGATCTTTCTCTGTCCCTTTCTGTCGGACCTCATGATCTTTCTCTGTCCCTTTCTGTCGGACCTCATGATCTTTCTCCGTCCCTTTCTGTTGGACCTCATGATCTTTCTCTGTCCCTTTCTGTCGGACCTCATGATCTTTCTCTGTCCCTTTCTGTCGGACCTCATGATCTTTCTCTGTCCCTCTCTGTCGGGCCTTATGATCTTTCTCTGTCCCTTTCTGTCGGACCTCATGATCTTTCTCTGTCCCTTTCTGTCGGACCTCATGATCTTTCTCTGTCCCTTTTTGTCGGACCTCATGATCTTTCTCTGTCCCTTTCTGTCTTGTTTCTCTGCATGGACACATCCCCAGCTCTCCTCACTCTATCCCTTTGCTTCTGTTGTACCTCTGCATGGCTTTCTCCATCCCTCCATCCATCCCTCCCTCCATCCATCCCTCCATTTCTCCATCCTTCCCCACATCTGTCCAGATATTTTTTAAATCCATTTAGCCTGCTTTTGAGTAAATACATGGTCTGTTTCTGGCTAGTGTTAATGAATGCTGTGTTTGGGGTTAGAGTGTTAATGAATGCTGTACTTAGGGTAGCATCAGGAGTCAAAGGTTAGAGTATTAATGGATGCTGTGTTTTCTCCTCAGGGTTACCAGAGGCCCAGTCACTACATTGCCACTCAGGGTGAGACAGAATAACAGCCATCACACTTCCTAATACGGTTCCTATATTTCCCAGTGTACAGGGTGTTAGTGGTTCTGTGTGTGTGTGTGTGTGTGTGTGTGTGTGTGTGTGTGTAGGACCTGTCCATGAGACGGTGTATGACTTCTGGAGGATGGTGTGGCAGGAGCAGTCGGCCTGTATCGTCATGGTGACCAACCTGGTAGAGGTTGGACGGGTACGTTCTTTCTTGTCAGAAGTTGCAATACTAACAGATGCTTCCATGCTGTGTAGTGAATAATAATACTAACAGATTCTTCCATGTTGTCTAGTGAATAATAATACTAACAGATTCTTCCATGTTGAATAATAATACTAACAGATTCTTCCATGTTGTCTAGTGAATAATAATACTAACAGATTCTTCCATGTTGTCTAGTGAATAATAATACTAAGAGATTCTTCCATGTTGAATAATAATACTAACAGATTCTTCCATGTTGAATAATAATACTAACAGATTCTTCCATGTTGAATAATAATACTAACAGATTCTTCCATGCTGTCTAGTGAATAATAATACTAACTGGTACTTGTTGTGTTGAACAGGTGAAGTGCTATAAGTACTGGCCAGATGACTCCGAAGTGTTTGGGGATTTCAAGGTGACCTTTGTGGAAGTGGAGCCTCTAGCGGAATATGTGGTCCGGACCTTCACTCTGGAGAGGGTGAGTGACGGCTGTCATATCCAATCAGACAGCCTTATTCAGCTGTTTCTGTTTTCTTTAACAGCTTTTCCAATATCTTACATACATTAACTTGGAAAACAGATTGTTTAGGCATCAGGGCACATTGTGATGTTTTAAACGTTTACTTGGCACTGTCGTGCAAAATTGTTTACGATTGCGAAATACTGTCTGGGTTGCGTCAAAATGCGTTAAGGCCGGACGGAGTATGCTTCAAGCGATTTCCCCGGAGGTAAGCGAACATAAACTAGCAAAAAGAGCTGGCCGAACACGGCACATGCGAACACCAGTGAACATCGTATGTGATTGGTCCAAATATATGGTGGGAAGTAGCCTAGGTACAGCATCAAGGACAGTATAGTTGTGGATGAAGTGGTTTGGTCTTGGTTTCATAGGCCATCGCCATCTTTTTTTCTCAACCTGAAGTGACGACATTGACCATACTTGGACGAGAGGGTAGGGCTGGGGAGGAGCTGGGAGGAGTGAGGGGTGGAGCCCGTTGCTACGTCTGTATCCTGATTGAGTGTCAATCACAAGGTAGCCACGCCCTAAAGCATACCCTGCTTTATCGTCTATTTTACTCTAAATCGGACCATAATTTACAAAATGAACATCATGCTGTATTGAAAAAGACTTGAAACTAGCGATTGAGACCATAAACTTGTAAGGAAAATGTTTACTGATGTAAAACAGTAAGTGGGAAGCAGGGTCATTTTCTCATAGACTTCCATACAATCGTAGTTGCTTCTGAAACCAGAGTCGCCCCCTGCTTGTTATTAGAAAGAATGCAGGTTTAAGGCACTTCCGCATAGGCTTCCTTTTTCAAAGCCGGAACTACACCCTCATACAGCATTTAGACGTCTTGTTTTGTTCACAGCAGCACTCATTCAGAAAAGTTTGGAATTTTAATGAGAAGAGAACTATGAATGCTTTTTAGATCAGCTTAGCTGAAGAAGTTAGAAAATATGCGCACATTTATAACTCGTCAAAACGAGATCACAAGGACAGCTGAATGTCCCCCTGCTGTATGCTTAGGGTGCTACCACAAACTCAAATACAGAACCAAAACGAAACAAAGAAGTATACTATCAAAAGCCTCGGCGAACATGAGAAAAAGAACTAAACTAACAGAAAAAGTTACATTTCGCTTGATGTATACAAGGGCCTTTAGAGAGTATCCGTTAGCTTGCCAACGTTACTGTTCAGCTGTTAACCATTGATGATATGCTGCTCTAAAGTTTAGAAGGTAAGCATTATAGATATAGGTTATAGGTTATAGGTTAGTTCGATTCAGACATGAAGAGACGTTCAGTCCGACTCATTGATAGTTCGATTCAGACACGTTCAGTCCGACTCATTGATAGTTTGATTCAGACACGTTCAGTCCGACTCATTGATAGTTTGATTCAGACACGTTCAGTCCGACTCATTGATAGTTTGATTCAGACACGTTCAGTCCGACTCATTGATAGTTTGATTCAGACACGTTCAGTCCGACTCATTGATAGTTCGATTCAGACATGAAGAGACGTTCAGTCTGACTCATTCATAGTTCGATTCAGACACGTTCAGTCCGACTCATTGATAGTTTGATTCAGACACGTTCAGTCCGACTCATTAATAATAATAATAATAATAATAACTTCAATTTATATAGCGCCTTTCTTATACCCAAGGTCGCTTTACAGGGAAAACACACAGGACAGCACAAAACAGACAAGGAACAGAAGGCAGATAAGGAGATGAATGACTCTGCGTGTGGGGGGGGGGGGGGCGGGGGGGGGGGGTTGTGAGGAGAATTAGTGATTGGAAGGCTATGTTGAACAGATGAGTTTTCAGGGTTGATTTGAAGTTGTCCAGAGAAGGGGCGTTGCGGATTTCAGCAGGGAGGGATTTCCAGAGGGTGGGGGCAGCGACACTGAAGGCACGGTCCCCAAAGGTGCGGAGGCGTGAACAGGGAATGGAGAGCAGGCCGGAGTCTGTGGATCAGAGAGTGCGGGATGTGATCTAAGGGTGGAGGAGATCTTTGAGGTACTGTGGGGACAGTGCATGGAGGGATTTGTAGGTGATGAGGAGGAGTTTATAAGTAATGCGTGACTTGACCGGGAGCCAGTGGAGTTTGCAGAGAGTAGGGGTGATGTGCTGCCAGGGCTTGGTGTGGGTGAGCACTCTGGCAGCAGAGTTCTGAATGTACTGGAGCCTGTCCAGGGTTTTGCTGGGAACCCCAGACAGGACTCCGTTACAATAGTCCAGACGGGAGGTGATGAAACAGTGAATGAGTTTTTCTGCAATGGAGTCGAAGAGTGATGGCCGGATTCTGGAGATATTTCTAAGATGAAAGAAGGCTGATTTTGTGACTGACTTGACGTGGTTCTGGAATGAAAGGGTGGAGTTCAAGATGATGCCAAGTTTGCGGACCTGAGGGGATGGTGTGATGGTTGAGCCGTCGATGGTGAGGAGTAGATCTCCAACCTTCCTGAGCAGTGCTTTGGGGGCCACAACCATGAGCTCAGTTTTATTGCTCTTGAGTTTGAGTAGGTTGGTAGTCATCCAGGTTTTTATTTCCAAAAGGCAGCTGGTTAGTGACTGAGGGGGGAAATGGGCTGAGGGCTTTGTGCTGATGTAGAGTTGAGTATCATCGGCGTAGAAGTGGAAACAGAGACCATGGCGGCGGATGATTTCACCGATCGGGAGTATATATATTGTGAAAAGAAGGGGACCGAGCACCGAGCCTTGGGGGACACCATGTTTGACAGAGGCGGGAGTGGAGCTACTGTCAGCATGGGTCACAAATTGTGTCCGGTCAGAGAGGTATGAGTGGAAGAAGGATAGGGCGGAGTCAGTGAGGCCAAGGTGTTCAGACAGATGAGTGAGGAGAATTTTATGGGAAATGGTGTCGAATGCTGCAGAGAGGTCCAGGAGGATCAGGGTGCTAATGTAACCTGAGTCGGCTGAGATGAGGAGGTCGTTTGTGATTTTGTTGAGGGCGGTCTCAGTGCTGTGTTGAGTTCGGTAGGCTGATTGAAAGGGTTCGTAGAGCTCCTGGTTGGTCATGTGTTGGTGAAGTTGGTCAGCGACTGCTCTTTCCAGGATTTTACTGAGGAAGGGAAGGTTGGAGATCGGCCAGTAGTTGTTCAGGTCAGTGGGGTCAAGGCCGGGTTTCTTGAGAACGGGGGTGACTGAGGAAGTTTTGAAGGATGTTGGGTAGATGCCAGTTAATAGGGAGGAGTTGATGATGTCCACAATGATGGGCAGGACAGTGGGTAGGGCTGCCTTGACCAGGACAGTGGGCGTGGGGTCCAGCGAGCAGGTGGAGGGCTTGGCCTTAGCGACCAGCTTGGTGACCTGGACAGTGTTCACAGGAAAGAAGGCAGAGAGGCGGCAGTTTGAGGGGCGTGTAGCTAGAACAGCAACATAAGGAGAGGGATCTGGGTGCCGAGCAGGGGGGGGCTCAGGCGCCCTAAGCTGCAGGTGGATTGAGTTCACTTTATCTTGAAAGAAATCGAGGAACTTGGTGCAGAGGTCACGGGCACCTAGAGGTGTTGGGGCATCTATGGGGCTAAGCAGACGATTTATTGTTTTAAACAGCCTTCTGGGTTGATTCTGTTGGTCGTTGATTATTGTTGAATAATAGTTTGACTTGGTCCGGGTGAGAGCCTCCATGTAGGACCTTACATGGTCCCTGTATGCCTCAAGGTGGACAGTGAGACCAGTTCTTCGGAAGAGCCTCTCAAGCCGGCGACCGGCAGCCTTCATGGAGCGGAGTTCAGCAGTGAACCATGGAGCAGGGCAGGTGTAGGAGACAGTCAGGGTCTTGAGAGGGGCAAGAGCATCAAGGCAGTGTTGTAGCAGGCTACCAGGTCATCCACAGGGGTGTTGGGGGTATGGGGGGCTAGATGAGAAGCTGCCATGGTGTTGAGGGTAGGTGCACTCACTGCTTTGATGTTCCTGAATGTGATGGTCCGTTTAGAGTGTTTCAGTGGCAGGGGAACAGGGAGAGAGAACAGAATTGCATGATGGTCAGCTACAGCTAGGTCTAAAACCTGGATACTGGTAGGTACAGTGCCAACTGAGCACACTAAGTCCAGGGTGTGGCCCTTGGTGTGGGTGGGACCTTGGACATGCTGGGTGATGTTAAAGCAGTCCAGTAGTGACAGAAACTCAGCGGCAAAGGTGCAAGTGCTGGAGTTAACATGGATGTTAAAGTCACCTAGCAGTAGTGTGGAGGGGGACCTGGAGCATATGGAGGTGAGGAACTCAGAGAACTCAGACATGAATAAAGTGGAGGGTTTGGGGGGGGTGATATATGAGGACAACCTGCTGTTTAGAGGGTGCAGCCACACAGGAGGCAAGGCACTCAAATGAGGTGTTTATCATCACAGGAAGCTCTTTAACTGGGATGTCTGCTCTGTGGATGACGGCCAGCCCACCACCACGGCCAATGGAGCGGGGCTTTTGGAAATAGGTATAACCTGGGGGGGTGGCTAGGTTGAGCGTGAGGAAGTCCTGTTGGTTTTGCCAGGCAGAGAAAGTCAATTTTCCGATCTGTAGTGATGTCATGGATTAATGATGATTTATTGTTAAGAGAGCTGGTATTTAACAACATGAATGAGGGGGGGCTATTAGATGTAGAAATGGCTGGTGACACAGATGGAGTGATGCCATCAACATAGACCAAGGGCTTCAGGTTTACAATGCAGACGCGTGGTTTGTTGTGATGACGTAAGTGGGTGGTGACGGGGCGACGGGACCACAACGTAGGAATGGTAAACGATGAGCCAGAGTAAACAACCCCCCGTTTGGAGCCTCTATGGACATACCTGGGTCTCCTGCGTAACAACCCCAAGTATTTGATGAAGGACAAACATAGAGGAGGCGTACTAAAGTGATTGAGTTTGAGAAGTTGCAAGGTGGGGTATTGTAGCGTCATGACGCCGATGGGATGCTAACGGTAGCGTCAGCTCAGCTTTAGCTGTGGATGGGACCGGCTGGGAAATTTCGTAGCGGCCACAAGAACCGCTGCACCTGGAGAGCGGGCAAGCTGTCCAGGACGCAACCCAGGGACGGGCCGAGCAGAGGAGAGATGGTGGAAGTCGGAGATGTACCAGGAAAGGAGCGCCGGTGGCCAGAGCAGGCTAAACCGGAGCAGGGAGTGCAAGGCTAGCCGGCGATCGCCATCTGGGTGCAGAGGAGCGCTGTTTGCGAGCAGTCCTTGCTTCACAGCAGAACGAGGAACAAACAGCAGCAGGAGCCGGTGATGCACTGAGTCAGGATCGGGATCAGGACACGCAGGGAGAGCCAGGTGGAGCAACGGGCTGGTTATCGGCTGGAAGTAAGTCCGCTGACGTTATCACTGGAGCCGGTGAGCTACAGTAGCAGGTGTAGCAGGATGGACAGGTAGGAACCAAATCAACCGTCAAAGGCAGTCCACTGTTGCAAACGTATCCAAAGCAGAAAATGAGAGCCACATAAGCTTTAGGAGACTGTAGCAGTAGAAACATGAGTCTAAAAACTACAAGAAAAACATAAATTACTAGATTTCCTGACAGAGAAACGGCGAAACAGACAGCGCCAGCATCCTCTCTGAACAGATGTTGTCATTGATAGTTTGATAGTTTGATTCAGACACGTTCATTGATAGTTTGATTCAGACACGAAGTCACGTTTAGTCTGACTCATTGTTAAGCTCATGCCCGGCCTTTCTAGTGACTGTGCAGTGCCCGAGATAGTGAGGCTACGGACCGTGACGAGTCGCGATTGGCCGCTGAGGAAAGCCTCGAGAAGAAACAGGAAGCGTTGGGCCAATCTTCGAATCAAAGGCTGCGTTCTTTATTTCAGTTCAGCATGACGAATTAAATTAAATTTAGCCTTAATCCGCCACTCATTGCTCAACCACATCTTTACTTAAATAAAAATCTTAAACTTGGGCGGCTAAATTGTAAATTCAAGTAAAATCTTTATTGCCCATTAAACATTAAATAAAACAAAAACTACAAGTAGGCTAGCATGCACTTGCTTAAAATATAAAGATTATTATAAAAAAATTTAAATAAAGAAGAACGATTAAATAACTTGATAATTATCATTTTTTTAAATATGAAAATATAGTAGAAAATACGAATATACAAATAATAATAATAATAATAATGACTTGGACTTCTATAGCGCCTTTCATGATACCCAAGGTTGCTTCACAAGAGTGGGAGGAGGAAGGTAGAGGGCAGGGTAGGGGTTTTAGGGAGGATAGGCGAGAGAGAAGAGGTGTGTTTTGAGGTACTTTTGGAACTGTGGCAGAGAAGTGGCAGAACGGATATGAGGGGGCAGGGTGTTCCAGAGGGTCGGGGCAATTGCACAGAAAGCCCTATCGCCAAAGGTTCTGAGTCTGGTGCGAGGAGTGGAGAGTAAGTCCTTGCTGGTGGAGCGCAGGGACCGTGACTGGGAGTACAGGTGGAGGAGGTCAGTGATGTACTTGGGTGCCAGTGAGTGAAGTGACTTGTAGGTGAGGAGGAGGATTTTGTAGCTGATGCGTTGTTTGATTGGTAGCCAGTGGAGTTTCTTGAGGATGGGGGTGATGTGCTGCCAGGGCTTGGTGTGAGTTAACACCCTGGCAGCTGAGTTCTGAACATACTGCAGCCTGTCTAGGGCCTTGTTGGGCAGCCCAGACAGGACACCATTGCAGTAGTCCAGACGGGAGGTGATGAAGGCATGAATGAGGATTTTGGTGACTGAGTCAGTGAGTGACAGCCGGAGTCTTGAAATGTTACGGAGGTGGAAGAAGGCAGATTTGGTGATGCTCTTAATGTGGGAACTGAATGAGAGTGTGGAGTCTAGAATGACGCCCAGGTTCCGCACTTCGGATGTTGGGGAGGTGGTGCAGCCGTCAATGACCAGGGTGAGGTCTCCAACCTTCTTGAGCAGTGGTGCTGGGGCCACCACCATGAGCTCTGTCTTGTTGGTGTTTAGTTTCAGTAGGTTATTGGTCATCCAGGTTTTGATATCAAGCAGACAGTTGTTGAGTTGTATTGGTGGGAGTTGTGAGGAGGGCTTGGTGCTGATATACAGTTGAGTGTCGTCTGCATAACAGTGAAAATTGAGTACATGGTTGCGGATGATCTGACCGAGGGGGAGCAAGTAGATGGTAAAGAGGAGGGGGCCAAGAACAGAACCCTGGGGGACGCCATGGTTAACTGCAGCTGTGGTGGAGTGAGAGCCTTGCAGAGTGATGTATTGTTTTCGGTTGGAGAGGTAGGACTGGAACCAGGAGAGTGCAGTGTCTGTAAGACCGATGAGCTCAGAGAGACGGGAGAGGAGGATGGAATGGGAAATGGTATCAAAGGCAGCGGAGAGGTCCAGAAGGACAAGGATGGAAACAAGGCCATTGTCTGCAGCAATCAGGAGGTCGTTCGTTATTTTGATGAAGGCGGTTTCGGTGCTATGATGGGGTCTGAAACCGGATTGGAGAGGTTCAAAGAGCTCATGGTGGGACATGTGGTGTTGTAACTGGGCAGCCACTGCTCTTTCCAGGATCTTGCTCAGGAACGGAAGGTTGGAGATTGGGCGGTAATTGTTGTGGTCATCTGGGTCCAGACCTGACCTTTTTGAGAGTTGGAATCACAACTGCCAGCTTAAAGCTGGAGGGTACCACACCAGAGCTAAGTGAGGCGTTGATGATGGCAATCACCATGGAGCAGATGGTGGGGAGACAGGCCTTCACTAGGGTCGTGGGGAGTGGATCCAGACAAAGCTTACTGTTAAATAAAAACTAACAGAATAAACCCCTTTCTGGTTATCGAGTTAGGCTAAGCTGGAGATCTACTCTATAGGCCTAGGTTAAGTGCCCATGGCATGAGACAATATTTCATTATACAAGTGTTATAAGTTTACCAATATTGACTATAAGAAATAAGTATAGGCCTTCCTATAGTGACTCATATACACGTGTTCTAAACATATATAGGCTCATTTGACTAATTTGTTCAACTTTCATTCCTAATCACATTGATACATTTAATTTGCTGTTTTATTGCCATGATGCAATTATGTCATTTTGACATATTAAGCTGAATAGTTTTTCCTTCTGTTTTCTATAATATTCCAAGGACTGGTAGACTCTTTGTGTTGTGTGATGGCATGATAGAGAGAGCTGTTTTTGGTGGACGTGTTCATGTGCAGAAATAAAGGTAACCCACCAAAAGTAGGTCCACATAGAAACCACAAAGGCTTCCTAAATCAAATTATATCCCAACACGTAATAGACCTGGTGTTATAGTCTATAATTAAGAGTAATATTTGCCCTAACAAAAAATTATGACTTGTGCTCGGCTAAAGTGGTAAAAAATGGATTTGAGGAAAATATTCAAAAAGTTTGAAATAGTTAGATTAATTTACATGAACGGACTCAAATGAGTCGACTCATTAAAAAGAGTTGAACTGCACATCACTACTCCTATGTCCTGCAGGCTGTCAGGAGACGAGTTTGTTACCATTAGCAACAACTTTTAAAAAATGTCATGTTTTATTTCTAATCCAGCCACATTTCATTCATATATATATGTGGATACTGGTATCCTATCCTGGCATGTTATAACGTTTGGAAATAACATGAGGACATCATGGTACTAAGGAACCTTGCATGGGATTTAGATACATTTTACATTACATTACATTAATCATTTAGCAGACGCTTCTATCCAAAGCGACTTAGAAAAATTGTGTTTCAAGCAACAAGAGTAGGTCAAAACCACAAGTTAGGTAGACAAATAAGTGCATCCCTGTTGGGATGTCGCTTCTAGTGGAATGTCCTAGGCATTGAGTTACACAGGTCAAAGGTCATGGGAGACCAACATGGAAGATTGCCTTGCAGGGTGTAGGGTGGAGAAAGCTGATGTGAACCAGATGTGTAGAGGACTTGTTTGTCTCCTAGTATATAATGAGGAGAGACAAAGATAACTCTCTTCTTCTTACTGCGTGTCCCATACTCTTACCTACTCTCTGTGTAGGAACTGCTCTGCGCTGGGCTCAACCCTTATAAACCTTATCTGTATTAACCTTACTTGGGCTGCCTCATCATCATGCAACAATTACATTTCCGCGGCACAGAATATTTTATCCATCCCTGATCTAATTACCTAGATAAGAGCTATGCAAATACCAAATTATACACCAGGATGCAATCAGATGCAGCACAAAACTTTTGACTGCGAACGAGGGTTAGTAGAATCTGTTGCGTCAACAATGGCATAGAGTAATGTAATTAGCATTTTATGAATTCAGTATTTACATAAATCCCATTACTATTGATACAACTAAACTGCAATAAATGCATGTCAATGATCTTTGTAACGGGAATAGAAACTGGCCTCGTAACAATCTAACATGCAAAGTTTGGAGCTAGCTGTCTAATATTGTAAACATTTGGTAATTTTGTGTCGGCAAGGCAACGGACGCTCTTGAACGCATTGTGACGCCACCCGTACAGTACTATGCATGGCAGTACCCCTACTTGGTCTGACAGATATCTAGAACGTGAGAGTGTGTTTTAACATGGCAGTACACTTCATTGGTCTGACAGATATCTAGAACGTGAGAGTGTGTTTTAACATGGCAGTACCCCTACTTGGTCTGACAGATATCTAGAACGTGAGAGTGTGTTTTAACATGGCAGTACCCCTCATTAGTCTGACAGATATCTAGAACGTGAGAGTGTGTTTTAACATGGCAGTACCCCTCATTGGTCTGACAGATATCTAGAACGTGAGAGTGTGTTTTAACATGGCAGTACCCCTACTTGGTCTGACAGATATCTAGAACGTGAGAGTGTGTTTTAACATGGCAGTACCCCTACTTGGTCTGACAGATATCTAGAACGTGAGAGTGGGTTTTAACATGGCTGTTGCCATTGTTTCAGCGTGGGAGCAGTGAGCTGCGCGAGGTGAAGCAGTTCCACTTCACGGGCTGGCCTGACCACGGAGTGCCTTACCACGCCACGGGCCTGCTGGCCTTCATACGCCGGGTCAAGATCTCCAACCCACCCAGTGCTGGGCCCATTGTGGTGCACTGCAGGTGACCCTTAACCTCTAACCCCTAACCATAACCCTAACCCTAAACCATCCAGTGCCGGGCCCATCGTGGTGCACTGCAGGTGACCCTTGACCTCTAACCCCTAACCATAACCCTAACCCTAAACCATCCAGTGCCGGGCCCATCGTGATGCACTGCAGGTGACCCTTGACCTCTAACCCCTAACCATAACCTACCCCATGCAGGAATCTTGGTCTGCCCTCTCTAACTGCGTTTATCATTTACATTTGTATTTTGTCTCCCTCTCCCCCCTCTTCTCCCCCTCTCCCCCCTCTCTTCCCCCTCTCCCCCCTCTCTGTCTCCTCTTCCTCCCTCTTCCTCCTGTGTGTGCTGTCAGCGCGGGGGCGGGGCGTACAGGCTGTTTCATTGTGATTGACATCATGCTGGACATGGCTGAGAGAGAGGGTGTGGTCGACATCTATAATTGTGTCAAAGCGCTACGCTCACGCCGCATCAACATGGTACAGACTGAGGTATAGACATCATCATTATTATTATTATATACATCATCATTATATACATCATCAATATATATTATTTACATCATCATTATATACACCATCAATATACACATCAACATGGTACAGACTGAGGTATAGACATCATCATTATTATTATTATATACATCATCATTATATACATCATCAATATATATTATTTACATCATCATTATATACACCATCAATATACACATCAACATGGTACAGACTGAGGTATAGACATCATCATTATTATTATTATATACATCATCATTATATACATCATCAATATATATTATTTACATCATCAATATATACACCATCAATATACACATCAACATGGTACAGACTGAGGTATAGACATCATCATTATTATTATTATATACATCATCAATATATACATCATCAATATATATTATTTACATCATCATTATATACACCATCAATATACACATCAACATGGTACAGACTGAGGTATAGACATCATCATTATTATTATTATATACATCATCATTATATACATCATCAATATATATTATTTACATCATCAATATATATTATTTACATCGTCATTATATACACCATCAATATACACATCAACATGGTACAGACTGAGGTATAGATATCATCATTATTATTATTATATACATCATCATTATATACATCATCAATATATATTATTTACATCATCAATATATATTATTTACGTCGTCATTATATACACCATCAATATACACATCAACATGGTACAGACTGAGGTATGTACATCATCATTATTATTATTATTATATACATTATCATTATATACATCATCAATATATATTATTTACATACTCATTATATACATCATCAATATACACATCAACATGGTACAGACTGAGGTATGTACATCATCATTATTATTATTATTATATACATTATCATTATATACATCATCAATATATATTATTTACATCATCAATATATACACCATCAATATACACATCAACATGGTACAGACTGAGGTATAGACTCATCATTATATACATCATCAATATATATTATTATTATTATATACATCATCAGTATATACATAATCTATATATTATTATTATAATACAGTAGTACAGACTGAGGTGACTGCAATATACATCATCAATATTATTATTATATACATCATCAATATAAATTATTTACATCATCATGATATACATCTTCAATACACACATCATCAAAATATACATGATCAATATATACATCATCATTATATACATTATCAATATACACATCATCAAAATATACATGATCAATATATGTTATTTAAATAATCTATATATACATCATCAATATATATGCATCATCATTATGTACATCATCTATATATTATACACATCATCTATATATACATCGTCAATATATATGCATCATCATTATGTACATCATCTATATATTATACCCATCATCATTATATACATCATCAATATATATTATTTACATCATAATTATATACATCATCAATATATATTATTATTATATACATCATCATTATATACATCATCAATATATATTATTTACATCATCATTATAAATATCAACAATATATAAATCATTAATGTATATTATTTACATCATCATTATATGTGTCTTCAATATACACATCATAAAATATACATGATCAATATATACATCATCATTATATACATTATCAATATACACATCATCAAAATATACATGATCAATATATATATACATCATCATTATATACATGATCAATATATATTATTTATATAATCTATATATACATCATCAATATATATACATCATCATTATATACATCATCTATATATTATACACATCATCATTATATACATCATCAATATATATTATTTACATCATCATTATATACATCATCAATATCTATTATTATTAAATACATCCTCATTATATACATCATCTATATATTATTATTATATACACCATCATTATGTATACCATCAATATATATATACGTCATCATTATATACATCATAAATATATATTATTTACATCATCATTATAAACATCATCATTATATACATCATCAATATATATTATTATTATATACATCATCATTATATACATCATCTATATATTATTATTATATAAATCATCAATATATATTATTATTATATACATCATCATTATATACATCATCTATATATTATTATTATATACATCATCAACATATATTATAAACATCATCATTATATACATCATCAATATATATTATTTACATAATCATTATAAACATAATCATTATATACATCATCAATATATATTATTTACATCATCATTATATATTATTTACATCATCATTATATACATCATCAATATATATTATTTACATCATCATTATATACATCATCATTGTGTACATCATCCATATATATCATATACATCATCATTATATACATCATCAATATATATTATTTATATCATCATTATATACATCATCTATATGTTCATATTCTATAGTTCTAGTAATATAATATTATAGTTCTAATGTTCTAGTAATATAATATTTATAGTTCTATAGTTCTTGTAATATAATATTTAATATTCAGCCCGTTATTAAGCAAGTAGACACAGGTGCCTAGTGGCCAGCTGACTGTGTGTGTCTTATGTGGGTGGGTTAGGGTTAGAGGTTGGCTGACTGTGTGTGTGTGTGCTCAGGGTCAGGGTTAGAGGTTGGCTGACTGCGTGTGTGTGTGTCCTCAGGGTCAGGGTTAGGATTGGTACTAGGGTTAGAGGTCGGCTGACTGTGTTTGTCCTCAGGGTCAGGGTTAGGATTAGGGTTAGGGTTAGAGGTCGGCTGACTGTGTGTGTCCTCAGGTTTAGGGTTAGAGGTTGGCTGACTGTGTGTGTGTCCTCAGGGTCAGGGTTAGGGTCAGGATTAGGGTTAGAGGTCGGCTGACTGTGTGTGTGTGTCCTCAGGAACAATACATCTTCATCCACGATGCCATCCTGGAGGCCTGTCTGTGTGGGGAGACAGCCATCCCTGTGTGTGACTTTAAAGCAGCTTTCTACGAGCTCATCCGCATCGACTCCCAGAGTAACTCCTCACACCTCAAAGACGAGTTTCAGGTACAGCCCCCATCTGTGTCTGTCTGTCTGTCTGTCTGTCTGTCTGCCTGTCTGCCTGTCTGTGTGTGTGTGTGTGTGTGTGTGTGTGTGTGTGTGTGTGTGTGTGTTTGTGTGTGTGTATGTCTGTCTGTCTGTCTGTCTGTCTGCCTGTCTGTGTGTGTGTGTGTGTGTGTGTGTGTGTGTCCAGAACCTGAACTGTGAAACCCCCTTTTCTCACCATCCCCAACTCTAACCTGTGTGTGTGTGTGTGTGTGTGTGTGTGTGTGTGTCCAGACTCTGAACTCGGTGACCCCCCAGCCCCAGCCTGAGGACTGCAGCATCGCCCTGTTGCCTAGGAACCAGGAAAAGAACCGTTACCTTGACGGCCTGCCTCCAGACCGCTGCCTGCCCTTCCTCATCACCGTAGATGGGGAGAGCTCCAACTACATCAATGCTGCTCTCATGGACGTACGTTAGCACACACACATACACACACACACACACACACAGACACACATAAACACACACACCTTTACACACGCACACCTTGACACACACACACCTTTATACATGCAACACACACACACACGTACACACACACACACACACACGCAAACACACATACCTTTAAACACTCACATACACCTTTACACCCACACACTCCTCTTACTGTGATTGGTGTTTGTATGTGGGTAGAAAGCTCGAGACAAATCCAGCTGTGTCTGTACAAACTCTCTGAGCTGCACCAAACTACCTCAGAGTCCAGAGCAGCACTGTCAACAGACAGACAGACATCACTAGCACTAACCCAACAGACAGAAAGACAGACAGACAGACAGACAGACAGACAGACAGACAGACACACAGACAGGCAGACAGACAGACAGACAGACAGACAGACAGACAGACAGACAGACAGACAGACAGACAGATGTCACTAGCACTAACCCAACAGACAGACAGACAGACAGACAGACAGACAGACAGACAGACAGACATCACTAGCACTAACCCAACAGACAGACAGACAGACAGACAGACAGACAGACAGACAGACAGACAGACAGACAGATAGATGTCCATCACGTGCACTAACCCAACAGACAGACAGACAGACAGATGTCCATCACCTGCACTAACCCAACAGACAGCTAATCAGCTAGTCGGATAGTCACCTTGTCAGACAGTCAGATAGTCAGACAGCCAGCTTGTCAGACAGACAGCTTGCCCGACATTTTATTTGTCTTTGATGGCTGCTTATTTAACTGACTGATAAAAGATGAATGTTAATGAGAAAACACTTTGTGATTCGTTTGACAATCTTTTGGCCTCTTTCTAAACCAGTCTACAGATGAGTATCAGGTAATCACCTAAACAATCTTCAAACAACCTTCAAACAACCTTCAACTTGTCACTGGATTTGTTTCATGCTTCCTCGTCTTAGTCAGCAGATCACTCCTTAGCAACATGAGCTGTACATAGTCATAAATACTACATACAATATTCATAGAACTCCATACATGGTGTGCTGTGTGTGTATATAACTCCATACATGATGTACTGTATATATATCTATATGACTCCATACATGGTGTACTGTGTGTATATAACCCCATACATGGTATACTGCATATATATATATATATATATAACTCCGTACATGGTATACTGCAGGTATATATATATATATATAACCACACGTGGGGTACTGTGTATATATATATAACTCCATGCATGGTGCACTGTATATATATATTTATATATATATATGTATATGTAACTCAACATATGGGGTACTGTGTGTATATATAGAACTCAATGCATGGTTACTGTATATAAATATATATATGTATAACTCAACATATGGGGTACGGTGTATATATATATAACTCCATACATGGTGTACTGTGTGTGTGTGTGTGTGTGTGTGTGTGTGTGTGTGTGTGTATATATATATACATATAACTCAACATATGGGGTACTGTGTATATATCTATAGAACTCCATACATGATGTGCTGTATGTGTATATAACTCCATACATGGTGTACTGTATATATAAATATATATATATATATTATATATATATACACATGGTTTACTGTGTATATATATATATAACTCCCTACATGGTGTACTGTGTATGTATGTATATACAGTGAAGGAAATCATTATTTGATCCCTTGCAGATTTTGTAAGTTTATCCACTGACAAAGAAATGAAAGGTCTATCATTTCAACGGTAGGTTTATTTTAACATTCAGAGATAGAATAAAAAAAAAGAAATCCAGAAAATCACATTACATAAAATATATACATTGATTTGCAGTGAAATAAGTATTTGATCCCCTAGCACAACATGACTTAGTACTTGGTGGAGAAACCCTTGTTGGCAAGCACGGAGGTCAGAAGTCTCTTGTAGTTGGTTACCAGGTTTGCGCACATCTCAGGGGGGATTTTGGTCCACTCCGCTTTGCATATCCTCTCCAAATCCTTAAGGTTTCGAGGCTGTCGTTTGGCAACTCGAAGCTTCGCTCCCTCCATAGATTTTCTATGGGATTAAGGTCTGGAGACTGGCTAGGCCACTCCATGACCTTAATGTGCTTCTTCCTGAGCCACTCCTTTGTTGCAATGGCAGTGTGTTTTGGGTCATTGTCGTGCTGGAAGACACACCCACGATCCATTTTCAGTGTCCTGGCTGTTTCTCGCCTTCCAGGGAATAACTAAACAAAATGAGAAGTGCGAGTCTATGTATTTTACAGATGATTGCCAGTGACCCAGAGCACGAGCCCCTTTAGCTTTTGCTTTGTCCATGGATGCTTGGGGATTTAGTGGCAGGGGCATTGTGGGAGATAATCAGTCTTCATGATTGTCGGTTGTCGCCCAAGATTTCACGGTATGTCGCCCCGTCCATCCTCCCCTCGATGCGGTGAAGTTGTCCTGTCCCCTTAGCAGAGAAACACCCCCAAAACATAATGTTTCCACCTTCATGCTTGACGGTGGGGATGGTGTTCTTAGGGTCATAGTCAGCATTTCTCTTCCTCCAAACACGGCGAGTCGA
The DNA here is from genome assembly GCA_017639675.1 of Aplochiton taeniatus. Taxonomy (NCBI): domain Eukaryota; kingdom Metazoa; phylum Chordata; class Actinopteri; order Galaxiiformes; family Galaxiidae; genus Aplochiton; species Aplochiton taeniatus. Next base: position 70,636 of record CM030179.1, on the reverse strand, counting down.
GTTGATGCCAAAGAGCTCGATTTTGGTCTCATCTGACCACAGCACCTTCTCCCATGCCTCCTCTGAATCATTCAGGTGTTCATAGGCAAACTTCAGACGGGCCTGTACATGTACCTTCTTGAGCAGGGGGACCTTTCGGGCCCTGCAGGATTTTAATCCATTCCTGCGTAGTGTATTACCAATGGTTTTCTTGGTGACTGTGGTCCCAGCTGCCTTGAGATCATTAACAAGCTCCTCCCGTGTAGTTCTGGGCTGATCCCTCACCTTTCTCATGATCCTCGATACCCCACGAGGAGAGATCTTGCATGGAGCGAGGGCGATTGATGGTCATTTTGTGTTTCTTCCACTTTCGAAAAATTGCACCAACAGTTGTCTCCTTCTCACGAGCTGCTTGCCAATGGTCTTGTAGCCCATTCCAGCCTTGTGCAGGTCTACAATCTTGTCCCTGACGTCCTTAGACAGCTCTTTGGTCTTGCTCATGGTGGAGAGGTTGCAATCTGATTGATTGATTCTGTGGACAGGTGTCTTTTATACAGGTAAAGAGTTGAGGCAGGTGTCTCTTATACTGGTAACGAGTTGAAATTAGGAGCACTTTCTTAGAGTGAGGGGGACTAATATACCCGGCCTGTGGGAGCCAGAATTCTTGCTAGTTGGTAGGGGATCAAATACTTATTTCACTCTATCAAATGCAAATCAATGTATATATTTTATATAATGTTATTGTCTGGATTTCTTTTTTTTAATTTTATCTCTGAATGTTAAAATAAATCTACCATTAAAATTATAGACCTTTCATTTCTTTGTCAGTGGACAAACTTACAAAATCTGCAAGGGATCAAATAATTGTTTCCTTCACTGTATATACAGTGGGGCCAAAAAGTATTTAGTCAGCCACTGATTGTGCAAGTTCTCCTACTTAGAAAGATGAGAGAGGTCTGTAATTTTCATCATAGGTACACTTCAACTATGGGAGACTAAAATGAGAAGAAAAATCCAGGAAATCACATTGTAGGATTTTTAAAGAATGTATTTGTAAATTATGGTGGAAAATAAGTATTTGGTCACCCACAAACAAGCAAGATTTCTGGCTCTCACAAACCTGTAACTTCTTCTTTAAGAAGCTCTTCTGTCCTCCACTCGTTACCTGTATTAATGGAACCTGTTTGACCTCGTCATCTGTATAAAAGACACCTGTCCACAGCCTCAAACAGTCAGACTCCAAACTCAACCATGGCCAAGACCAAAGAGCTGTCGAAGGACACCAGGAAGAAAATTGTAGACCTGCACCAGGCTGGGAAGAGTGAATCTGCAATAGGCAAGCAGGTTGGTGTGAATAGATCAACTGTGGGAGCAATTGTAAGAAAATGGAAGACATACAAGACCATTGATAATCTCCCTCGATCTGGGGCCCCACGCAAGATCTCATCCCGTGGGGTCAAAATGATCATGAGAACGGTGAGCAAAAATCCCAGAACTACACGGAGGGACCTGATGAGTGACCTGCAGAGAGCTGGGACCAAAGTAACAAAGGCTACCATCAGTAACACACTACGCCGAGAGGGACTCAAATCCTGCAGTGCAAGGCGTGTCCCCCTGCTTAAGCCAGTACATGTCCAGGCCCGTCTGAAGTTTGCCAGAGAGCATATGGATGATCCAGAAGAGGATTGGGAGAATATCATGTGGTCAGATGAAACCAAAATAGAACTTTTTGGTAAAAACTCAACTCGTTGTGTTTGGAGGAAGAAGAATGCTGAGTTGCATCCCAAGAACACCATACCTACTGTGAAGCATGAGGGTGGAAACATCATGCTTTGGGGCTGTTTTACTGCAAAGGGGACAGGACGACTGATCCGTGTTAAGGGAAGAATGAACGGGGCCATGTATCGTGAGATTTTAAGCCAAAACCTCCTTCCATCAGTGAGAGCATTGAAGATGGAACGTGGCTGGGTCTTCCAGCATGACAATGATCCCAAACACACCGCTCGGGCAACGAAGGAGTGGCTCCGTAAAAAGCATTTCAAGGTCCTGGAGTGGCCTAGGCAGTCTCCAGACCTCAACCCCATAGAAAATTTGTGGAGGGAGTTGAAAGTCTGTGTTGCCCAGCGACAGCCCCAAAACATGACTGCTCTAGAGGAGATCTGCATGGAGGAATGGGCCAAAATACCAGCTACAGTGTGTGCAAACCTGGTGAAGACTTACAGGAAACGTTTGACCTCTGTCATTGCCAACAAAGGTTATGTTACAAAGTATTGAGTTGAACTTTTGTTATGGACCAAATACTTATTTTCCACCATAATTTACAAATAAATTCTTAAAAAATCCTACAATGTGATTTCCTGGATTTTTTTTCTCATTTTTGTCTCTCATAGTTGAAGTGTACCTATGATGAAAATTACAGACCTCTCTCATCTTTCTAAGTAGGAGAACTTGCACAATCAGTGGCTGACTAAATACTTTTTGGCCCCACTGTATATATATATATATATATACAGTATATAACTCCATACATGGTGTACTGTGTGTATATATATATATATATATATATATATATATATACACATATATATATATAACTCCATACCAGTGCTGTGTGTATACATAACCTCATAATTGTGCACTGTGTGTAAGGCCACCTGCAGAATCACATGATCGCTCTTCCCTCATTCTCATTGGTTAATTTGATGTGACATTGTTGATAGTATGCACTTTGTCAGGACATGACATCACAGGTGTTCCATGTTTCATGTCTTAGAGCTACAGACAGCCAGCAGCCTTCATCATTACCCAGCATCCTTTGCCAAACACAGTGAAGGACTTCTGGCGAATGGTGTACGATTACGGCTGCACGTCCCTCGTCATGCTCAATGAGACCGACCTGGCCCAGGTAACCTCCTCCTGACCCTAGCCTTGACTCTAACCCTAACCCTGACCCTGACCCTAACTCTGACCCTGACCCTGACTCTAACCCTGATCCTGACCCTGACTGTAACCCTTACCCTAATGCACTGCCTTGGTTCATTACTGTGTGTGTGTGTGTGTGTGTGTGTGCGTGTGTGTGTGTGAGCAGGGCTGTCCCCAGTACTGGCCAGAGGAGGGGATGTTGCGCTACGGACCTGTTCAAGTGGAGTGCATGTCCTGTTCCATGGACTGTGATGTCATCAGCCGCCTCTTCAGGATCTGTAACCTCACGAGGGTACAAAAATACAGAACTTTATTAACATCACCAGGGTACAAGAATACAGTACTTTATTAACATCACCAGGGTACAAGAATACAGTACTTTATTAACATCACCAGGGTACAAGAATACAGTACTTTATTAACATCACCAGGGTACAAAAATATAGAACTTTATTAACCTCACGAGGGTACAAAAATACAGAACTTTATTAACATCACCAGGGTACAAGAATACAGTACTTTATTAACATCACCAGGGTACAAGAATACAGTACTTTATTAACATCACCAGGGTACAAAAATACAGAACTTTATTAACATCACCAGGGTACAAGAATACAGTACTTTATTAACATCACCAGGGTACAAGAATACAGTACTTTATTAACATCACCAGGGTACAAGAATACAGTACTTTATTAACATCACCAGGGTACAGAAATACAGAACTTTATTAACATCACCAGGGTACAAAAATACAGAACTTTATTAACATCACCAGGGTACAAAAATACAGAACTTTATTAACATCACCAGGGTACAAGAATACAGTACTTTGTTAACATCACCAGGGTACAAGAATACAGTACTTTATTAACATCACCAGGGTACAAGAATACAGTACTTTATTAACATCACCAGGGTACAGAAATACAGAACTTTATAACATCACCAGGGTACAAAAATACAGAACTTTATTAACATCACCATTTGTAGTGCCTTCTCAATCAGATAGTAGCCACCATCCAGGTGGGAAGGGGTTTTCGACTTCCAAGTGTTATTAATGCAGTCACGGATTCCAGGGTGATGTTTAAGTGAAAATGAAGATTTATTGTATTTCAAACAAAGTGGGATTAATGGAAGGTTAATGTGCGGTGCAAAGACTGTTCCACGTCTAACGAGGAATCCTCAGGTGCGTCTGTCCCCTTCATTAGAAGGATTTCCTGCAACAAAACATCGAGGGTGGGGGAAAGAAGCTACTTAGAAAACTTCAAATTAATAATTAGATAGGTTATAAATACTAATAATGATAATAATTCCTATGGAAATAAACAAAATGACCATTTAACACTCAAATGAAACTATTGTGTGTGTGTGTGTGTGTGTGTGTGTGTGTGTGTGTGTGTGTGTGTGTGTGCGTGCAGCCCCAGGAAGGCTACCTGATGGTGAGACAGTTCCAGTACCTGGGGTGGGCGGGGCATCGGGAGGTCCCCGCCTCCAAGCGCTCCTTTCTGAAGCTCCTTCTTCAGGTGGACAAGTGGCAGCAGGAGTGTGAGGAGGGGGAGGGGCGCACCGTGGTGCACTGCCTGTGAGTACACACACACACGCACACACACACACACACACACACACACACAGGCCTGTGCTCATTCTGTCGTGGTGTGCAGGAACGGGGGCGGTCGTAGTGGAGTGTTCTGCTCCAGCAGCATCGTGTGTGAGATGGCCAAACGACAGAGTGTGGTGGATGTGTTTCACGCCGTCAAGAGTCTGAGGAACAACAAGCCCAACATGGTGGATACCCCTGTAAGTCACCCTGACCCTTAACCTATCACCCTGACCCTTAACCCTGACCCTTAACCTTTCACCCTGACCCTTAACCCTGACCCTCAACCTGTCACCCTGACTGTTTGTTCCTCCCCCTACAGGAACAGTACCGGTTCTGCTACGACCTGGCACTAGAGTTCATCGAATCGTCTTAGCAACCAGGAACAGGGGAGGAGAGAGGGCGAGGGGGGGAGGGGGGGGGGGGGACCAGACCAGACCACACCAGACCAGACCATGTGACCACAGTTATGGTTAGGAGGGGGCCTTAGTGTAATGCTAAGTCTGGCTACAGAAGATTTTAATCAGCATCGCTGAGTCTGGCTTCAGAAGATTTGAATCAGAATCTCAGAGTCTCTGGCTACAGAAGATTTGAATCAGTACTCGATCTAGCTTGCAGACCAGCAGTGGTTCTGATCGTGAAAGGATTTTATGATGTGATGTTTCGCTGGCTTTAGTTCTTCTGTATGCACGGGGTGGTCCTGAGTGGTAGCCCCCTCTCTGGCAGTGTTAAATCAAGTGAAGTTCTTTATTTGATTTTCTTTTGTGGTCAACATACAGTTGAAAATTACGCAGGCCATTTCAGTATACCTTTAAAGTTACAGGACAAGTGATTTTTATTATGTGATCCATACAGTTTAGTGTATGTGACAGGCTATGATCCATACAGTTTAGTGTTATATTCACCTGGAAACAAAGAGTCCCAGACCCAGCTTAAATAACATTACAGCGTTACAACGTTAACATGGAGGCTCCACCCACCATAACCCCAACATGTAAGGACCATGTAGGCTCCACCCATCACAACCCAACATGTAAGGACCATGGAGGCTCCACCCACCATAACCCCAACATGTAAGGACTATGGAGGCTCCACCCACCATAACCCCAACATGTAAGGACCATGGAGGCTCCACCCACCATAACCCCAACATGTAAGGACTATGGAGGCTCCACCCACCATAACCCCAACATGTAAGGACCATGGAGACTCCACCCACCATAACCCAACATGTAAGGACCAGGGAGGCTCCACCCACCATATCCCAACATGTAAGGACCATGGAGGCTCCACCCACCTTACTAAGTTTACCTTTAACAAGGATCTAAAAGTGGTTTTGTAATGCTAAGCATTTGAAGTCTATTGGAAGTTCCCTTTATAACACATTTCTTCATGTCAATGTGGAAACCACATCTGAACTTTGACTCCATTTCTGGGCACCTGTCTAAATCATGTAGTCATTTCTGTAACAGGGTCTGAAGGCCAATTTGTTTTTTTATTTAATGTAGCAAATTTCAATCATAAGCCAAAGACTTATGTAAATATGTCTATATGGATAAACGCACATTGTTTTTATTTATTGTTTACTTGTATTCCTTTTAAGGATTAAAACAATCATCTTCATTCCATGTATACTCTTTCAGACGTACAGCCAATATAAACATTTAACGTAATAAGTGTAATTTAGTAGTATATCTAGTTTTTTCTGCTGTGTGATGTTTTAAGTGGTTTGTTGTGTGACTGTATGTGGATGTTCTCCTGTATAGACTACACCACCAACAAAAACAATGCCATACGTGTAAATATAGGACAGCAGCTGAGGGTTCTACTGGAGATAGAACAGCAGAATGAGGGTTCTACTGTAGATAGAATAGCAGAATGAGGGTGCTACTGGAGATAGAACAGCAGAACGAGGGTTCTACTGGAGATAGAACAGCAGAATGAGGGTTCTACTGTAGATAGAACAGCAGAATGAGGGTTCTACTGTAGATAGAACAGCAGATTGAGGGTTCTACTGGAGATAGAACAGCAGAATGAGGGTTCTACTGTAGATAGAACAGCAGATTGAGGGTTCTACTGGAGATAGAACAGCAGAACGAGGGTTCTACTGTAGATAGAACAGCAGATTGAGGGTTCTACTGGAGATAGAACAGCAGAATGAGGGTTCTACTGTAGATAGAATAGCAGAATGAGGGTTCTACTGTAGATAGAACAGCAGAATGAGGGTTCTACTGTAGATAGAACAGCAGAATGAGGGTTCTACTGTAGATAGAATAGCAAACAGACAGTTGGAGGAGCTTTATGATCTGATTATTGTTGTCTGTGACAGTTTCCCTTATGGCTGTAAAACAACCTGTTCAATAAAATCACTTGTGTGTGACTTCTGTCTTTGTCTCTCCTGTTTTCCACCTAACCCTAACCCAGACAAGGGGACTTAGAGCTGGATAAACAAGCTTTTATGTATTCCAGACCTCATGGAATAAGATTCAACAGCTTCAAATATTGGAGTTGTGTGTATCTTAAGAACATCTTGTAATGTCTTGTAACATCGTCAAAGAGAGGAAGCCAGGCGTCTGTTTGTAATTGATTTATCAATTATAATTTTTTTGAAAGTCATTGCTTATATTTTTCATATTGCTACATTGTATTTACCTTAATATTACCGTAACAGTTATTACAGTAAATTAATAGTAAGTATTTTGAGAATGAATTACCAATATATAGTTGTTACTTTCACTTACGTATGAATAGTATTTCTATAGTCACAGAATTAAATGTGCTTTGACAAGCAGATAATATGGTTATAGAAGATCAGAGAGGCAGTGTTTTACTGAGAACACTCAAGTTAGATGTGACCACATGCACTCTGAACCCTGACCCCATGTAATCTGAAGCCTGACCCCATGCACTTTCAATTTGTCTTTCACCATTGACATTATTCTGTTTGTGTAAGTTTGATGACATGTAGGATATCATAACACCAGGTCCTATACCTAACCCTTAGGACATATAGGATATCATAACACCAGGTCCTATACCTAACCCTTAGGACATATAGGATATCATAACACCAGGTCCTATACCTAACCCTTAGGACATATAGGATATCATAACACCAGGTCCTATACCTAACCCTTAGGACATATAGGATATCATAACACCAGGTCCTATACCTAACCCTTAGGACATATAGGATATCATAACACCAGGTCCTATACCGAACCCTTAGGACATATAGGATATCATACCACCAGGTCCTAACCCTTAGGACATATAGGATATTATTACATTTCATAATTACTTTGTATTTAAAAAAGTAAAAAATACACCACTACTTAACAGACTGGATTGAACACAAGTTTGCTTTAATGAGTCAGGCCTAATGGTAAGGCTTATTTGTGTTACATCTCTGTGATGATGAAGAGGAAGGTGGAGGTGTTGTGATCAGCAGCTGGTGCTCATCTCTGTGATGATAGAGAAGAAGGTGGAGGTCGCAAACCCGGGATCCAGGATCAGCTGCTCCAGGAGGACACGCCCCTTCTCTCGTGTCTGCTCCGAACACATGGCGCTGCCCCACAGCCTCACCAGAGAACCGCCTGTAGCGCACACAGACACACACAGACACACAGACACACAGACACACACAGACACACACACACACAGACACACACAGACACACACACACACACACACACACACACACACACACACACACAGACACACAAACACAGACACAGACACAGACACCAGCACAGACACGCAAGCAAAACACACACAAACACACACGTACCCACGCGTACAAACAAACACACAGGAAAAACGATAGTATAATTGGAAAACCCTCCTTGTATCAATAAGAGACTGGCTAAAAGTACAATGTTGTATCTGTCCACAAGGGAGTGCTAACACTCTACTCTGCCAGGTTGGTGAGTGTGTCCTTCTCACCAAGCAAGCTGTTCATGCTGCTCATCCATGAGAAGATAGAGAGCGCGTGGTTTTCTTCCTGGCTGAGGTCGGTGATGTACGGTGCATTGTCCCCCTCCTTTAACACACGGCTTGGCAGGGGAGCCATGAACATCAAGGAGCGTGCCATGTTGGACTGGAAACGAGTCACTGCTACATAGTCAGCCGCATTCAGCCAGCTGTCTGCAAATGATCTCTCTGGCCTGGAGTAGTAAGTCCTTCTGAGGGGAGGGGAGACGGGGGAGACAGGGGGGGGGGGGGGGGGGGGGGGGGAAGAGACAGGGAGACGGATTACTAATGCTGTGTATTATTATTAATGATGTGTATTATTACTAATGCTGTGTATTATTACTAATGCTGGTATTATTACTAATGTTGTGTATTATTAATGCTGTGTATTATTACTAATGCTGGTATTATTACTAATGCTGTGTATTATTACTAATGCTGGTATTATTACTAATGCTGTGTATTATTACTAATGCTGGTATGATTATTAATGCTGTGTTTTATTACTAATGCTGGTATTATTACTAATGCTGGTATTATTACTAATGCTGTGTATTATTACTAATGCTGTGCATTATTAATGATGCTGTGTATGATTACTAATGCTGTTTATTATTACTAATGCTGTGTATTATTATTAATGCTGTGTATGATTACTAATGCTGTGTATGATTACTAATGTATGATTACTAATGCTGTGTATGATTCCTAATGTATAATTACTAATGCTGTGTATGATTACTAATGTATGATTACTTGTGTATGATTACTAATGCTGTGTATGATTACTAATGTATGATTACTAATGCTTTGTATGATTACTAATGCTGTGTATGATTACTAATGTATGATTACTAATGCTGTGTATGATTACTAATGCTTTGTATGATTACTAATGCTGTGTATGATTACTAATGCTGTGTATGATTACTAATGTATGATTACTAATGCTTTGTATGATTACTAATGCTGTGTATGATTACTAATGCTGTGTATTATTACTAATGTATGATTTCTAATGCTGTGTATGATTACTAATGCTGTGTATTATTACTAATGCTGTTGCCACTGGCTCTTTTAGCTGCAAATCTTTCCTGGAGATGCCCTTATTTTTCTAACATGGTGAAGTAGTAGGGGTTGGCGTGGTCTGTTAAATGGCGGTGCTGGCGAGGTAGTTACCTGTCTTTGCATGCCGAGCTGGTCGATAGAGAGGCTTGCTGTGCTGACCACATGAGACCCAGGATGTGATGTAACCCTAACCCTAACCCTTAACCCTAACCCTAACCCTTAACCCTAACCCTGACCCTGACCACATGAGAGGTAGTTACCTGTCTTTGCATGCCGAGCTGGTCGATAGAGAGACTTGCTGTGCTGACCACATGAGACCCAGGATGTGATGTAACCCTAACCCTAACCCTAACCCTTAACCCTAACCCTGTAGATACCTGTCTTTGCATGCCGAGCTGGTCGATAGAGAGGCTTGCTGTGCTGACCACATGAGACCCAGGATGTGATCGCGCTTCTCAAGGTCAGATGCAGGGGACTCACTGGCGGGCTTCAGACCCTAAAGCAAACACACACATTACTTACTGATGGCCTTCAGACCCCAAAACACACACACACACACACACACACAACTTACTGATGGCCTTCAGACCCCAAAACACACACACACACACACACAACTTACTGATGGCCTTCAGACCCCAAAACACACACACACACACACACACACACAACTTACTGATGGCCTTCAGACCCCAAAACACACACACACTACTCTCTGATGGCCTTCAGACCCTAAAATACACACACACACACACACACACACACACACACACACACACACACACTATACTCCACTGCTGAACACTGTGAGTTGCCTGACTCGGTAGAGACTTTTGGGGCAGAGAGGAGCGATTACCTGAAAAAACGTGTCCCATTTGGCGGTTGGATCCGGATAGCGAGTCAGACAGTCAGTGTAGGAGCTGCAGTAATCCTGCCCACCCTCAGGGACTAAAATCTTCACCAGGACTCCGTCTCCCATCAGCCCCTGCTGCACGGCAGACAGGAAAGGAACCACTGATAGGAAGTAGTTCACACCTGCAGAAGAGTGAAGGATCCGTTGTCGGTCAGTTTTTGTTTGCATGTGTCAGTGGTAGAAGAGAGAATGTGTGTGTGTGTGTGTCTGTGTGTGTGTGTGTGTGTGTGGTGTAACTCACAGGCCCACCAGCTCTGAGGGGAGATGCACATTTGGTCCCCAGATTCCTGACCACATGAGGTGGCACCACTAGGATCCACCAAACGACCTTATAACGATAAAATAACCTCACAATCAGTAGCATAAAAACAAATTAATACAATTTGTTCATAGCAGTAGTTATTGATATAACTAGTGTTGTTAGGTTGTAGTTATTGATATGACTAGTGTTGCTAGGTAGAAATGATTGATCTGACTAGTGTTGCTAGGTAGTAGTTATTGATATAACTAGTGTTGCTGGGTAGTAGCTATTGATATAACTAGTGTTGCTAGGTAGTCGCTATTGATTTAACTAGTGTTGCTAGGTAGTCGTTATTGATATGACTAGTGTTGCTAGGTAGTCGTTATTGATATGACTAGTGTTGCTAGGTAGTCGTTATTGATATGACTAGTGTTGCTAGGTAGTCGTTATTGATATGACTAGTGTTGCCAGGTAGTAGTTATTGATATGACTAGTGTTGCTAGGTAGTCGTTATTGATATGACTAGTGTTGCTAGGTGGTTGTTATTGATCTGTCTGGTGTTGCTAGGTAGTCGTTACTGATCTGTCTAGTGTTGCTAGGTAGTAGTTATTGATATGACTAGTGTTGCTGGGTAGTAGTTATTGATATGACTAGTGTTGCTAGGTAGTAGTTATTGATCTGTCTGGTGTTGCTGGGTGTAGTTATTGATGTGTCTAGTGTTGCTAGGTAGTCGTTATTGATCTGTCTAGTGTTGCTAGGTAGTAGTTATTGATATGACTAGTGTTGCTAGGTAGTCGTTATTGATATGACTAGTGTTGCTGGGTGTAGTTATTGATGTGTCTAGTGTTGCTAGGTAGTAGTTATGGATCTGTCTAGTGTTGCTAGGTAGTAGTTATTGATATAACTAGTGTTGCTGGGTAGTAGCTATTGATATAACTAGTGTTGCTAGGTAGTCGCTATTGATTTAACTAGTGTTGCTAGGTAGTTGTTATTGATATGACTAGTGTTGCTAGGTAGTCGTTATTGATATGACTAGTGTTGCTAGGTAGTCGTTATTGATATGACTAGTGTTGCTAGGTAGTCGTTATTGATATGACTAATGTTGCTAGGTAGTCGTTATTGATCTGTCTAGTGTTGCTAGGTAGTCGTTATTGATCTGTCTGGTGTTGCTAGGTAGTAGTTATTGATCTGTCTAGTGTTGCTAGGTAGTAGTTATTGATATGACTAGTGTTGCTGGGTAGTCGTTATTGATCTGTCTAGTGTTGCTAGGTAGTCGTTATTGATCTGTCTAGTGTTGCTAGGTAGTAGTTATTGATATGACTAGTGTTGCTAGGTAGTAGTTATTGATCTGTCTAGTGTTGCTAGGTAGTAGTTATTACCTGACTTGAGCTTCCAGCCTAGCTGCAGAGGGAAGCCCCAGAGTGGACTGTCTGTGGCGTTGGAGCCCATGCTGCCCATGTAGGGGTCTGTGGAGCTGATGAGCAGACGGTACAGACTCATCCTCTGCTGGTAGTCCCAGGGGTTCACCGTGGTTACCCCATCCGCCTGAGGGAGCTCCGACAGCTGGCTGGAGGCCTTGTCCCACAGGATGGGCCGATCATTCTCCACAATCACAGCCCCCCGACACACAGCACACACCAACAGAACCCACACGCAGCACAACACACACATGGCTACGAGAGCTTAGCACAAACACACAGAGTCAGGGTTTAAGTAGCAGCTCTGATCTAACACACAGATGCAGAGTCAGGCGGACTTTAGTCCGAGCCAAGGACTCATCGATCTTGGACAAGGATCAAATCAAGATAGAGGTACAGAGAGTGGGGAAACATTCAATAAGGTCGGCTTTCGGGCAATAGAAACAGTATCCGGCTTCATAGAAGGAAGCAACAAATGTCCAACCCCTGAATGAATGGTAAGAGTAAGGGTTAGGGTTAGGGGCTGCTGCTGGTTTATCTACATTCCTTATGGTTAGGGTTAGGGGCTGCTGCTGGTTTATCTACATTCCTTAGGGTTAGGGTTAGGGGCTGCTGCTGGTTTATCTACATTCCATTCCTTAGGGTTGGGGTTAATGTTAGGGGCTGCTGCTGGTTTATCTACATTCCTTAGGGTTAGGGTCTGCTGCTGTTTTATCTACATTCCTTAGGGTTAGGGTTAAGGTTTGGGTCTGCTGCTGGTTTATCTACATTCCTTAGGGTTAGGGTCTGCTGCTGTTTTATCTACATTCCTTAGGCTGAAGATGTAAAGATGTCAACCAGGTCCAACCAATTTGTTGCGTTCATGTAGGAAAGCTGCTACGTATATATTGGGTTAGGGTTAGAGATGGGTTTAGGGTTGTGTTCATGTAGGAAAGCTGCTACTTTAACCTTAATGTTATATGTATATATTGTGTTAGGGATGGGGTTAGGGTTGTCTTCATGTAGGAAAGCTGCTACTTTAACCTTATTGTTATATGTATATATCGCTTATTGTCATGTAAAAGAGATTTGTAATCTAAATGGCATCTTTCCTGGTTAAAGAAAGGTTAAATCTATGCTGTTAATATGGATAGTAGGCAAACAGAGTAGAGTCCAGTGACCTGTATAAACACACAGAACCCCAAGCCCAAATACACCCTAGAGGCCAGTCAGTTTGCTGGCCCCTTTTCCCACCCTGGCCTGTGTTCTATTTCATATGGCTGCTGTGACAAGTGGGATTAATAAAGATTTCTCTCTCAATCTATGTTACCATGCCCCAATTAGGAAGCTTAGAATACAACTTGGAAAGATACTGAGTTGTCAGTAGTAGTCCAAAAAACAACAAAAGTAAATCCAACCCAAACTTTTACAGGCCAACGTCTATCCCACCTTGTTTATGGAAAGTAATGGAAAGATTAACAAATAAACAGACTCTCATGGCATCCTTACTGACGTTCAGTCAGATTTTCAGACTTTGAGAGACATTGATTGATCTCACTGAGAATTGTCTGGCCTGGTTTTAAAATTGCCTTTCTAATGGTGTTAAATTTGTTATGTCTGATAATATTTGATAATGCTTTGGAGCCGGTGCACCTTTCCATACTCATCACTTTTCATCTGGCCGTGTTGAGAGAGGATATAGGTGGGTCTGAAACGTCATTGAGACGTCATTGCTCATTGTCAAGCTTTCTGGAGGTGGCGTGGGCTCAAATGAACGGAAAATCCAGATGAAAGGTGCCCACTTGAAACCCCCAATGACATAACTACTCTACAAACACTAAGGGCCCATTCAGTAGTTATACTAAAATGATTAACAATTGTAAACTATCACTTTAGGTTGGCCTAACCATGTGTGAAACAACGTAGGAAACCTGTGTTTGGCAATTAGAGTAGCGTGTCACCTATCTGGATTTGGAACACATTATACCTTTCTACTGCTGGTATTTTTCCAATGTTACCACTTCATTAATATGCAGATACTTTAATACGCTATTAGCCAATTAAAATTAGGATGCCTGTTTACAGCTAATTAAGTGAAGCATTTAGCAAAATATGCCTTTATTTTCAAGTGAATTTTCTACATTCCCCAGCACAGACAGTTTTATGTTTTTGACCCTGTGTTATGGTAGCACGTTATTTGCTTTAATTTGAATCCTATTAATTTTACTCTTCGTGGGACAAGAATATTAACATAGATTCGTTCTAGTTAATTTAGCCCGGGACGCCTTTTTAAAAAAAAAATATATATATATATATAAAATACGGAGCAAGGTGGGGTCCACGCATCATGTGATGGCGAGCTGATTCTAAACAGGAAGTGGCACGCAGCGGAGAGAAGGTAAAACAGCTGGTATAAACCGCTGAAACAATTTTTAAAGAGGATAGTTTACAGGGGACCATACGACAAACCCCGAACTAAAAGACACGCATAGACAAACAAGTAATGTTGCCGAAAGTGAATGTGTGTACTGTGTATATGTTATTGGTCGACTGGAGACGAGATTAGCATTGTTTGAAACTTGCGTTCAGTTCAGGTAGCGCTCAATCCGGCCAGATCAAATCTAGTCCACAGATCATGATGATCAGTATCCCACAATTGCATTAGGTCCAGGTCTATGACTACTAGCGCTACTAAACCATACAGTTTCATTACATTGAACTTTCGGGTTGTATAGTGCGTAGTATGTAACAGGTAGGTACCCGCCCCTGTTGAAAATCTCTGCCTCAATACTGAAATAGAAGCAGAAAACGTCATCTGCCCTCATGTCCGCTTTGCCAAAGTTGAAAGAGTTCGCGAAATCACTTGGGTTCAGTCACATGGATTTCCTGAAACCCCTTTATGGTATAGCCCACACGTACATTTGGTAATCATTGAAAGAGGCAGCGTTTTAATTTAGGCAACATGGACCCTTGTCTTTCAACATGCCCTTTTCTTATTACTATAGTTGCCCAAACAGGATGGGCTTCTATTAGGACTCCAAGTAGACTTCACTGCTTCTGCTGACAGTCATTGAATGGTATAAACAGTCAATGAATGGTGTGTGTGTATATATACATGTATGGTCATTGAATGGTATACATAATGTGCGTGTACAGTCATTGAATGGTATACATAATGTTCATATACATAATGTACAGTAATTGAATGGTGTGTGTGTGTGTGTGTGTGTGTATATATACATTTACATAATATACAGTCATTTAATGGTGTGTGTGTGTGTGTGGTGTGTGTGTGTGTGTGTGTGTGTATATATATATATATATATATATACAGTGGGGCCAAAAAGTATTTAGTCAGCCACTGATTGTGCAAGTTCTCCTACTTAGAAAGATGAGAGAGGTCTGTAATTTTCACCATAGGTATACTCCAACTATGAGAGACAAAAATGAGAAAAAAAATCCAGGAAATCACATTGTAGGATTTTTTAAGAATTTATTTGTAAATGATGGTGGAAAATAAGTATTTGGTCACCCACAAACAAGCAAGATTTCTGGCTCTCAGACCTGTAACTTCTTCTTTAAGAAGCTCTTCTGTCCTCCACTCGTTACCTGTATTAATGGCACCTATTTGACCTCGTTATCTGTATAAAAGACACCTGTCCACAGCCTCAAACAGTCAGACTCCAAACTCAACCATGGCCAAGACCAAAGAGCTGTCGAAGGACACCAGGAAGAAAATTGTAGACCTGCACCAGGCTGGGAAGAGTGAATCTGCAATAGGCAAGCAGGTTGGTGTGAATAGATCAACTGTGGGAGCAATTGTAAGAAAATGGAAGACATACAAGACCATTGATAATCTCCCTCGATCTGGGGCCCCACGCAAGATCTCATCCCGTGGGGTCAAAATGATCATGAGAACGGTGAGCAGAAATCCCAGAACTACACAGAGGGACCTGATGAATGACCTGCAGAGAGCAGTGACCAAAGTAACAAAGGCTACCATCAGTAACACACTACGCCGAGAGGGACTCAAATCCTGCAGTACCAGGCGTGTCCCCCTGCTTAAGCCAGTACATGTCCAGGCCCGTCTGAAGTTTGCCAGAGAGCATATGGATGATCCAGAAGAGGATTGGGAGAATATCATGTGGTCAGATGAAACCAAAATAGAACTTTTTGGTAAAAACTCAACTCGTCGTGTTTGGAGGAAGAACAATGCTGAGTTGCATCCCAAGAACACCATACCTACTGTGAAGTATGGGGGTGGAAACATCATGCTTTGGGGCTGTTTTACTGCAAAGGGGACAGGACGACTGATCCGTGTTAAGGGAAGAATGAACGGGGCCATGTATCGTGAGATTTTAAGCCAAAACCTCCTTCCATCAGTGAGAGCATTGAAGATGGAACGTGGCTGGGTCTTCCAGCATGACAATGATCCCAAACACACCGCTCGGGCAACGAAGGAGTGGCTCCGTAAAAAGCATTTCAAGGTCCTGGAGTGGCCTAGCCAGTCTCCAGACCTCAACCCCATAGAAAATTTGTGGAGGGAGTTGAAAGTCCGTGTTGCCCAGCGACAGCCCCAAAACATGACTGCTCTAGAGGAGATCTGCATGGAGGAATGGGCCAAAATACCAGCTACAGTGTGTGCAAACCTGGTGAAGACTTACAGGAAACGTTTGACCTCTGTCATTGCCAACAAAGGTTATGTTACAAAGTATTGAGTTGAACTTTTGTTATTGACCAAATACTTATTTTCCACCATCATTTACAAATAAATTCTTTAAAAATCCTACAATGTGATTTCCTGGATTTTTTTTCTCATTTTTGTCTCTCATAGTTGAAGTGTACCTATGATGAAAATTACAGACCTCTCTCATCTTTCTAAGTAGGAGAACTTGCACAATCAGTGGCTGACTAAATACTTTATATATATATATATATATACATACACACACACACACACACACACACACTCATAACGTGTGTATATATAATATACAGTCATTGAATGGTCTCTACAGTGTATATATACACACAATGTACATATACAGTCATTGAATGAGATAGATAGATATCATAACGTGTGTATATATAATATACAGTCATTGAATGGTGTATATACAGCATATATACAAATAATGTACATATACAGTCATTGAATGGATGGTTCAGCATCATGGGAAAATCACTCACAGGAGCTGTCCTGTTTTTCAACATTAGTTGGACAGAATAATGTCCTCAGAGAAGCTTACACAATGCAATAATAAACAGATATATGAATACTAAGAATAGAATAATGTGCTGAGAAGCGTAGCAGGTTGTTTTAGCTGGACCCCACCTTTCTTTGAAATTCCCCAAATCCAAGGCAAAGACAGCTCTACTCCACTTTAATTCTTCATTGTGTGTGACTAACCCTAACCCTGTTCCTCATCAGCTGATTGTAAATGAATTCTTCATTGTTTGTGACTAACCCTAACCCTGTTCCTCGTCAGCTGATTTTAAATTCATTACTCCGTTTCTGATTGGCCAGCACCCCTCCCAACTGTGTGATTTGTATTTATGTATTCCGGTCCAGCCCAGCCCGGTCCAACCCAGCCCGGTCCAGATCAGTCCGGTCCACTCCAATCCAGTCTTGTCCGGTCCAGCCAAATCCAGTTCAGTTCAGTCCAGTCCAGACCATCATGGCATACCAGGCAGGAACTCCTAAGGAGCCTGACGTTCTGGCCCAGACCATCAGCGCCAACATCCAAAAGATCACAGTGCTGAGTAAAACACACACACACACACACACACACACTGAGTAAAACAAACACACACACTCTCACTAACACACACACACACACACACACACACACTACAGAGACAAATATATATATATATATATATATATATATATATATATACATACATACACACACACACACACACACACACACACACACACACATACAGTGGGGCCAAGAAGTATTTAGTCAGCCACTGATTGTGCAAGTTCTCCTACTTAGAAAGATGAGAGCGGTCTGTAATTTTCATCATAGGTACACTTCAATTATGAGAGACAAAAATGAGAAAAAAAATCCAGGAAATCACATTGTAGGATTTTTTAAGAATTTATTTGTAAATTATGGTGGAAAATAAGTATTTGGTCCATAACAAAAGTTCAACTCAATACTTTGTAACATAACCTTTGTGGCAATGACAGAGGTCAAACGTTTCCTGTAAGTCTTCACCAGGTTTGCACACACTGTAGCTGGTATTTTGGCCCATTCCTCCATGCAGATCTCCTCTAGAGCAGTCATGTTTTGGGGCTGTCGCTGGGCAACACGGACTTTCAACTCCCTCCACAAATTTTCTATGGGGTTGAGGTCTGGAGACTGGCTAGGCCACTCCAGGACCTTGAAATGCTTTTTACGGAGCCACTCCTTCGTTGCCCGAGCGGTGTGTTTGGGATCATTGTCATGCTGGAAGACCCAGCCACGTTCCATCTTCAATGCTCTCACTGATGGAAGGAGGTTTTGGCTTGAAATCTCACGATGCATGGCCCTGTTTATTCTTCCCTTAACACGGATCAGTCGTCCTGTCCCCTTTGCAGTAAAACAGCCCCAAAGCATGACGTTTCCACCCCCATACTTCACAGTAGGTATGGTGTTCTTGGGATGCAACTCAGCATTGTTCTTCCTCCAAACACGACGAGTTGAGTTTTTACCAAAAAGTTCTATTTTGGTTTCATCTGACCACATGATATTCTCCCAATCCTCTTCTGGATCATCCATCTGCTCTCTGGCAAACTTCAGACGGGCCTGGACATGTACTGGCTTAAGCAGGGGGACACGCCTGGCACTGCAGGATTTGAGTCCCTCTCGGCGTAGTGTGTTACTGATGGTAGCCTTTGTTACTTTGGTCCCAGCTCTCTGCAGGTCATTCATCAGGTCCCTCCGTGTAGTTCTGGGGTTTTTGCTCACCGTTCTCATGATCATTTTGACCCCACGGGATGAGATCTTGCGTGGGGCCCCAGATCGAGGGAGATTATCAATGGTCTTGTACGTCTTCCATTTTCTTACAATTGCTCCCACAGTTGATCTATTCACACCAACCTGCTTGCCTATTGCAGATTCACTCTTCCCAGCCTGGTGCAGGTCTACAATTTTCTTCTTGGTGTCCTTCGACAGCTCTTTGGTCTTGGCCATGGTTGAGTTTGGAGTCTGACTGTTTGAGGCTGTGGACAGGTGTCTTTTATACAGATGACGAGGTCAAACAGGTTCCATTAATACAGGTAACGAGTGGAGGACAGAAGAGCTTCTTAAAGAAGAAGTTACAGGTCTGTGAGAGCCAGAAATCTTGCTTGTTTGTGGGTGACCAAATACTTATTTTCCACCATAATTTACAAATAAATTCTTAAAAAATCCTACAATGTGATTTCCTGGATTTTTTTTCTCACTTTTGTCTCTCATAGTTGAAGTGTACCTATGATGAAAATTACAGACCTCTCTCATCTTTCTAAGTAGGAGAACTTGCACAATCAGTGGCTGACTAAATACATTTTGGCCCCACTGTGTGTGTGTGTGTGTGTGTGTGTGTGTGTGTGTGTGTGTGTGTGTGTGTGTGTATATATATACATACATACATACATACATACATACATACATACATACATACATACATACATACATACATACATACATACATACATACATACACTAAACACACACTGCTGGGTAAGACACACACACACACACACACACACAGACACACTCACACACTGCTGAGTCAAACACAAACAGTTATCTGTAGATATGTTGAGCCTGACCCAGTGACCTCTAGAGCCTGACCACACTATTATTTTTGGGTGATGTCATGTGACATTCTTTCTGCCCCAACAGCTGCGGAGCTCCAGAGGGGCGTGGCTCTGCTGGGGACAGAACATGACTCCGCCCAGCTCCGACAACAGCTGTAAGTTCTAGAACCTCTACTGTGTTCTGACCAGGGTCCTAGTTCTAGAACCTCTGCTGTGTTCTGACCAGGGTCCTAGTTCTAGAACCTCTGCTATGTTCTGACCAGGGTCCTAGTTCTAGAACCTTTCCAATGTTCTTACCAGGGTCCTAGTTCTATAGCCTCTGCTGTGTTCTGACCAGAGTTCTAGTTCTAGAACCTGTACTGTTCTGACCAGGGTTCTAGTTCTAGAACCTTTCCAATGTTCTTACCAGGGTCCTAGTTCTAGAGCCTCTGCTGTGTTCTGACCAGAGTTCTAGTTCTAGAACCCTTCCAATGTTCTGACCAGGGTCTTAGTTCTAGAACTTTTCCAGTGATCTGTTCTCCAGCCAACAGGGGCAGCAGCAAGGAAGCCTCCTGGCCAAAGAGACGGACCGCCACATCAAGCAGTTAGCTGTGCTGCCTGTCGGTGCTGACCAGGTAAGAGACTGACTAACGCATGCATTCCCCACACCCTTTATTCTGTATGAATGGGTTTGTATATGTGCTGTGTTAGTGTCAGAGTGTAATGTTGTTTCTCTGTTCTCAGCGTCAGAGGAAGCTGCAGAGAGAGCGTCTGCTCTCAGACTTCTCCAGCGCATTGGTGGCCTTCCAGCGGATCCAGAGGGAGGCGGCCGACATGGAAAGAGGACTGGTGGCCCGCGCCCGAGCCAGCTCCAGCCAATCAGGCTCCAGGGTGTCGGTGAGCAGCCAATCAAAGACCCACGCCGCGGGGCATCTATGGTTGTGATGTTGATACATTTAACCCTGTGTGGAACAGTATCCAACATGGTTGTGATGGTGATACATTAACCCTGTGTGGAAAGACTATCCAACATGGTTGTGATGGTGATACATTAACCCTGTGTGGAAAGAGTATCCAACCTGGTTGTGATGGTGGAACTATTAACCCTTGCCTGTCTGTTTCCTGTAGGGAGGACAGTTTGAGGATGGCTTTGAAGGGATCCCATCTCCCTTTCAAAGGTTAGTACCAGTCTACAGACCAGGGCCCTACAGTTACTTAACCTTTTAGCTAACCTTAACCAGGCCCCTACAGTTAGTTTACCCTTTAGCTAAGCCTAACCTTAACCAGGCCCCTACAGTTAGTTTACCCTTTAGCTAACCCTAACCTGGCCCCTACAGTTTAATTTTACCAAAAGTTATCCTTTACCCCAATTTCCCCTTCCGACCAGCAATTTACAAGTAACTTGACCCTAACCCTTAGAGTCAATAGTTGGCCATGTCATCAAGGATAACCATGACTTGGAGCAGGTAATGGACCACTTGTCTGAAGGATTATTGTATTGCAGTGAATTTTTAAGTGAATTAACTTTAATCAATCTTATTGTAGATTAGGGATATTCTTTGAAAGTAGCTGCGAGCCTAATATTCCATAAATAATCTGATTCAAGCTCAATCAGAATGAAATTGGCTCATGTAAACACCTCTATCCGAATGAAATACCCCAATCCGATCAAGAATTCAATCGGATTTAAAGAGGTGGTGATTTCTGAGAATCCGTTCATTAGGAAAATATGAGTCATGTAAACGCTCCATCAGATTCCCTTCTGCACTTTAGTAGTCTCTGCGCATGTTCATAATGCGAAGGAATGACGTATTTACGTTATACTATACATGGCAGAGTAAAAAACATGTTCATTGTTCAATAGTAAGGAAATAAAAAGAAAGCTTTAACAACATGGTGGCTAGTGGGAAGATCTGGTCGACTACGGAGACAACACTTGTCTTAAACATACTTAAAGAATTACGAATAGTCGGACCAAAGTATCCCGTTCTCTTAGTTAATATCTGTACGAAGAGGAGGTTTCTTTTGAATTGTTGCTTCATTAGGTTCGAGAAAAGTTTGGCTCTAATACGTGGCACGTCCACATTTGAAGCGGGCTCCTCCAGGAATGCTGAGTGTGGGATCTTGCCCATCACAGTAGACTATATATATATTGAAATTATGATAAAATGTTTAGAGAAACATTTGAATGCTGAGTGTGGGATCTTGCCCATCACAGTAGACTATATATATATTGAAATTATGATAAAATGTTTAGAGAAACATTTGAATGCTGAGTGTGGGATCTTGCCCATCACAGTAGACTATATATATATTGAAATTATGATAAAATGTTTAGAGAAACATTTGAATGCTGAGTGTGGGATCTTGCCCATCACAGTAGACTATATATATATTGAAATTATGATAAAATGTTTAGAGAAACATTTGAATGCTGAGTGTGGGATCTTGCCCATCACAGTAGACTATATATATATTGAAATTATGATAAAATGTTTAGAGAAACATTTGAATGCTGAGTGTGGGATCTTGCCCATCACAGTAGACTATATATATATTGAAATTATGATAAAATGTTTAGAGAAACATTTGAATGCTGAGTGTGGGATCTTGCCCATCACAGTAGACTATATATATATTGAAATTATGATAAAATGTTTAGAGAAACATTTGAATGCTGAGTGTGGGATCTTGCCCATCACAGTAGACTATATATATATTGAAATTATGATAAAATGTTTAGAGAAACATTTGAATGCTGAGTGTGGGATCTTGCCCATCACAGTAGCCTGTCGGTTCTGACGGCACGCTTGGGACATGTAAACGCACACAAACGACCCGATTGACGAAAATGTGTGCATGTAAATGTAGCTACTGTCATTCATACAGACATTTACGAGACATAAAATATAATACTATATATATATTGAAATTATGATAAAATGTTTAGAGAAACATTTGAATGCTGAAATTAATCTCCAACAATATAATCATTACTATTATGCCAAATGTGGTGACACCAATGCCACTGTGTAAAAAGTTAGTGGGGTGGACAATTTATTTGTATGTTGTCATAGCAACTCCCAGGCGGAGGCCCAGGCTGAGAAAATCACTGAGGAAGACCTGCAGCTCATTCAGGAGAGAGAGACCTCCATCCGACAGCTGGAGGTATGAGATAACCCTAACCCTTACAGGAGAGAGACCTCCACAGACAGCATAGTGAACGCAGTCTGTCTCTCTCTTTTCTGATTGACATAGTGAAGGCAGTCTGTCTGTCTCTCCTTTCTGATTGACATAGTGAAGGCAGTCTGTCTCTCTCTTTTCTGATTGACATAGTGAAGGCAGTCTGTCTCTCCTTTCTGATTGACATAGTGAAGGCAGTCTGTCTCTCTCTTTTCTGATTGACATAGTGAAGGCAGTCTGTCTCTCTCTTTTCTGATTGACATAGTGAAGGCAGTCTGTCTAGTCAGGGTATATCTCTGGTCTCCATTAAGTTTCAATTTGATGGAAAATCACACAAGATGTACTTGATTATAACTTTATTAAGATCACTATATTAATAATGTTTGTTATTTGTTTCAAACATGTCCACAGTCTGACATCACAGATATCAATGACATCTTTAAGGACTTGGCGGTGATGGTGCACGAACAGGGGGATGTCATTGGTAAGCCAGGAAGTGTTCTGTTATTGGTGCGTCTTTAAACCAGGAAGTGTTCTGTTATTGGTGCGTCTTTAAACCAGGAAGTGTTCTGTTATTGGTGCGTCTTTAATCCAGGAAGTGTTCTGTTATTGGTGCGTCTTTAAACCAGGAAGTGTTCTGTTATTGGTGCGTCTTTAAACCAGGAAGTGTTCTGTTATTGGTGCGTCTTTAATCCAGGAATTGTTCTGTTATTGGTGTGTCTTTAAACCAGGAAGTGTTCTGTTATTGGTGAGTCTTTAAACCAGGAAGTGTTCTGTTATTGGTGCGTCTTTAAACCAGGAAGTGTTCTGTTATTGCTGTGCCTTTTAAACCAGGAAGTGTTCTGTTATTGGTGCGTCTTTAAACCAGGAAGTGTTCTGTTATTGGTGCGTCTTTAACCCAGGAAGTGTTCTGTTATTGGTGCGTCTTTAACCCAGGAAGTGTTCTGTTATTGGTGCGTCTTTAACCCAGGAAGTGTTCTGTTACTGGTGCGTCTTTAAACCAGGAAGTGTTCTGTTATTGGTGCGTCTTTAAACCAGGAAGTGTACTGTTATTGGTGCGTCTTTAAACCAGGAAGTGTTCTGTTATTGGTGCGTCTTTAAACCAGGAAGTGTTCTGTTATTGGTGCGTCTTTAAACCAGGAAGTGTTCTGTTATTGGTGCGTCTTTAAACCAGGAAGTGTTCTGTTATTGCTGTGCCTTTTAAACCAGGAAGTGTTCTGTTATTGCTGTGCCTTTAAACCAGGAAGTGTTCTGTTATTGGTGTGTCTTTAAACCAGGAAGTGTTCTGTTATTGGTGCGTCTTTAAACCAGGAAGTGTTCTGTTATTGCTATGCCTTTTAAACCAGGAAGTGTTGTTATTGCTGTGCCTTTTAAACCAGGAAGTGTTCTGTTATTGCTGTGCCTTTAAACTAGGAAGTGTTATGTGATTGGTAATCCTGTTACCCCGTGTGTGTGCGTGTGCAGACAGCATCGAGGCCAATGTGGAGAATGCAGACATCAGTGTTCAGAGTGGCACCCAGCAGCTGGCCCAAGCCGCTGCCTATCAGGTAATACCTCACTAATGACCTCACCTACATTATATGTCATCTATCATACCTCACTATTGACCTCACCTCCATTATATATCATCTGCCATACCTCACTAATGAACTCACCTCCATTATATATCACCTTTCATACCTCACTAATGACCTCACCTCCATTATATATCACCTGTCATACCTCACTAATGACCTCACCTCCATTATATATCATCTATCATACCTCACTAATGACCTCACCTCCATTATATATA
This sequence comes from Aplochiton taeniatus, assembly GCA_017639675.1. Classification (NCBI taxonomy): domain Eukaryota; kingdom Metazoa; phylum Chordata; class Actinopteri; order Galaxiiformes; family Galaxiidae; genus Aplochiton; species Aplochiton taeniatus. The sequence continues at coordinate 45,792 of CM030179.1, read as the reverse complement.
ATCTGCCACACCTCACTTATGACCTCACCTCCATTATATATCACCTGTCAGGTAATACCTTTTATCAGTCAGAATTAGGAATAGTTTATTTCAGCTGTGTGTAGGATTAACATATATATACTGTATATTTTTGTATATACTTTGTTTTGTATGGGTCAGCAGAGTTTCTTTTGTTGTTAGTTTCATCTGAGGCGGTTTGTTTGTTTGTTTTAGCGGAGTTCCAGGAAGAAAATCTGCATCCTGCTTGTGGTTCTAGTAGTGGTTGCTGTCATCGCTGGTCTCATCATCTGGGGAGCCACTAAGGGATGACCCCCCCCACCCCTCCCTCTCTCTCACACACACACACACACACACACACACACACACACACCATCTAGAGAGCCACTAAGGGATGCCACCCCCCACACACACACACACACACACACACACACACACACACACACACACACACACACACATCATCATCTGGGGAGCAACTAAGGGATGACCCCCCCCACCCCTCCCTCTCTCTCTCTCTCACACACACACACACACACACACACACACACACACACACACACACACCATCTGGAGAGCCACAAAGGGATGCCACCCCACACACACACACACACACACACACACACATCATCTTGGGAGCCACTAAGGGATGACACACACACACACACACACACACACACCATCTGGGGAGCCACTAAGGAATGACACCCCCACCCATCTCACACACACACACACACACACACACACACACACACACACACACACACACACACAGATACATACACTCACACATCATTTGGGGTGCCAGTAAGGGATTACATTTTGTTTGTGTGTGGCCTATGAATGTATGCTGGGCCCTGCCTACTATAACTAGTCCTGTTTTGTAAATGCTCAGGTTTGTGACTTTTGGACTTTTAAAATAATATATTTTGTGACACTTTAGAACATTCTAAGGGTGTCTTATCACTTAAGTGATTTTTATGATGATTGTGTTTTGATTCCTTTAAAGTGCGCCGATGCAATGAATGTGCAATAAGATTCAATAAATATTTTTAAAAGTTTTCTAAAATACTTTGTGCAATAGGTCTTCAATAAATATTTGTTTCTAGAGTTTCCTAAAATATCTTGCTGTGGGGTCGAGCCTCCACCCAGGAGGGAAAGATGGATTGTCATCTGCTTTGTCTGTCTTTTTTTATTTTTATTTTTTGCTGGCTTATTGTGACCAATGTTACAGCATACTACTCAAGCGTAAGTGAAGGAATTTAAAGGTTTTGTGCTGTACAGTCTGACAATGACATGCAGTACTACCTTTTAACCAGCAGGTGGCAGCAGAAACCCACCTGTGGTTGTGTAGTCTGCCCTAACGGTCATAGATAAAACTGCTCCATTTGAGTTTAATGGGGACTTGTGCGTGTTTAACAACCAAATAGTTTCTGGATATCTTCATGCTTCATCCTTCCTTTCCTGCTCATACAATCAGCGATTGTTTGATGCACGGGAGAAAAAGTTACACGCACTTAAGATTCAGAGGACTGTACAGTGTGGCTCTCTGTGAACTATTCTGTCCCAGAAACCTCTTCTCTGCGTAGCTTCGCAGACGTTCATGTGCATCTTTGCAGAATCATAAACCAGGCTTTATGGTCAACCTACGTTGAGAGGTATTGGTGAAACAAAGGGTCTGATTTACTAAAGATGTGTGTGTGTGTGTGTGAGAGAAAACACAAACAAACAGCATACCAGCTGCAAACAAATATCTAAGCTGATCTACTAACAATGTGCAGCGAGAATTGCCTCTTTCAAACGTGCACCTTAACACACCGTGGCCATTTTGCGTGTCTTAATGTAGATGCAAGAACGGGCATTCCTACTTGAGTGCAAAATAATTGGAGAAATGCAAGTAGATACATTTAGCATCTATAAAGATATTTACCAATCCTGAAAGTAGTTCTAAGAGTTGTTGTTTTTAGCTCCTACCCCCTTCCCTCAAAAGGCTGTGCTGCCACTGCAAATAAGAATTTGTTGTTAATGAATTGGCTGTTTAAATAAAGGTTAAATCAATAATATTAAAGAGAAGTGATTGCGTGTGCAATTTAGAGTGAGTGAAGGGAACATACTAATCAGATGTGTGAGTTAGGAGAGATGACTGCTCTCATTGTGGTGAGAAGGAGACTCAGGGAAAACCATTGAGTTTTTTCCACTCATGTTAACATTTATAGGAGATGTCAAAGGCAAAAATGATTCACACATATGGCCTAACTAGCAATGCCATTTTAGAGCTATTGAATCCACCATCCCCCCTCCTGTTTTATTTGCCAACCTTTCATTAGAAGCCAATTCTTCTTTTGTTCTTCGCTTAATATCTTACCATCTTTTCTTTATTTCATCTGTTGATCTTTTTCTTTTCCACACGGCATCGACATTATTTCTTGCTGATAATCTCCCATATGGCATTTCTGTAGGTTATATTCATATTTCTTTGCTGTAGCTGAATTCAATGTGCTTATTGACCTCTTCCACTATTATCTTTAATTCCATGGGATCAAATTACAATTTCCTTGTGCGATTGTTCTGTTTTCCATCCAAACAATCCATGGCTGGAATCACTTTAAAACACACAAACCCCTCATGTAAATGTAGCAGTTTGCATGTCATTTGTGCTTTGTTGATCTGCAAAACCGCTGCAATCTAAACGTGCAATCTGTTGGATCGAACGTCCAATTTAGTACCCGCTATTTGGGGAGTAGATCAGTCATGCACAGCTCCCAGATAGGCCCTAAACACTGTTAATATGAATATACTTTATTTTCATTAAAGACACTGTTAATATGAATATACTTTATTTCAGCAAAGACACTGTTAATATGAATATACTTTAACTTTCATCAAAGACACTGTTAATATGAATATACTTTATTTTCATCAACATCATCAATTTTCATTATGTAATGAATAAATTATAACATATATATTATGTCTATGTAATGTATATGTTGTATACGTATACATTTTGTATTTTTGGTTTGTAACATACTATGTAACGTACATAAAATGTATATAATGTAAATATGATATGTAACGTATATGTTATGTACATATGTTTATATTATATATCTATGTTATCTATATATAATATGTTACTTATATGTAATATATGTATATATATGTAGATGGAATGTACATTTGTTATATGCATTATATATGTAACGTATATGTCATTTATATATAGTTTGTAACATACGTTATGTATATATAGTTTGCACATATATATAATATATATGTGATGTATATGGTGTGTGTATATAGTTTGTAACATATATTGAATATATGTATAATCTATAAGTTATTTATATACTGTATAGTTGTAAAGTGTAAATGTAATGTCGCTATCGTATTTCTCCCCAGTAGTGTAGAATAGCTGTGATCGGCCCTGGATATATCTGATTGGTCCTGCTTCGCCATGGCTAGTTGTGATTGGTCCTGCTTCGCCCTGGCTAGTTGTGATTGGTCCCGCTTCACCATGGCTAGTTGTGATTGGTCCTGCTTTGCCCTGGCTAGTTGTGATTGGTCCTGCTTCGCCATGGCTAGTTGTTATTGGTCCTGCGTTGCCCTAGCTGGTTGTGATTGGTTCTGGTTGGCCCAGATAGGGTCTGAGTAATCCTGACCAGTCCTGTCCGGTTCTGTTCCGAGAGTCAAACATTCCAGCTCCAGCTTTCAGGAATGTTGGCTTCCAGAGTGTGTTCCTGGTGGGAATATTTGAAACGTCTTAAATAAAGATGAGGATTGTCTTTGCTGCTGTGGCCAGTTGACGGCCTCATGAATGCTCCTCTGAGGCCCATGGTCAATATTGAATGTATTACCCTCATCTAGCTCTCCGTGTCAATATTGATGTTTTTAATCTACCAGGGCTGTTAAAGTGAGCAGCAGGAGGTTCCAACACCCCCCTCACACACATACATGCAGAAACACAGCGGCCCACTGATGACGTTTAGTTAGGGAAAGTTATGGTGCCTGCTTAAAGGAAAGGTTTACTATTTTGGATATTGTACCTTATTCCAATGGCCCCAGGAGATGTCCTGACTCCTAGGTAGTTTTTACATCAGTGTTATTTTTACGTTATTTTTGTTGTGTGTGTGTGTTTCTCTGCTCTGTGTTCTTTGTGTACCACTCACAGATTGAACTGAACACTAACCCTAACCCTAACCCTATCTGAGGGCTTCACTGTGTGAAGATAGGGCTGGCTCTATATGAGTGACTCCACACTCCCTGAGGTCTGGGTATAACTATGTCTGGGTATAACTATGTCTGGGTATAACCATGTCTGGGTGTAACTATGGTTTGGGATTCTGTAATGTTTCCTATGTCTGGGTATAACTATGTCTGGGTATAACTATGTCTGGGCATAACCATGTCTGGGTATAACTATGGTTTGGGATTCTGTAATGTTTCCTATGTCTGGGTATAACTATGTCTGGGTATAACTATGTCTGGGTATAACCATGTCTGGGTATAACCATGTCTGGGTATAACTATGTCTGGGTATAACCATGTCTGGGTATAACCATGTCTGGGTATAACCATGTCTGGGTATAACCATGTCTGGGTATAACTATGTCTGGGTATAACCATGTCTGGGTATAACCATGTCTGGGTATAACCATGTCTGGGTATAACCATGTCTGGGTATAACCATGTCTGGGTATAACTATGTCTGGGTATAACCATGTCTGGGTATAACCATGTCTGGGTATAACCATGTCTGGGTATAACTATGTCTGGGTATAACTAGGTCTGGGTATAACTATGTCTGGGTATAACCATGTCTGGGTATAACTACGGTTTGGGATTCTGTAATGTTTCCTATGTCTGGGTATAACTAGGTCTGGGTATAACTATGTCTGGGTATAACCATGTCTGGGTATAACTATGGTTTGGGATTCTGTAATGTTTCCTAGATCTGGGTATAACTATGGTTTGGGATTATGTAATGTTTCCTAGGTCTGGGTATAACTATGGTTTGGAATTGTGTTGTTTCCTAGGTCTGGGTATAACTATGGTTTGGGATTCTGTTGTTTCCTAGGTCTGGGTATAACTATGGTTTGGGATTCTGAAATGTTTCCTAGATCTGGGTATAACTATAGTTTGGGATTCTTAAATGTTTCCTAGGTCTGGGTATAACTATGGTTTGGGATTCTGTAATGTTTCCTAGGTCTGGGTATAACTATGGTTTGGAATTGTGTTGTTTCCTAGGTAGGGGTATAACTATAGTTTGGGATTCTGTTCTTTCCTAGGTCTGGGTCCACTATGCCAGGGGATCAGGGGAAGGAAAGATGTCAGCTACACAGGAAGGACCCAATGTCAATAGACTAGACACAGGGATCTGCAAGAGAGGGGTGTGTGTGTGTCTGTGGGTGTGTGTGTGTGTGTGTGTGTGTGTGTGCTTGCGTGCGTGCACGCCTGTGTGTGTGTGTGTGTGTGTGTGTGTTTGTGTTCTGTGAGGAATTTTATTAATGGGAAAATGTGAGTGACAGCTGAGAAAGTCCTGCCCTCTGTTTATTGACAGGCCCTTGCTACTATCGTCACGGAGACCCCTGGTTGCTGGCCAATAGGAAGGAACATTCAGGCTGAATAGGAGGAGATGAACTCTGATATTTTTTCAGCAGCGAAGTGTATCAGAGGGATCAGCCTGACGTCACAACAACAAAAAAACACTTTTCTGGGTGAAGGAAGTACCCTCGGCCCCAATGAAGGGAGATGATATAAATAAGTTATTCTTCACATAAGTGTATCAGAGGGATCAGCCTGACGTCACAACAACAACAAAACACTTTTCTGGGTGAAGGAAGTACCCTCGGCCCCAATGAAGGGACATGATATAAATAAGTTATTCTTCACATAAGTGTATCAGAGGGATCAGCCTGACGTCACAACAACAACAAAACACTTTTCTGGGTGAAGGAAGTACCCTCGGCCCCTCTGTAGGGAGATGATATAAATAAGTTATTCTTCGTGAAAGCAACGAGCATGAAATCTTTAGTTTTGAAATGGTTTGAAATTTTGTTTTTCTAAACACCGTGCTGTTGTATTTATTACGCACTTGGTTTTTAAGTGCTGTTTTTGAAGTAAAGTAAAGTAGGCTGACCTTAAAGTAGCCTATTACATTAACTTGCTGGCCAGCTACTACAAGCTTACCAAGACACAAATTAATTTAATATTGTTTGATGTAGAAAAAACATAGCACCGGTATTTTCCCTGCTAGCACTTGACTATTTTATGTATCTATTATGTATTTATGATATGGCTCTCAAAATGATCAGTGTGCGGATCACTGAGTCACCAAGCCTGACCTCGCAACCGTGAACGTTGCGTTGTTAGATGCGGCAAGGGTGCGGACCATGATACCAGCACGTTAAATTAGTTGAAAAGTGGTGTCTCAATCTAATAAACGTGAGTTACTTTGGGGGTGTTACGGTCTACATTCAAATACTAGGTGTATCAGTTATACTGGACTACAACAGTGTATCAGTTATACTGGACTACAGCAGTGTATCAGTTATACTGGACTACAGCAGTGTATCAGTTATACTGGACTACAGCAGTGGATCAGTTATACTGGACTACAGCAGTGTATCAGTTAAACTGGACTACAGCAGTGTATCAGTTATACTGGACTACAGCAGTGTATCAGGGTTATACTGGACTACAGCAGTGTATCAGGGTTATACTGGACTACAGCAGTGTATCAGTTATACTGGACTACAGCAGTGTATCAGGGTTATACTGGACTACAGCAGTGTATCAGTTATACTGGACTACAGCAGTGGATCAGTTATACTGGACTACAGCAGTGTATCAGGGTTATACTGGACTACAGCAGTGGATCAGTTATACTGGACTACAGCAGTGGATCAGTTATACTGGACTACAGCAGTGCATCAGTTATACTGGACTACAGCAGTGTATCAGTTATACTGGACTACAGCAGTGCATCAGTTAGACTGGACTACAGCAGTGTATCAGTTATACTGGACTACAGCAGTGTATCAGTTATACTGGACTACAGCAGTGCATCAGTTATACTGGACTACAGCAGTGGATCAGTTGTACTGGACTACAGCAGTGTATCAGGGTTATACTGGACTACAGCAGTGTATCAGGGTTATACTGGACTACAGCAGTGCATCAGGGTTATACTGGACTACAGCAGTGCATCAGGGTTATACTGGACTACAGCAGTGCATCAGGGTTATACTGGACTACAGCAGTGTATCAGGGTTATACTGGACTACAGCAGTGCATCAGTTATACTGGACTACAGCAGTGTATCAGGGTTATACTGGACTACAGCAGTGTATCAGGGTTATACTGGACTACAGCAGTGGATCAGTTATACTGGACTACAGCAGTGCATCAGTTATACTGGACTACAGCAGTGCATCAGTTATACTGGACTACAGCAGTGTATCAGTTATACTGGACTACAGCAGTGCATCAGTTATACTGGACTACAGCAGTGTATCAGTTATACTGGACTACAGCAGTGGATCAGTTATACTGGACTACAGCAGTGCATCAGTTATACTGGACTACAGCAGTGCATCAGTTATACTGGACTACAGCAGTGTATCAGTTATACTGGACTACAGCAGTGTATCAGGGTTATACTGGACTACAGCAGTGTATCAGTTATACTGGACTACAGCAGTGGATCAGTTATACTGGACTACAGCAATGGATCAGTTATACTGGACTACAGCAGTGTATCAGTTATACTGGACTACAGCAGTGGATCAGTTATACTGGACTACAGCAGTGTATCAGGGTTATACTGGACTACAGCAGTGTATCAGTTATACTGGACTACAGCAGTGGATCAGTTATACTGGACTACAGCAGTGCATCAGTTATACTGGACTACAGCAGTGCATCAGTTATACTGGACTACAGCAGTGTATCAGTTATACTGGACTACAGCAGTGCATCAGTTATACTGGACTACAGCAGTGTATCAGTTATACTGGACTACAGCAGTGGATCAGTTATACTGGACTACAGCAGTGCATCAGTTATACTGGACTACAGCAGTGCATCAGTTATACTGGACTACAGCAGTGTATCAGTTATACTGGACTACAGCAGTGTATCAGGGTTATACTGGACTACAGCAGTGTATCAGTTATACTGGACTACAGCAGTGGATCAGTTATACTGGACTACAGCAATGGATCAGTTATACTGGACTACAGCAGTGTATCAGTTATACTGGACTACAGCAGTGGATCAGTTATACTGGACTACAGCAGTGTATCAGGGTTATACTGGACTACAGCAGTGTATCAGTTATACTGGACTACAGCAGTGCATCAGTTATACTGGACTACAGCAGTGTATCAGTTATACTGGACTACAGCAGTGTATCAGGGTTATACTGGACTACAGCAGTGTATCAGTTATACTGGACTACAGCAGTGGATCAGTTATACTGGACTACAGCAGTGTATCAGTTATACTGGACTACAGCAGTGCATCAGTTATACTGGACTACAGCAGTGGATCAGTTATACTGGACTACAGCAGTGTATCAGTTATACTGGACTACAGCAGTGGATCAGTTATACTGGACTACAGCAGTGGATCAGTTATACTGGACTACAGCAGTGTATCAGGGTTATACTGGACTACAGCAGTGTATCAGTTATACTGGACTACAGCAGTGGATCAGTTATACTGGACTACAGCAGTGGATCAGTTATACTGGACCTTCCTTCATTCCAGTTTGATCTGACTTTTAAGCAGAGCAGAGTTTTTAGCATCAGAAGGTATTTATAATCACGAGGTCCAACGTTCTGGAGTAGCTTAGGTCAACAGTGTGTCTGCGTTGGTAGATAGAGGCAGCATTCTCTGCACTGGCTCACACACAGGCTCTCTTTGTGTCTGAGCTGCAGCCCCACACAGCACCACTGCCTGTTTTCAGCCTCCATGTACAGTCACCGTCTGTCCCCCTGTGCATGCTCACACCAACCTCTGAAGTGTCCAGGTAAAGACTTGGTTTAATAGTTAGGCTATTCATATTGAAAGACTTTATGTAGCTAGATTAAAAAAACATGTGTCATTCTGTAGTTATGTTTTTTCTTCTGTTCTAACTTACTATATTATGTTCATTTACATTCTTTAGCAAAGCAACCTGCAAAAAAGAGATGGTTTCATACTGACCAACCGTTTTGAATGGACTGGGTAGGTGTGTAGTATTTGGCTGACCTCCACAGTTCCTGTAACAGCAGGAAATACCAAACATGGGCAGTCCCACTCTAAATAGCACCTATGTGCCAGTGCACCTGTGTCAACACAGACCGCTGTTAGAACGAAAACAACTCAGCGCTGAGACACACACACTGAGACAGACACACACGGAGACACGCACACTGAGACAGACACACACTGAGACACACACAGACACACACTCTGAGACAGACACACACTGACACATGCGGACACACGCACACACTGAGACAGACACACACACGAACAAACACTCACACACGGAGAGACACACACAGACAGACACACACTGAGACACACACACAGTGACAGACACACAATGACACACATGGACACACTGAGACAGACACGCACACACAAACACACACAATGAGAGACACACAGGGACACACAAACACACACTCACTGATACAGACAGACACACACAGACACACACTAACACACACAGACACACACAGACACACTGAGACAAATAGACACACGGACAGACTGAGACCCACACACACACACACACACACACACACACACACACTGAGACAGACACACACTGACACACACGGACACACTGAGACAGACACACACACACAAACACACACACACTGAGAGACACACACGGACACACACACACACAAACAAACACGCACAGATACAGACAGACACACACAGACACACACTAACACACACAGACACACACAGACACACTGAGACAAATAGACACACGGACAGACTGAGACCCACACACACACACACACACACACACACACACACACACACACACACTGAGACAGACACACACTGACACACACGGACACACTGAGACAGACACACACACACAAACACACACACACTGAGAGACACACACGGACACACACACACACAAACAAACACGCACAGATACAGACAGACACACACAGACACACACTGACACACTCAGACACCCACACGGACACACTGAAACACATACACACACGGACATACTAAGACTCACACTGTGACACACACACACACACTGAGACACACACACACTGTATGTGTAGAGATAGAACCTTAGCTGTAGGGTGGAGATTCAACACAGTGTGCTGAGCAACAGTCACACATGGACGGTTTGCCACTCAAAGCAGATGCTCCATAACAAAAGCTCCATAACAGAGGCTCAACAACAGAGGCTCAACAGCAGAGGCTCAACAGCAGAGGCTCAACAACAGAGGCTCAACAACAGAGGCTCAACAGCAGAGGCTCAACAACAGAGGCTCCACAACAGAGGCTCACTAACAGAGGCTCACTAACAGAGGCTCCATAACAGAGGCTCAACAGGAGAGGCTCACTAACGGAGGCTCCACAACAGAGGCTCCACAACAGAGGCTCACTAACAGAGGCTCCACAACAGAGGCTCCATAACAGAGGCTCCATAACAGAGGCTCCACAAAGGAGGCTCAATAACAGAGGCTCCATAACAGAGGCTCAAGAACAGAGGCTCAACAACAGAGTCTCAACAACAGAGGCTCAATAATAGAGGCTCAATAATAGCTTACGTTTGCCAGTAATAACCCAACCTCTCACCCTGACTGGCTGTTTTAGCAACCTCACTAATTACTTTATGATATGAATATAATGAATATTACTAATATGAGGGCAGGGTTCTAGAATGTCACTGATTGACAACAGAGTTCTGCAACAGTGTTTGTGTGATTCTATGCCCTCTTTTCTAGGTTGTTTAATTCAACATGTTGCCTGGCACTGGAGAGGAAAGGAAGTTGAGCTTTTGGCAGTGCAAGATGCTGCATTCCTTCACTAATGGCCTTCCTGTAAATAGAAAAGGACTGTGTTTCATTTCATGCCAAAGCCAATTTTACCTGAACTCTGAATCAACACTCGATTTAAAAACAGGTGTGGTTGGCTGTGATAGATTGCCGCAGCAACGTGTTTTCCTTTCATTAGCCTTCTGAGGGCAACCATTTTAATTCATGTGGCTTTTCTGTTGCTTTACAGGATTGTATGTGGTGGCAGCTTGGCTTCAGGGTGAAATGTTTCTGGTTCTTTGCTCTCTTGGCTCATGTCAAAGTGATGCTTTTTGATCTGCATATATTTGGCTGAAGGGGGTCGGCTAGAATCCAAACTGGCTCTCCTTCTGAAATACTGTCCAATCCAAACACTTTGAATTCAACCCAAACCTAGTCCAAATACTTTGAATTTGACTGTACCAACTCATCCCCCAAATCAATCTGACCATAAGACAAGTAATTATCTTGAGCGCTGTGATGATGGTGATATCATTCACACCATAAGACAAGTAATTATCTTGAGTGCTGTGATGATGGTGATATCATTCACACCATAAGACAAGTCATTATCTTGAGTGCTGTGATGATGGTGATATCATTCACACCATAAGACAAGTCATTATCTTGAGTGCTGTGATGATGGTGATGTGGAGTTGTTAATTGAAATGTTGTAGTTGTAGCATCACAACAATTATCCCTATCTCCTTTCCTGGAGTGTGTTAATTTTTCACACACATGTACACACACACACACACACACACACACACACACACACAAACACACACACACACACACACACACACACGTCCATACACAGAGACACAAACACACATATACATAGACACACTCAGCAGAAGGCTAAAGTAGCAGCTACTGTGCAGTCAGCCAACCGCGGCCATGAGGGAACATGTCCTTATAAGGCCAGACTTCCTCCAGAGTGTGTCTGTCTAGAGGCCTCACATTCTTTCTGTTCCCACTGGCTGCTGGAAGAGGACATGCTGTGACTCTAACATATTCAAACCCCAGTCTGCTCGGTTTCCTGGTGCCCCCCCCCCCCCCAATACCCACAAAATGAAGGAGCACACCTGCACCCAAAACCTCTCTTTCTTCAGACAATAGTGGTTTCCATCAAGGAGCACACCTTCGCCCAAAACCTCCCTTTCTTCAGTGTAGTGGTTATCCTAAAGCTTTGGAGCGAGTCACGCAGAATTCAATAATTGTAAAACTTTATTCAACAAAAAAATAACTGCGATCTCAAGGAATGTGTTATAGTAAAAATTGATAATTTAGATTTTATTTTGTGGGTCGTTTAATGTGTGCTTTCTAAGATTCTAAGATCAGATTCGCTCTACTACTGTGTTAGAACTCCTCTAAGGGGGCTTGTGTAGACTGACCAGTAATCACTAACTCCATTATAATCATCCTATCATTATCATGATAACCCTGTAATAACTATGTAACCACTATGTGTATTCATAAGGACAGGTTGTGTGGTGTGGTGTGGTGTGGTGTTGTGGGTTTATCAGGGACATAGGAGAGTCCTGGTGTGCGGTCCAGCAGTCTCCTTAGAGGAACATTGAGGCTGTTCTTTGTTGCAGCGAGGGCTTCCAGACGGCAGGAATGTGCCCTCCTGAGCCTGGTCTGGGAAGGAGGGAGGGGGCCTGAGCTTGGTCTGGGAAGGAGGGAGGGGGCCTGAGCCTGGTCTGGGAAGGAGGGAGGGGGCCTGAGCTTGGTCTGGGAAGGAGGGAGGGGGCCAGGAAACGCGGAAAGAATGCCAGGAATGTCCATGTTTGTGTGGGTCAGTGTTCCTTTTAGACAGCCGCACGTCACCCTCAGAGTCCTGTATAAAGAGGGACGACTTTCTGCTTCAAACTCAGAACACTGAAGCCAACTCGAGTTTTAACAACAGCTAACAGCTAGCAACTCTGAGAACTAGGAACCCGTGGAGATTGACTGCATCAGGAAAACAGATCGAAATCGTGCCGGAACCCTAAGGAAGACATACTTCAAACCTCAGAAGAAACGAAGAACGAGTTCTCTTTTAACCTAAGATATTAAAAGTGTCACTACTTTAAGAGAGGAAAGCAAAACATCTGCTGGAATGAACAACGTGATTGTGCTACAGTTCCTGTGCCTTGTCCTCTCACGCTTGGTAAGTGGAACCCTAACCCTAACCCTAACCCTAACCCTAAGTATCATAACAGCGAGAGAAGACTTGTTGACTGTTTATTTGGTTTTCATAGACAAGGTCAGTTATAGCTGTAAATGGAAAGTGTGCATGCGTGCGTGTGCAGTGGCCAGTGAGTATGTATCTGTAAGTGAGAGTGAGAGTGAGGGAGTGTGTATGTGTAAGTGAGAGTGAGAGAGTGTGAAGGCTCGACTCTTAACAGACTTCCTCTGTCTCCTGTAGACGTGGGGTCAGGAGTGCAGTGGCCAGTGTGTGTGTCCGTCTGAGCCTCCCCAGTGCCCCCTGGGGGTGAGCCTGGTGCCGGATGCCTGTGGCTGCTGTCGTGTGTGTGCCAAGCAGATGGGGGAGCTGTGCTCCGAGAGAGACCTGTGTGACCCACACAGAGGACTGCACTGTGACTTTGGTTCCCCCAGCAACCGCAAAATCGGAGTCTGCACAGGTGAGTTCTTTGAACCATTTCCTTCCCCCCTCTAGCCTTGATCCCCCCCCCTCTCTCTCTCTCTCTCTCTCCAAACAGGGACCAACATCTTCTCCTCTTTTCCTTTCAGCTAAAGGTGGAGCAGCCTGTGTGTTTGGAGGGCTGGTGTACCAGAGCGGCGAGTCGTTCCAGAGCAGCTGTAAATACCAGTGCACGTGCATGGACGGAGCTCTGGGCTGTGTTCCTCTCTGCAGCATGGACATCCGGCTGCCCAGCCCAGACTGTCCCTCCCCCCGCAGGGTCAAGGTGCCAGGGAAGTGCTGTGAGGAGTGGCTCTGTGACTCCCCCTATCCACAACACAGTATCATGGGATCTGCTCTGGCAGGTGAGCCCCCTCATCTCTAATCCCCTGTATAATCAGCTCGAGTTAGAGATCAGGTTTATGATAGTAGTAGTAGTGTTAGTTCACTATGATAGTAGTAATAGTGTTAGTTCATTATAATAGTGGTAGTAGTGTTAGTTCACTATGATGGTAGTAGTAGCGTTAGTTCACTATGATAGTGGTAGTAGTGTTAAGTCACTATGATAGTGGTAATAGTGTTAGTTCACTATGATAGTAGTAATAGTGTTAGTTCACTATGATGGTAGTAGTAGTGTTAGTTCACTATGATAGTGGTAGTAGTGTTAGTTCACTGCAGTAAACAACTTCTCTCCCTCTAGCCTACAGAGAGGAGGACACCTTTGGACCCGACCCCTCTCTGATGAGAGACAACTGCCTGGTCCAGACCACGGAATGGAGCGCCTGCTCCAAGACCTGTGGCCTTGGAATCTCCACACGTGTCACCAATGACAACCCGGAATGTCGTCTGGAAAAGCAGTCTCGTCTGTGCATGGTCCGACCCTGCGAGTCCCATCTGGAACAGAGCATCAAGGTAGGGTCGTGACCCTGACCCTAATCCTATAACCCTGACCCTAATCCTAGCCCATCCTTTAACCTCCACTATCTGATTACTATAATCTGTACTGTAACAGCTGCTAATCTGTTTCCACAGAAAGGGAAGAAATGTATCCGTACCCCCAGAGTTTCCAAACCAATGAAGTTTGAGATCTCTGGCTGCACCACCACCAAGACCTTCCGGCCCAAGTTCTGTGGTGTGTGCACGGACGGCCGCTGCTGTACCCCACACAGGACCACCACGCTGCCCATGGAGTTCAAATGTCCAGACGGAGTGGTCATGAAGAAACACATGATGTTCATCAAGTCCTGTGCTTGCCATTTCAACTGCCCAGGAGAGAACGACATCTTTGAGTCCATGTATTACAAGAAGATGTTGGGTGACATGGCCTGAGCAGTTTGACAGTCATTCGCTTGAATACAAAGGAAATCCTTGTCCTCTTGCAGGACAATATTTGTTTCTGGTTTCGGTAGGCTATTTTCTAACTGTCCCATCAAAAGTTCAGAAACCTTTATGTTTATTTCGCTACAAAGTTAGTTTGAATGACCAGGGCAGCTAGCCTAAGAGAAGATGGAAAGACAGAGGGCTACTTGATAGCTCCGCTAAACTTCTGCACTATCGGCCTATTCTGTGGACCGTACTGACCAGCCCCTCTCTGGAGGTGGCGCCCTCTACAGGCCACAAAGAGGGAAGCGCCATCCTGGCTGACTGGACCACAGTGTTCGTGTTTGGCACTGAGAAGAGACATGTTGATTCAGGCTTAAAGGGAATCAAACAAGACTGGAACATACATCGATTTTTATATTATAAATGTTGTAAATATTGTTCATATTTTTGTAAATTTTAATTTAATTCAAAGAGGTATATGTTCTGCGAAAACAATTCAATACTGAATTTGTACTATTTTATTGAGTGTGTGACCAAAATGTTACATGTTTTCACTGTATAGTTTAAAATAAAGTTTTATATTTTTTTACGAACCTAATATTTTTACAATTTAAGGTTATTTCATTATAGCAAACTTCACGGGTCTCCAAGAGGAATCTTTGAATACCATTGGATCGTTTTCTTTCTGGCCTTTCATGGTTGGGATGATAGACTGTCATGCAGCTTCACTTCAAAACAAAAGCTTTCAAAGTAAGAGCCTAGCTTTTAAATTAGGAGCCTTTAATAGGGGCCTTCAAAGCATGAGTCTAGCCTTTAAATGAAGAGCCTAGGTTTGAAAGATAGAGACCTTTAGGTAATAAACTTTAAATGTGTCTAAATATATTTAAATGTACACGGGTATATAGAAAAGCCCACCCTGCAAGGGGTGCAAATAGCAGTCTGAAATGCTGAAAAAACACAGGGGATGAAAATGAAAATACAACATCATTAACAGACAACTAGTTGGATAAACAAAGCAATATATCATTAGAAAAAAAAAATCTGATTTCAACCCTAGTGGTCTTGGCATAGGCAAGACAAGTTTACAGTGGACAATTTTGGGCTTAGGTTTGGGGTTAGGGTTAGGTTCTGAAAAGTTCTCAACACCCTTGGATGATGAGTGGGCACATGGGCTACATATCCTTTAATATGTATTTGAACCAAAATTATATTGAAAGCTTTAAACAAAATTAACTAAACAAGAAAGGACCGAACAAGGGACGACAGGACAAGACAAAAAAACAATAATTAGATAGACTCCTAGTGGACGGGTGGTAGAGGGGGGGCTGAAAGAGATTAAACAATAATTAAACAATAATTAGATAGACTCCTAGTGGTCGGGGGGGTTAAGTTTAAGGTTAGGGTTAGGGTTAAGGTTAGGGATGGGGTTAGGGTTGGTGTTGGGGCTCGCGTCCAGGCTCAGACAAGAGTTAACCATCAGCCTCTTTTGATGGAGAAGCTCAGAGCAGGGGTCTGGTAGAGGTTCTCTCTCAGGCTTAGGGCTCCAGGAAGGGCTACTCGTTGGCTCCCCCTGGTGGTAAGACTCAGTGCAGAGGTCAGAGGCAGGTGTAATCCTATGTTTAGAGTAAAGGCCCAAAGAAGAGTTACCTGTCAACCTCCCTTTATTGCAAAGTTTGGGGTAAAAGTCAGGTGACAATTGTCTAAGGATATAATTTTTAACCTTTCTCAAAAAAGTGTTTGCCTCTGCGGAGAGCCTGAAATTATACATTGGTTGCCTTTTGGAAATGTATTTCTTCAGATGAAAGCCTGAAAAAAATTATAATCTGTGACTTAGCCATTCCTTTAAATGTGTGTTGTGGATGATAACTGTAATTATGTAGGAGTGAATGAGTATCTGTGGTTTTAAAGTAAACCTTGGTAAGTAAAATATTTTCCATATTATTAACTTCTTTAAAATAAACTGTAGTATTACAAAAATGAACTTGCTGGGAGTCTATTTCATATTTAAATGTAATAGATAAATGGTGATAATTCAAAATATCAATGAAAGAATGAAAAGATCATATGTCCATATTCCTATTACGTCATCCAGAAACCTCTTAAAGATAAATGTTTTTTGTGGGCATTTAGCTAAAGCCCCCCTCTCCCTATCCAACATGTATAAGTTTCCATAGGAAGGTGCATATCGATGACCCATAGCCGTACCTTCTATTTTAGGTAATATTTGTCATCAAACATAAACTGGTTATGAGTGAGACTGATTTCTAGTTGCTGTAATAGCTCTATGTCAGGTCTCTTCGGATCCGGATATTGTTTTAGTAAGTGGCGTATTGTCTGTAAACCTACGGATGTATTAATATTGGTATATAAACTCTCGATGTCGATTGTAAACAAAAACCCAGTGGAAGGAACAGAAATGTTTTAGATTTTTTCCAGAAAATGGTAAGTGTCCTTAAGGTAAGTAGGGTGCCGTGTGGATAAAGGATTAAGGAAACGGTCAATATATTTGGATATGTTATATGTCTCGCTATCGCAATCTGAGACTATTGGTCTTCCTGGTGGAATTTCGTGAGCTATTGTCCAAGTGTCGGGGTCCTTATGTATTTTTGGTAACAAGTAAAATCTACGTGGTCAGGGGCTATTAGAAATCTTTTTTGTTTGGCAGAAATAATTTTTTTATCATATAGTGACTGTACAATTAATTATACTTTTCCCTTCGTTTGTGTTTGTATGGTTTCTGTCATTTATTTATAATATTTTTTATTTTGTAATTGTCTGTTTGCCTCGAAGGAATACTGGAACTTATCCATAATCACGATCTTAGAACCTTTGTCTGCTGGTTTGATGATAATATCTTTTTGTTTTTTAATTCAATAATTGCTTTTCTTCCATCCCTATCCAAATTGTTCAAAGTATCTGCTTGAAAATTGAAGCCTGCTAGAATCTGATATGCATGTTCCAGGTGCTGGCATTGACGACATGTTTAACTTTGAGACGTTTGGAAACAGTCTGATCTGCATGTTCCAGATCACCGCCTCAGCCGGCTGGGATTCTCTGCTTGACCCCATCATGAACTCCAGCCCCCCTGACTGTGACCCGGATGTGATTAACCCAGGGTAAGATGTGACGGGGGACTGTGGCAGCCCAGGCGTGGGCATGGTGTTTTTTTGCTCATACATCATGATGTCCTTCCTAGTGGTGGTCAACATGTACATCATTATCATCCTGGAGAACTTCAACGTGGCCACGGAGGAGAGTGGGGACTCTGTTAGCTCTGACCGCAGAGGTA
>CM030179.1:17500-25000 GCA_017639675.1 Aplochiton taeniatus | reverse complement strand
TCATAATAATGTTATATTTACCCATTGACAAGGACACACTGGTAATCATAATAATGTTATATTTACCCATTGACAAGGACACAGTGGTAATCATAATAATGTTGTATTTACCCATTGACAAGGACACAGTGGTAATCATAATAATGTTATATTTACCCATTGACAAGGACACAGTGGTAATCATAATAATGTTATATTTACCCATTGACAAGGACACGCTGGTAATCATAATAATGTCATATTTACTGATCGGAAAGGCGACAGTGTTAATCATAATAATGTTATATTTACCTATTGATCAGGCCACATTGGTAATCATAATAATTTTATATTTACCTATTGATCAGGCCACATTGGTAATCATAATAATGTTATATTTACTGATCGGAAAGGCCACAGTGTTAATCATAATAATGTTATATTTACCCATTGACAAGGACACACTGGTAATCATAATAATGTTATATTTACCCATTGACAAGGCCACAGTGGTAATCATAATAATGTTATATTTACTGATCGGAAAGGCGACAGTGGTAATCATAATAATGTTATATTTACCTATTGATCAGGCCACATTGGTAATCATAATAATGTTATATTTACCCATTGACAAGGACACACTGGTAATCATAATAATGTTATATTTACCCATTGACAAGGCCACAGTGGTAATCATAATAATGTTATATTTACTGATCGGAAAGGCGACAGTGGTAATCATAATAATGTTATATTTACCTATTGATCAGGCCACATTGGTAATCATAATAATGTTATATTTACCCATTGACAAGGACACACTGGTAATCATAATAATGTTATATTTACCCATTGACAAGGACACAGTGGTAATCATAATAATGTTATATTTACCCATTGACAAGGACACAGTGGTAATCATAATAATGTTATATTTACCCATTGACAAGGACACAGTGGTAATCATAATAATGTTATATTTACCCATTGACAAGGACACAGTGGTAATCATAATAATGTTATATTTACCCATTGACAAGGACACACTGGTAATCATAATAATGTTATATTTACCCATTGACAAGGACACACTGGTAATCATAATAATGTTATATTTACCCATTGACAAGGACACAGTGGTAATCATAATAATGTTATATTTACCCATTGACAAGGACACACTGGTAATCATAATAATGTTATATTTACTCATTGACAAGGACACACTGGTAATCATAATAATGTTATATTTACCCATTGACAAGGACACACTGGTAATCATAATAATGTTATATTTACCCATTGACAAGGACACAGTGGTAATCATAATAATGTTATATTTACCCATTGACAATGCCACAGTGGTAATCATAATAATGTTATATTTACTGATCGGAAAGGCGACAGTGGTAATCATAATAATGTTATATTTACCTATTGATCAGGCCACATTGGTAATCATAATAATGTTATATTTACCTATTGATAACGACACATTGTTAATTATAATAATCTTATGTCTACCTATTGATCAGGACACAACCATAATGAGTTCTAAATTAGTCGTAGATTTCACTCCTGACAACATTAGGGTGACAACAAACAGAATTCCCATGGAAAATAAATTGCGGTGTTATTTTAAGACAGAGAATTTGAAAATGTAACATTTGGTCCATATTTGGTCAATTTGTTAGAAATGTAGATATGGACAGAGCACTATTGGTTGTTTGCTTGTAATTTTGATTATCTATTCATATTAAATCTACAGTGGTGACTTCTGGTCATTGTCTGTAATTCCAGCTGTGTAATTGTCTCTAATTATGAGATTTGTGTACAATTTGCATATATATTATGGAATTTGTATAACCAGTTATATAGGATAATGTTAAGTCTTGTTCCTTCATCTAACTAAAATGAATGTAGAACGGCTAATTATCAAATTTAAACCAATGACTCAATGTTTAAGAACACTTTGCTGAAAAGACTTTGTAAGAAAATTGTCTGTTTCAAGGTAATTGCGTAGTTCATCATAATTGTGTTTTTTACTATTGATCAGACTTTTTAATCATCCAATCACTATTTTATCAAGTGTTTTTCCTGAGTCACCCACGTGCTAATATTTTGTCAGCCTCTGTTAACAGTGTTGGTTAGAAATATGCAGTTTGAAGTAACAAGAGGGTAAGCCATCTTAGGTCCAATGGACAGACATTCAGCCAATCTGACTCTGAAGTATTTCTTTAAAACACTAAGGACTCTGAATCCACCTCAAACTCATTGACGTCACACTGCATACAAGCAGTTCCTTCAACATTTGTATTACATCTTTCTGTATTAGGGCTAGAGCTAGGAAGCAGGGTTAGGGTTAGGGCTAGGGCTAGGAGTTAGGATTAGGGCTAGGCCTAGAGCTACTGCTAGGGGTCAGGGTATAAGGGTGAAACCCCTGTTTGAGCCCTTTTAAATTAGCCCTTATTGAATAACTTTTTGTTCTGAAGGTCCTAGCGACTTGGAACCAAGCTCTGCTCCAACTAATTCTGGTATGCCTTTTCTAACAGTATCAAGTTTGAGTCTCTTAGACATGGGTTAAATTGCTTCAAATGAATTATTTCAAAATAAGCCTTAGTTGAATAACTTTTGTTCTGGAGAGGTTACTACGGTTACTCAGCCAACCTCCTTAATCGTAGGGATACCCATGGAATCCTCCTCCCCCTTTCTTTTCACAATTTCTCTCCCGTTGATTTTCCCCTCAGGACAGGTGAACGTTTGTAGACCTTTAAACCATCGTGAGGTGTCCTAAGAGACACCACTCCCCCCACCTTGTCCTATAGCCACCAAATTTTGCATGGTTAACGTTTTAGGCATGCTGACTCTGCCTGCGGAGGTCTTGAGTCACTAGGACCTGCGGTTAGGACCTTATGATAGGAAATATTTATTCTTTAGTTCTAAAGCAATTTAACCAATTTTCCATATTTTATAAATACGACATTAGGATCATATCTTAAATGTTTCATTGTTTTTCTTATTTCAACCTTGGGAGAGAGTGCCAGTATCCAGTTAGGGGTTAAGTTTTAAGTTTTATTAGAGGTCAAGTTTTAAAGGTCTAGGCTAGGCTCAGACTAGGCTTAGACTCATTGTCCTCTGGGCTGTATCTCTCCTCCCTCTACCTCGCTCCCCCCACTAGCCAACAGGTCGAGGGCTGGTATGACACGTCTCAGTGAGCTGTAAAGGTAAGTGCTATGGATAAGTGCTTTATGACATGATGGGGTGAGGGTGAGGGTTAGAGGGTTGGGGTTAGGGTTAGGGTTTGGGTCAGGGTTAGGGTTTGGGGTTATGGGTTAGGCGTTCGGGTTAGGGTTAGGGTTTGGGGTTTGGGTTAGGGTTAGGGGGGTTAGGGTTAGGGTTAAGGTTAGGGTTAGGGGGGTTAGGGTTGGGGTTAGGGTTTAGGGTTAGGGTTTAGGGTTAGGTTTGATTAAAAGACAAGTTTAAAAGGTCAAGGTTAAGATTCATTGTGCTCTGGCCTGTATCTCTCCTCCCTTTACCCCCCTCCCGCCGATAAGTCAGGGCTGGTCATAGGTGGTAGCCAAGGGGATCAGGCATTTGCGACCAGTCCCAGGGTTTCCTTTTAGGTTCAGAGTCAGGGTTTGGGTATGTGGTTAGGGTCAGGGATGGGGTTAGGGTCAGGGATGGGATAAGGGTAGGGGTTAGGGTTAGGCTTAGGGTTAAGGTCAGGGCTGGGGTCTGGGGTTAGGGACAGGGATGGAGTTAGGGTTAGGGTTAAGGTCAGGGTTAGGGTTAGGGGTCAGGGTTGGGGTCAGGGTTGGGGTCAGGGATTGGATAAGGATAAGGGTTAGGGTTAGGCTTAGGGTTAGGGCTGGGGTTAGGGTAAGGATAAGGCTTGGGGTTAGGGTTAGGGTTAGAGTTAGGGTTAGAGGGTGTCAGCTTTAATAGCATGCTCAAGATATAGTTGCATATACATCATGTAATCCATTAGTGGTGTGACCTATTAGTTGTGTGATATTAATGAAGTCTGTAGCAGAAGAACAAGAGTGAGTGAAAACAACAGCTAGACTATTGTAGAGAGGTTTGTGTATCCTTCCTGTTTAGGTGCAATAAGATGTCAGACTTTATGACCGGTCAGTCAGATGGCATTGTTTATGGCCCTGTGTAAAAGATAGGAGCAACCTTTGAAGCAGAGAGAAATGAGAGGGAAGTGGGGGAGGGGCTGATTGTGGATCTGGGAGGCCTCTGGCCTTTGTCTTAGGAGAGGCCTGTTTAGGCAGAGGAGCACGGGGCCAGGTGGGAGACTGTTGGGGGTTGTGACAAAGGGGCAAGGAGTGACCCAGGCTTAGGAACAGCAACAGATAGCTGGTCAGAACCGGTTCTTAGCTGCAATCTAGAAGTCAGCAGACAGGGTACAACTTACTATAACAGCTAGAGACAAAGGAAAAGAAATCAGACTGGCAGAGGGAACTGGGGCGTCACAGTCTTCTCCACTCTCCTTATATTCAGCTTTGCGGGATATGAGTTAAGGTAAACTGCTATTATTACAATAATTGCTTAAAGGTTAATAAACCATATGCGTGTGATAATATACATATACTCTGAGTGAATTAAAATACGATTTGACTAAACAACTGTCTCCACTTGTGATCCTTCCTCTGGAATAACGGACCCGATGAGAGAGGAGGCCAAAAGGTCTATCTCGACAAGGGTTAGGGTTAGGGTTAGGGGGTTAGGGTTAGGGTTAGGGGTTAGGGTTAGGGTTAGGTGTAGAGTTAGGGTGTAGGGTTTGGGTTAGGGTTAGGGTATAGGGTTAAGGTTAGGGTTTAAGGGAAGAGTTGGGTTAAGGTTAGGTTTTGAAAAAAGGTTAGGTTAAAAGTGTCTGTGTGGACTCGTTAGCACTGGCCTGTATCTGCCCCACCCCCACTACTTTCCCCCTTCCTAGGGCTACCGGTCCAAGGGCCACCCCCGGATGGCAGACTGGTTAGTATTTTCATTTAGTCCATTTGGTGTTATTGTGTCCAGTCTAGCCATCCAGAGGCGTTCCAGGCCCTGTCTAGCCCTCTTGGTCCACTGGCGATTCCCCTGGAGACCTGACACGATGAGATGAGATATGGAGTGTGCTGAGAAATGTCTGACCAGTACAGTGGTGAGTGAGGCTTTTTTGATGTTATACAAGTGTTGTTTAAGTCGTGTATCTATGGTGTGTGAAGTTTCCCCTATATATGTTTGTTGGCAATGTGTGCATGTTATTGCGTATATGACATTAGGAGTATGAAAATCCGGTATATTGTAGAGAATGATTTGTTTTTGTGAGAAGGGATTGAAAATACGTGATCTTTTCCTATAGTGTAAAGTGTGAGCTGGTGGAGACACAGAGGGGGGTGCATTGTTCCTAAATGTAGCGTGAACCAGGATATCTTGTAAGTTCTTGTTTCTTTTGAATGCTGTGATAACTTTAAATGGTTGTAAAGGTGGGTAGTCTGTTTGTGTTTGAATCATGGTGGTTTTATATTTTCGAATTAAAGTTGAAACAGAGTGAGAGAACGTGGTTACCAGGGGAATCAGAAGTCCCTTCTGCCTGCCAGCTGCATCCCCGGAGGCTCGAGGAGGAGGTTCTGGTCGTGCTGCCGGTGGGTCCCTACTAAGTCCTGGCTGGTAAAGCTGAGGGTCTGCAGATGGGGAGTCCATTCCATGATCCTGCTGGTTAAGGTGAGGACCTGCGGCTGGGGAGTCCATTCCATGGTCCTGCTGGTTAAGGTGAGGGCCTGCAGATGGGGAGTCCAGGGTTAGGGTTAGGGTTAGGGTTAGGGGTTAGGGTTAGGGTTAGGGGGGTTAGGGGTTAGGTTTTGAGTTAGGGTATAGGGTTAGGGTTAGGGTTAGAGTTAGGGTTAGGGTTAGAGTTAGGGTTAGGGGTTAGGGTTAGGGTTACGGTTAGGGGTTAGGGTTGGAGGTAGAGTTAAGGTTTAGGGTTAGGGTTAAGGTTAGAGTTAGGGTTTTGGGGTGTTAGGGAAATTGTCCGCGGCCCTGACACGGCCCGGGTGGGGTTCCCAAGTGAGTACAGGGCCTACGTTGGGCACTGGCCTACCACACGTCACCAATCACATTTCCCCTCAATTAACAAGGTAATTTTTCATGTTTATATCAATTTTTTGTGTTGGATTTTGTGTGAGGTAAGTTGTGAGACCTTGAGTCTGACGGTGGTAATATTCGTGGGACTATATGTACCCGGTCCTGAATATAGTCGACTCAGTTGGACCATTTTAGCCTGTTTTGAAACAATTATTTTGTAGTTTTTTAGTTTTTTTTTAGTTTTTTTGAAAAAGGCAAGTCCGTTGCTCTTAGAAGGTGAGTCTGAGGCTTCCGTCTGCCATATTCGACATGACGGTGGTAATATTCGTGGGACTCGGGAATGTATGCACCCGGTCCTGAATATTGTCGACTCAGTTGGACTCCTAGAGGGTGAGTCTGAGGCCTCCGTCTGCCATATTCGACATGACTGTGGTAATATTCGTGGGACTCGGGAATATATGTACCCGGTCCTGAATATTGTCGACTCAGTTGGACCATTTTAGCCTGTTTTGAAAAGATTATTTTTTAGTTTTTTTAGTTTTTTAGAAAAAGGCAAGTCCGTTGCAACGTTTCGGTTTGGATTAAACCTTCATCAGGCAGACTTGCCAGAGAAAAGAAACTCCTAATTGTAAATTACTCTCGAGCATTTCTGAGTCCTCCAACTCCATCTCTCCTTCTTGGACTGAGAGCAGTTGGCTCCCTTCACCGTGTGTGTACTGCGAGGAAGCCCCGCCCACTTCTTTTTTAAAGGATGCATCTCTGAGGAGTTTGAGTGACTGAGGATTTATTGTTTAAAAAATGCTGGAAATAAAGGAGTTTCCCGTTCCCCTTAAAGGGAAAACATACCTCCACACACACACATATATTCAAATTAATTTTATTTTTGTTCTATCGGAGGGTAGTGACTAGAACGACGATAGGTGGCACTGGCTGGATTAGGTTTTGAGTTAGGGTATAGGGTTGGGGTTAGGGTTAGGGTTAGAGTTAGGGTTAGGGGTTAGGGTTGGAGGTAGAGTTAAGGTTTAGGGTTAGGGTTAAGGTTAGAGTTAGGGTTAGGGTTAAGGTTAGGGTTTTGGGGTGTTAGGGAAATTGTCCGCGGCCCTGACACAGCCCGGGTGGGGTTCCCAAGCGAGTACAGGGCCTACGTTTGGGTCAGGTTTAGGGTTAGGGTTAGGGTTAGGGTTAGGTTTTGAGTTAGGGTATAGGGTTGGGGTTAGGGTTAGAGTTAGGGTTAGGGTTAGGGTTAGAGTTAGGGTTAGGGTTAGGGGTTAGGGTTGGGGTTAGGGTTAGGGTTAGGGTTAGAGGGTTAGGGTTAGGGGTTAGGGTTAGGGTTAGGGGTTAGGGTTAGGGTTAGGTTTTATTAAAAAACAAGTTTAAAAGGTCTCGGTTCAGACTCATTGTGCTCTGGCCTGTATCTCTCCTCCCTCTAACCCCTCCCCCCCTCCCCGC
>CM030179.1:0-10000 GCA_017639675.1 Aplochiton taeniatus | reverse complement strand
TTAGGGTTAGGGTTAGGGTTAGGGTTAGGGTTAGGGTTAGGGTTAGGGTTAGGGTTAGGGTTAGGGTTAGGGTTAGGGTTAGGGTTAGGGTTAGGGTTAGGGTTAGGGTTAGGGTTAGGGGTTAGGGTTAGGGTTAGGGTTAGGGTTAGGGTTAGGGTTAGGGGTTAGGGTTAGGGTTAGGGTTAGGGTTAGGGTTAGGGTTAGGGTTAGGGTTAGGGTTAGGGTTAGGGTTAGGGTTAGGGGTTAGGGTTAGGGTTAGGGTTAGGGTTAGGGTTAGGGGTTAGGGTTAGGGTTAGGGTTAGGGTTAGGGTTAGGGTTAGGGTTAGGGTTAGGGTTAGGGTTAGGGTTAGGGTTAGGGTTAGGGTTAGGGTTAGGGTTAGGGTTAGGGTTAGGGTTAGGGTTAGGGTTAGGGTTAGGGTTAGGGTTAGGGTTAGGGGTTAGGGGTTAGGGTTAGGGTTAGGGTTAGGGTTAGGGTTAGGGTTAGGGTTAGGGTTAGGGTTAGGGTTAGGGTTAGGGTTAGGGTTAGGGTTAGGGTTAGGGTTAGGGTTAGGGTTAGGGTTAGGGTTAGGGTTAGGGTTAGGGTTAGGGTTAGGGTTAGGGTTAGGGTTAGGGTTAGGGTTAGGGTTAGGGTTAGGGTTAGGGTTAGGGTTAGGGTTAGGGTTAGGGTTAGGGTTAGGGTTAGGGTTAGGGTTAGGGTTAGGGTTAGGGTTAGGGTTAGGGTTAGGGTTAGGGTTAGGGTTAGGGTTAGGGTTAGGGTTAGGGTTAGGGTTAGGGTTAGGGTTAGGGTTAGGGTTAGGGTTAGGGTTAGGGTTAGGTTTTATTAAAAAACAAGTTTAAAAGGTCTTGGTTCAGACTCATTGTGCTCTGGCCTGTATCTCTCCTCCCTCTAACCCCTCCCCCCCTCCCCGCAGACAGGTCAAGGCTGGTGCTACACTTCTCAGAGAGCAGTAAAAGGTAAGTGCTATGATAAAATACTTTAGTAATTCATAAAATGGCTGATAAAACAAATGTAAATAAAACATGCAACATCAACAACCCCCCCAAAAGAATAAAAAAACCTAAACCAATAATAATAACCAATTTAAAAAAATTATTTAAACCAATTTAAAACATGAAACTGCTCTCTAATAGGTGGGCCTGGATCGCTCCTAGGTTCCGAATAAAAAATGGAAGTTAATATTTTTCATTTAATCCGTTTGGTGCTATTGTCCCTAGTTGCGCAATCCAAAACCGTTCCCTCCCCTGTCTGACAGTCCTCGACCACTCTCCGTTCCCCTGCAGGCCAGAAATAATGAGGTGAGACACTGAGTGTAATAAAAAATGTTGGACTAGTACTGTTTGTAATCTTGCTTTTTTAATTGTATACAAATGTTGTTTTAGTCGAACTTCCATGGATGATGAGGTTTCTCCAATGTATGTTTTTTTGCATGTGTCACAGGTGATGGCATATATAATGTTCTGGGTGGAAAAATCCGGTGGGTTAATGGGAATGATTTGTTTCCGACTGTACGGATTAAAAATGGATAACCTATTCCTGAAGTGCATACCGTGAGCTGGTGAGGGTGATATGGGAGTGATATTGTTCCTAAACATAGAGCTAACCAAGTTGTCCTGTAAGTTCTGGTTGCGTCTGTATGCCGCAATAATCTTGTATGGTCGTAAGGGAGGGTATCTGTCTTGGGTTTTCAACATTGTGTTTTTATATTGTCTAATTAAAGGTGCAGTTACATGTGAATAAGTGGTAACCAAGGGGATCAGGGAGTTGCGGCAAGTCCCAGCTTTGGACGTAGGATTAGGGCTAGCATCGCCCTTAGGGTTGGGGATGGGGTTAGGGTCAGGAATGGGGTTAGGGTCAGGGATGGGGTTAGGGTGAGGGATGGGGTTAGGGTCAGGGATGGGGTTAGGGTCAGGGATGGGGTTAGGGTTAAGGTCAGGGTTAGGGTTAAGGTTAAGGTTAGGGTTGGGGTTAGGGTTGAGGTCAGGGATGGGGTTAAGGTTAGGGTTAGGGTAAGGGTTGGGGTCAAGGTTAAGGTTAGGGTTAGGGTCAGGGTAGGGGATGGGGTTAAGGTTGGGGTTAGGGTTGGGGTTAGGGTTGAGGTTGGGGTTAGGGTTAGGGATGGGGTTGGGGTTAAGGTCAGGGATGGGCTTAGGGTTAAGGTTAGGGTTAAGGTTAAGGTTAGGGTTGGGGTTAGGGTTGGGGTTAGGGTTGGGGTTAGGGTCAGGGATGGGGTTAAGGTTAGGGTTAGGGTGAGGGTTGGGGTTAAGGTTAGGGTTAGGGTCAGGGTTGGGGTTAAGGTTAAGGTTAAGGTTAGGGTTGGGGTTAGGGTTGGGGTTAGGGTCAGGGATGGGGTTAAGGTTAGGGTTAGGGTGAGGGTTGGGGTTAAGGTTAGGGTTAGGGTCAGGGTAGGGGATGGGGTTAAGGTTAGGGTTAGGGTTAGGTTTAGGGTTGGGGTTAGGGTTTGGGTTGAGGTTAGGGATGGGGTTAAGGTTAGGGTAAGGGTTGGGGTTAAGGTTAGGGTTAGGGTTAGGGTAGGGGATGGGGTTAAGGTTAGGGTTAGGGTTGGGGTTAGGGTTAGGGTTGAGGTTAGGGATGGGGTTAAGGTTAGGGTTAGGGTAAGGGTTGGGGTTAAGGTTAGGGTTAGGGTCAGGGTAGGGTATGGGGTTAAGGTTGGGGTTGGGGTTGGGGTTAGGGTTAGGGATGGGGTTAGGGTTATAGCTGGGGTTAAGGGTGGTGCTCGGGTGGGGGATAGGGTAAAGGTCCACAGAGCGGTTACCTATCGACCTCCCTTGGTTACAAAGTGCAGGGCATAGGTCAGGTGACAATTCTCTAAGGGTGTCATTTTTAACCTGCCTCAAAAAACGTTTGCTATACCCGCGTCTGCGGAGTGCCTGAAATAATATACTAATTGCCTGCTGAAAATGTATATCTTCGGATGAAAGCCTAAAAAAACGGATGATCTGTGATTTAACTATACCTTTAAACGTGTGTCGTGGATGATAGCTGTGTTTGTGTAGAAGTGAATGTGTATCTGTGGTTTTAAAATAGACTTTGGTAAGTAAGATCTTTTCCCTATCGTTAACTACTTTAAAATAAACTGTTGTATCTAAAAAATTCACTTGTTCAGAGTCTATTTCAAATTTCAATTTAATAGATGCATGGTGAGTATTCAGAATGTCAATAAAAGAATTAAAAGCCTTGCGATCATAGGTCCATATTCCTATGATGTCATCTAAAAATCTATAAAATATAAATGGTTTTAATGGGCATTTAGCTAGGGCTCCCTTCTCCCATTCTGACATGTACAAGTTCGCATAAGAGGGTGCATAACGATGACCCATGGCCGTTCCTTCTATTTGTAAGTAATATTTGTCATCAAACATAAACTGGTTGTGGGTCAGACTAACTTCGAGCAGCTGTAATAGCTCTATGTCAGGTCTCCTCGGATCCGGATATTGTTTTAGTAAATGTCTTATTGTCTGTAGACCTATGGGTGTATTAATATTTGTATATAGACTGTCGATATCTATTGTAAACAAAAACGCCGTGGAGGGAACAGAGATGTTTTTAATTTTTTCCAGAAAATCGTAAGTGTCCTTAAGGTAAGTGGGGTGCCGAGTGGATAAAGGATTGAGAAAACTGTCAATGTATTTGGATATGTTATATGTCTCGCTATCGCAATCTGAGACTATTGGTCTTCCTGGTGGAATTTGGTGTGCTATTGTCCAGCTGTCGGGATCCTTGTGTATTTTTGGTAATAAATAAAATCTACGTGGTCGAGGATTGTCAGGGGCTAATAAGAATCGTTTTTGTTTGGCAGAAATAAATTGTTTGTAATAAAGTGACTGTACAATAAGTTTGACTTTTTCCTTCGTTTGTATTTGGATGCTCTCTGTCATTTCTTTATAATATTTTTTATTTCGTAATTGTCTGTTGGCCTCCAAAGCGTACTGGAATTTATCCATGATCACGATTTTAGAACCTTTGTCTGCCGGTTTGATGACGATATCTTTATTATTTTTGAGCTCAGTAATTGCTTTCCTTTCCTCCCTCTCTAAATTATCCATAAAATCAGTTTGAAACCTGAAACCTGCCAATATACGTTGATCCGTTTTAATTAAAATTTGAACGTCCTTACTAATGTGCTCCAACTTCGGCTCCCATATGGATGTAAATATAAAATCCTCAAAATGATCTTTCTTTTCAAAGTTAAAATAATCCAGAAGTTTAAGCCGTCTATGGTAGCTATGCGTATCTTTCCATAATTCCCCTTTATTAGGGGGTCGTGGTCTCGGTATAAAAGAAAGTCCCCTCTCCAAAACTTTCGATTGTGGTAGGGTCAATTTAAAATATTTCGATAAATTTAAAACACTACTATATGTTTGTTTTGTATTGTGGGGTAAGTCATTAAGAATTGAATCTCTTGTGTCATCATATGTCTGTCCTCCCCCTCCTACTTGATCCTGTTCTTGGAGATCGTGTCTCTGCTCCTTTCCCTGTCTCCTTGGGTCTCTTAGAGTATTTTTAGTTGGTCGCACCAATGCTCGAAGATGAGATTGGCTGTTGTTGTTGTCCAGTGGGTGTTATCCGGTTCTGTGAAGAAACTATCATGGGGTATTTCCAGGAGGAAATTGAGGTGAGTACAGATAAACGCGTTCATAAATTTCAGATTATATTTTTGTGTCTCACTAAGGTAAGTGGAATAATTCAGAACTGGGATTTTAATAGATGCATTAGGGAATACTTTCTCCGCTAATTTAAATAAGGACATTAGTTGTTTTGTGGAGGTTTGTCTAGGGTTAGAGTCTTTATTGTTAATACCAACAGAAATAATCACTTTTTCCACTTTCGGGCACTCCGGTGTTTTTGCCAGTACCCTCGTGAGATGGTAAATTGTTGCCCCGGGGTAGCTGTCCACCTGTATGTTGTTATTCTGGAAGGGAGGAATCCTATTCAAATTAGAGTCCCCTATAAAAAGAATGGGTTTTTTCGGTCTAATTTGCCAGTCCTCTACCTTCTTTTGTGGTCTTGCTTTGTGGTAAGTAGGGTAAGATTCTGTTTCTACCGTGCGTGCTGCACTATCCCTACGGCACCCGTCCCCACCAGGTACTTGGTTAACTTTGGGAGGCTCAGACTCAGCATTATAAGGAATTCTCCCTTCAATTTGCTGTTTCATCATTTCGCCCGGTATGTTTTGCCCAGTGGAAGACGGGTCCCGGCTCATGGCGCCATCTGGTGGAGGAATTGGAGAATTACTGATCTCATCTGAGCCTAGGACTGCAACATTTGATCTAAGGGCATTTGATCTAGGCGGCTCTTTGTTAGCAATAGGTTTCAATGCAACAATTGTACTTTTATTTGAATTCAGTTGTGCCTCAGTAGTTATGGTTTTTTTTAATAATAATAATCCTGACTCTGCTCGAAGACAATCCTCTTCTACCAAGGAATCCCTTTTTCGGGAAACGGGTAGGATATTCTTGGCCTCTATTGGGCAAGTCCGGCTAGCGGATCCAACTCCCTTCGTTGCTGCCGATGCACGGGTAATTTCAGCCCATGTTTTACCATCGGCGTTGGCCGCTAAACTTTGCTGGGCCCCGGTGTCTGATCTATCAGTCAGCACCGGGGCAAAATCTATATTTTCTAATTTTCTCCTTTTCAGAGACAAAGATCTGGAACGGCGCTTAGGAAGGGGTGGAAAAGCTAAACTCAACAAACTCTCTCCTGTGCCTACTGGGTCAAACGGGTGCACACAAGTTATGGATGTAAGTGATTTAGAATCTGTTGGCAAGATCGCCTCGAGGTTTGGAGGGGGTGTCAGTATCCTTGGTGTCGAGTCATCTCCCTCGTTGTGAGCTGCTGGTGCTAATTGTACGATAGTTTGTTTTTCTTTTAACCGATTGGTAAGGGTTTCTAAGGTAGACAGTGTATTTTCCTCTAACCTATCTCTGTATCGTTTCTTAGCCCATCCAATTGCTATTTCTCTAGCCCAATCATTTTTCTTTCCTAATATCTCTACTCCATTTTCAATTGTGGTTTCATAGTGTCCCTGTAAAGTTCTCATCACCTCAAATAACCAGTGTTCAGTTATTTCTGTAATTTTCAGTTTGGTGATCTCAGAAGGAGAGGCAGGTTTGATAAAATCGGATAATTTATTCACTTGTCTGGTCATACCTATCGGAAATGTTTTATATTTAACAGCCTTGTTTGCAATTTCTAAGTGGTGAATGGCTTGAATGAGTTTAAAATAGGATTTCGCCAACTGTCGAGTTTCATCATTGGGTATGTTATTGGCTTCCCTCTCCGTTGGCCTAGGTCTAACATCCCTCCCCAGGTGCCCCTGATTTCTACCTCTACCATTATATCTAAGTGGTTCTGAATGATTTCTATGAGATTGTGAGTAGTTTCTGTAAGGTTCTGAATTGTTCCAATGTCCCCTATGTGTTCCCTGATTATTGTAATTGTTATGGATATCCAGCAGAGGTCTAATCATAGGCCTACCATACTGGGGTCCTTGACTGTCCCTATATCTACCCCAAGCTCTCTCTCCTCCTGTCCAGGGCTGCCCAGCATAATTATAACCAAACCGGTACATTTTAGAAACGGCAAATAACAAGACAGATAACTGGGTAGCAGTATTTCCTTCAATGTGAATGCTGCCCAGTGAGGGCTCTTACCACCCAATATCTGGTGTAGTTTTGTCCAATGAATGTCCCAGGTTTGCTATGGTGCACTCCACCTGTCCGTCTCGGAGGGAAGTACGTCCAAAGGTGGCGCCAATTCCTCTCCTCACACAAAAATATGGAGGATTTCAGGTATGCCAGCTAATTTCAAAGAAGGTAAGTATTTTTCTTCGTTTTTATAATGTTTTTTAATATTTTTTGCACAAAAAACCAAATAAAACAAATAAAATGAAAAAATGTCAATTAGACGGAGATAACGCCTTTAGTCCTTTTCCTCCTCAGAAAGGTTTCCTTTTTTCCGGAAGAAGGTTTCCAAGGTAGTAGGTCCACAGGGATGGTAGGAGAGCCCGCAGCGCTGCAGGTTCCCGTAGTTTGTAGTCCTCCTTCGATTGGGTGACCTTCTTTCTCTGGTGATCTCCAAAGCAGAGTTAATTCTTTATTTGTGCCGTCGAACTCCTCCTGTACTTGTTAAAAGCCAAATCTTTATTAAATATCATTAAAAAAAGTTGTGCATTAAAAAATTGACCACCAAGAAAAGTTTCTAGGGTCAGTAAATCAATAAAATATCAATGCCACACAGCCCTACACAGAAGTTTTTCCCTGACGTTTCGCAAATCGGTGTTGCTTCATCAGAGGGATAATTTGTTTGAGAGCCATCGTGTTTCTTATGTGCCCCAGAGGGGAGGGGAAAATTATTCCATTTCCTGTCTGGGGCTGGGGCTCCGAGTCCTCCAACCCTATTGGTTGGGGCTCGGAGCCAATTACTAACCCGCCTACTCTTAA
Organism: Aplochiton taeniatus; assembly: GCA_017639675.1. Classification (NCBI taxonomy): domain Eukaryota; kingdom Metazoa; phylum Chordata; class Actinopteri; order Galaxiiformes; family Galaxiidae; genus Aplochiton; species Aplochiton taeniatus. The sequence continues at coordinate 2,539 of CM030179.1, read as the reverse complement.
CTCTGTCCCTATTGTTGTATTCCTAATTGTACCTGGTGAATATAATGTTCTGATTGGCTCTGGGAAAGGGTGACAAGGTCCAAGGGAGAGGGGAGAAAAGAAAAACAGAAATCTTTAAATATGGCAGGGAAAAAATAATCTAATAAAAAAAATCATATTAAAAAATCAACAAAAGAAATATACCAGATAAAAATTAATGGGAGAAGGATTAATAGCTTTTGTATAATGGTAAGTATTGTGTCAAGAAGGGATTTCAATCTATGTAATGCATTAAAGGTGAGTACCCCTTAGAGGTGAATTTTGTGTTATTTTTCAGTTACAATGTCTGTTTGTAAATTAAAAGAATACTAAAATGATAAGAAGTACTAAAAAATACTAAGAAGTAATAAAAGAGACTAAGAAATAAATAAAAAATACAAGGCTTCCTAAGTGCATGAGCTAGGGATTGTGTTAATTTACTGTTTGTAAATTAAAAGAATACTAAAATGATAAGAAGTAATACAAAATACTAAGAAGTAATAAAAAAGACTAAGAAGTAATAAGAAATACAAGGCTTCCTAAGTGCACGAGCTAGGGAGTGTTAATTTACTGTTTGTAAATTAAAAGAATACTAAAATGATAAGAAGTAATAAAAAATACTGAGAAGTAATAAAACAGACTAAGAAGTAATAAGAAATACAAGGCTTCCTAAGTGCTTGGGCTGGGGATTGTCGGGGAGGATCCACCTTGAGGGAAAAGGAGACAGAGAGAAGACAACACGGCACTGGCAAGGTTAGGTTTTATTAAAAAACAAGTTTAAAAGGTCTTGGTTCAGACTCATTGTGCTCTGGCCTGTGTCTCTCCTCCCTCTAACCCCTCCCCCCCTCCCCGCAGACAGGTCAAGGCTGGTGCTACACTTCTCAGAGAGCAGTAAAAGGTAAGTGCTATGATAAAATACTTTAGTAATTCATAAAATGGCTGATAAAACAAATGTAAATAAAACATACAACATCAACAACCCCCCCAAAAGAATAAAAAAACTAAACCAATAATAAAAACCAATTTAAAAAAATATTTAAACCAATTTAAAACATGAAACTGCTCTCTAATAGGTGGGACTGGATCGCTCCTAGGTTCCGAATAAAAAATGGAAGTTAATATTTTTCATTTAATCCGTTTGGTACTATTGTCCCTAGTTGCGCAATCCAAAACCGTTCCCTCCCCTGTCTGACAGTCCTCGACCACTCTCCGTTCCCCTGCAGGCCAGAAATAATAAGATGAGACACTGAGTGTAATAAAAAATGTTGAACTAGTACTGTTTGTAATCTTGCTTTTTTAATTGTATACAAATGTTGTTTTAGTCGAACTTCCATGGATGATGAGGTTTCTCCAATGTATGTTTTTTTGCATGTGTCACAGGTGATGGCATATATAATGTTTTGGGTGGAAAAATCCGGTGGGTTAATGGGAATGATTTGTTTCCGACTGTACGGATTAAAAATGGATAACCTATTCCTGAAGTGCATACCGTGAGCTGGTGAGGGTGATATGGGAGTGATATTGTTCCTAAACATAGAGCTAACCAAGTTGTCCTGTAAGTTCTGGTTGCGTCTGTATGCCGCAATAATCTTGTATGGTCGTAAGGGAGGGTATCTGTCTTGGGTTTTCGACATTGTGTTTTTATATTGTCTAATTAAAGGTGCAGTTACATGTGAATAAGTGGTAACCAAGGGGATCAGGGAGTTGCGGCAAGTCCCAGCTTTGGACGTAGGATTAGGGCTAGCATCGCCCTTAGGGTTGGGGATGGGGTTAGGGTCAGGAATGGGGTTAGGGTCAGGGATGGGGTTAGGGGGAGGGATGGGGTTAGGGTCAGGGATGGGGTTAGGGTCAGGGATGGGGTTAGGGTTAAGGTCAGGGTTAGGGTTAAGGTTAAGGTTAGGGTTGGGGTTAGGGTTGAGGTCAGGGATGGGGTTAAGGTTAGGGTTAGGGTAAGGGTTGGGGTTAAGGTTAGGGTTAGGGTAGGGGATGGGGTTAAGGTTGGGGTTAGGGTTGGGGTTAGGGTTAAGGTTGGGGTTAGGGTTAGGGATGGGGTTGGGGTTAAGGTCAGGGATGGGCTTAGGGTTAAGGTCAGGGTTAGGGTTAAGGTTAAGGTTAGGGTTGGGGTTATGGTTGGGGTCAGGGATGGGGTTAAGGTTAGGGTTAGGGTGAGGGTTAGGGTTAGGGTTAGGGTTGGGGTTAAGGTTAGGGTTAGGGTCAGGGTAGGGGATGGGGTTAAGGTTGGGGTTAGGGTTGGGGTTGGGGTTAAGGTTGGGGTTAGGGTTAGGGATGGGGTTGGGGTTAAGGTCAGGGATGGGCTTAGGGTTAAGGTCAGGGTTAGGGTTAAGGTTAAGGTTAGGGTTGGGGTTAGGGTTGGGGTTAGGGTTAGGGTTGAGGTCAGGGATGGGGTTAAGGTTAGGGTAAGGGTTGGGGTTAAGGTTAGGGTTAGGGTTAGGGTAGGGGATGGGGTTAAGGTTAGGGTTAGGGTTGGGTTAGGGTTAGGGTTGAGGTTAGGGTTAGGGTT
>CM030178.1:20223566-20438566 GCA_017639675.1 Aplochiton taeniatus | reverse complement strand
CATCCCTGATCCTAACCACATCCCTAACCCTCACGCCGACGTTGGCTCCAACCCTCAATCCAAACCTGGGACTTACCGCAACTCCCTGATCCCCTTGGTCACCACTTATTCACATGTAACTGCACCTTCAATTAGACAATATAAAAATACAATGCTCAAAACTCAAAACAGATATTCTCCTTTACGGTCATACAAGATCAAGCATACAGACACAACCATAACTTACAAGACACTTTGGTTAGCTCGGTTTTTAGGAACAATTTCACTCCCATATTACCTTCACCAGTTCACCTTGTGCACTTTAGGAATAGGTCATCCATTTTCAATCCGCATAGTAAAAAAGTAATAATTATAATTATCAATAATCCACCTGATTTCTCCACCACAAATATAATATATGCCATCATGTAACACCTGCAAAAAAGCATACATTGGAGAAACATCATCCTCTATGGAAATCCGGTTAAAACAAGATTTATACACAATTAAAAAAGCTAGCTTAAAAACAATATTAGTACAACATTTTTCACAACACTCGGTATCTCACCTTAACATTTCTGGCCTGCAGGGGAGCGGGAGAGGTCTAGGAGTGCCAGACAGGGGCTGGAACGGTTCTGGATTGCGCAGCTAGGGACAATAACACCAAACGGATTGAACCAAGAATACTAACTTTCTTTTCTTCCGACCCCTAGGAGCGATCTGGTCCCACACATCAGAGAACAGGTTTTTCTTATTTGTTGTTATTGTGTTTGGGTTTTGATTTGCATGTTTTTGTCTTACAATTATTATTTATTCATACAGCACTTATACACAGCACTTACAGTTTCTCTGCTCTTTGTTGTATGTGGTACCAGCACTACATCTGTCGGCAGGAGGGGGGGGGGGGGCTTAGCTTGGTCAGAGAGAGAGAGAGACGTCGATCAGCCTGCTGCCTGTCCTAACCCTATTGAACCTACGCTAACCCTAAACCCACCCCCACCCCTAGCCTCAGCCTAACCTTAACCCTAACCCCCTAACCCCACGCCTCAGCCTCACCCTCAGCCTAAGCAATTGAGAAATGTTTGCTGAGCGCTTAACACCATGCCGCCAAACACCGAAAAGGTTACTGGCGCGATTACGCGCGATTACGCGCTCTGAGGCTGGGGAGAGAATTTTTTTGAAATGATGATATAATATAGAAGAAGATGAATTAAGACTAGTGAGAAGAAATTAAGATGTGAAAAACAGTTTGAAAATATATTTATAATATAAAAAACTTATTTTGGAGAACCTTGCAGGTGCGTTGTGGGTAATATCTTAGAATTCGAAATAAGACCAAAATGATATTAAACATTTTATCTCAAGATAACGTCATATAGTACAGGCTGGATAGTACCTAAATATGGTATAGTAAATGAAATATTAGGGAAAAATTCTTTTGAAAATGGTTAAAAATTGAACAGTTTAAAGATATCATCGTTATGTCGTATTTATAAAATATGGAAAATTGGTTAAATTGCTTTAGAACTAAAGAATTCATATTTCATATTATAAGGTCATAACAGAAGGTCGAAGTGACTGAATACATCTGCGGGCAGACTCAGCATGCCTAAAACGTTAACGATGCAGAGTTTGGTGGCTATAGGACAAGGTGGGGGGAGTGGTGTCTCTCAGGACACCTTACGATAGTCTAAAGGTATACAAACGTTAACCTGTTCTGAAGGGGGAAATAAACGGAAGACAAATTGTGAAAAGAAACGGGAGGGGCATTCGATGGGCATCGACAAGATTAAGGAGGTCGGCTGAGTAACTGTAGTAACTTCTCAAGAAGAAAAGTTATTACACATAGGCTGATTTTGAAATAATTTATTTGAAGGAATTTAAACAATGTCTAAGAGACCTTGCTCGTATGATCCTAATTTCGGGTTTTATAAAATATGGAAAATTGGTTAAATTGCTTTAGAAATAAAGAATACATCTTTCATAATATGTACATCTTGACGGACTAGGTTATAAGCCTAGACCTAAGACCGCGCACTAACACTAATAGTAACCGTAACCCTAAGCCAAAACTCTGACTCTAAGACTAAGATCGAAAAGACTAACCGTAACGCTAAGCCTAAACCTAAAACTGGCCCTACACTTAACGCTAATGCCAACCTTAATCCTAACAACTAACCCCTTAGATTAACCATAATCCATTTTAACCTAACACAGTGATTACACGTCGAACCCCAATAGTAACGCTAAGACTTAAGAATTACCATTCCGTAAGATTAAAACTAACTGAATTAGATAGGTTATCTCAGAAAAATATAGAGGTTTGTGAGAGAATGTTTAAATATGCTACACCAAAAATGTTTACTCAGAGCTGGCGGATATCTCAAAAAGTAGAAACTATGATTGTCTAATGAACAGAACATAGTGGCATGGGTTGGAATGCTTTAAAAGTGTAATATTTAAAGAATATTTCTTTACCAGAATGTTTAAATAAAGCTGAGGAAAGTATGTAAGAGGAGCTCTGAGATAGCTCAGAAGGTTAATGATCAAGTCACCTGGAAAGCTATAAATTGAGATCTGGTTTCAAATCCTGCTTCCTATTAGAGGAATGTTTTTAGGGACAATGTTTAAATGTGATAGACCAGAAGAATTTTACAGAGCTGCCATATAGCTCATAAAGTAAAGACAGTGTCTGAATAAATTCATGGAAGGACACGGGTTCGAATCCTTTCAAGGTGTAATAGTAAAACAATATTTCTTTAGGACAATGTTTAAATGAGGTGATAAAGCCTTGTGAGGGCACATCTTGGATAGCTCAGTGGGTAAATGCTGCAGTCACCTGAGAATCAATAAATTGTGGTTTGGGTTGAAATAAAGCTTCTTATTATAAGACTGATTAGTGAGAGAATGTTTAAATATGCTGGACTAGAACTTTGGATGCCCCAGGCAGATAGCTGAACCAGTAAAAACTATGAATGTGAGTTTAGCTACATGGAGTGAGGTGGGTTAGAATACTTTGTTGGTGTACTTTTGAAAGAATATTTATTTGTGAGAATGTTTAAATAAGATCGGGGAAAAATGTCAGGACAGCACTCAAATAGCTCGGTGTGTTAATACAGAAATCACTCAATATGCTTTACGTTGAGGTGTGGCCTCAAATCCAGGTACCTTTTACAAGAATGTTTAGTGAGACAATGTTAAAATGTGCTGGACGACAGCGTTTGTACAGCTCTGGCAAATAGCTGGACCAGTAAAAGTTATGAATGTCTGTGTAACTGCATGGCTTCGAATGCTTTCAAGATGTAATATTAAAAAGAATATTTCTTTATGACAATGTTGAAATAAGATGGAGAAAAAAACATTAGAGCAGCTCTAAAATAACTGTGGTTTCAAATCCTGCTTTCTAATCCAGGATTTTTTTATTGACAATGTTTAAATGTGCTGGACCAGAAGGTTTGTACAGAGCTACGAGATAGCTGAAGGAAAAATAATGAATGTCTGTTCTTGGAAGGAGATGTGTCGTTTCAACAGCAATCCCCGAAAGGTTTCGAAACCCTTGTCAGTACATACAGTTACACAGATATTCATACTTTTTACTCGTTGAGCTATCTGCCAGTTCTATGCAAAGTTTGTAGTGTAGCATATTTAAACATTGTGTCACTAAACAGTCATAGTAGGAACCTGGATTTCAACGCACATCTCAATGTATAGATTCGCAGGTGACTACAGTATTTATTCACTCAGCTGTCTTCTTACGAGGCTATTTAGCTTTTTTGAAACATTGTAATAAAGCTAAATTCTTTAAATAGAGCATCATGAAAAGATTTCAACCAAAACTGGGAGAGCATGTTTTACCAGTTCAACACCTTAGTTAGATTAATTTGACTATTAGACTGACCCTGACCCAAATGGACCACTTCAATTTTAGGAGGATCTTTGAAATTTGCAGTAACACATAATAATTGTCAACATAATTAAAGAACATTTTAGGGCATCAATTATTATTTCATGTCTTCGAGATTACTAAGGCCTTTCAAAGAATAAAAATTAGATGGGAATAACAACATTATCAGCTAACAATGGGACGCAGAGATAGCCCTGCATACGCAAATTTATATTTGGCAGATTGGGAGAACACTGGCTTTAGTAAATGTAAAAACTTACCCCTGCAATACCTCCGTAATCTGGATGATATCTTTGGTCTTTGGAATTAATGATTGGCAGTTTCAGGAATTTTAACCACATTAAATACACACCATATATCAATTGAACGTACCGATAAGATCCAGAACAGGTTGAATTCTTGGACACCCAGGCTTTCTTCTGTGAGATTGGGGGATGTTTTAAATCCTTGGCAACAAAAGTTTATTTTAAAGACACAGGCAAATTTAAAATAATAACAGCTCAAAAGAAATAGGGACCTAAAGGATATATTAGTGCATACTTCTATGCCTAAATAACACCCATAAAGTCGATTAACACACACTTTTATAAACAATTTACCTTTTTAAAAAATGCGCATCTTATGGGATCTCTCTAAAGCATAGGTTGGAAATGAAAACTAAAAACTTAGTCTATGCAAGTTCATCAATTAGATATTGGGGAAACGGGGAATAGATAGTAAATCAGACTCACTCAACATCTTCAGCATATGCACCTACAGAGTCAAAGCACGGTCGTTTATTCACACTTTCAGCACCACTCAGTGGCGAATCTGAGAATTACAGGCTTGGAGAACAATAGTGTACGGGCCAGACCAGACGTAGAAAAAGTGGAGAGGCATTTTATTGGACTTTTGAAACTATTGATCCTTTGAGTCTCAATGAAAAGTATTAAGCAGGGAGGGCTTTTTAATGAATTGGACTCTTCACATTTTATACTGTTTATATTTATTAATCTTTGCACACTTTATGTTTGGCATGTCGAGTTTTTGATAGGCTTGAGTTATTTAATGATTTGATTGAACCCTTATCCCAATGACTACTCCTTTTCTCCTTTTCTCGTTTAATTCCTTTATCAATCCTTCTCTTTAAAACCACAAATCTAAGCCTAAACCCAACCCTAACCCTTTCCCTAACCCTTGCCATTACCCTATCCCTAACCCTTACCCTAACACTAATAGCCTTACCCTTTCCCTGGCCCTAACACTAACCCTGACCCTAACCCTTGACCCCAATCCCTAACCTAACTAACTCTTGATCCCTGACTCTGTTCCTCTGTGACTCTGACCCTTCACCGCAATACATAATATTTAATATAATTTGATCCTTTTTGCACTTGGTTTGGCCGATCTCGGCGCTGATTTAATTTGCCTATCTATTCATTATTTGGATTTTTCTGCTAATTTTGTACTTATTGCTTGGTACTTATTTTTATTTTGGGGTTTTGTTAAGAAACTATTTCGGCCCCTTCCCATCTTAACATGCTATTTGTATTCCCTATTTTTGTTTTTATCATTGTGTTCCCCCCCTTTTTGACCCCTTCCCATCTTAACATGCTATTTGTATTCCCTATTTTTGTTTTTATCATTGTGTTCCCCCCCTTTTTGACCCCTTCCCATCTTAACATGCTATTTGTATTCCCTGTTTTAGTTTTTATTATTGTGTTCCCCCCCTTTTTGTTGGTGTTGTTCCCTCTCTTCCTCTTTTTCTGATCTTGCCCTTATAAGCCCTTTTATGTATTCATTTGTTTTTATTAAATTCAATTATATAACAATGTTTATATAGCAAGTACATTTAAAGCCTTATTACACACTATGTCAGCTATCTATTGACTTTAATGTAACCTATATATGTTTCACAAGCTAAAACAGAAGAATGAAAATAAGGAGTAAATAAAAAGAACTAGCGCCAATGCACACGCAACACTTTTAATTAGATTGTTGCTGGTTTGTTTTTAACCCTCTAACCCTAACCCAACACTAATCCTAATCCCTAAACCTAACCCTAACCCTGACCCTCACCCTGACCCTCACCCTGACCCTAACTTAAGACGGGCCTCCGTGTGTGGTTCTCCCCCTCTCCTGGAACTCAAGAGGACCAGGCCAATGAAAGAGGGAGAGAGCCCCATCACAGGGACCTAACAGGGGGCTCTTTGCCTACCTCTCCCCATCACCACCTCAAGAGAACCAGGCCCAAAGCCACAGCCCCTCTACCCCACTAACACCCACCCACATGCGGCCTCCCTCTCTCAGTCCTGCCCCCCCTCCAGGACCTGCCTACCACCGACGCCTGACGGGCCAAAACTAAAGCACCCTTCCCTGGCTAAGACCCTTAGCCCCAGCCCCGGTTTAGAGTACAACCCTGCAATCCACTGCACTGGACCACTCCAACAAGGCAGGAGATTTTAAACTCTTGGATGAAGCAATTGAACTAGAGGTTGGGGGACCAAGATTACTCACCACTCCTCAGTCTAATATCCTTAATTTATCTTATCTTATTTAGCTAACAAATATAAGCAATTTCCTCTGCTGATAATTTAGGCCTATATCTTTCATGTAGGCATATTCGTCAGGGAAAAGCCAAAGGGTTTTGACTTTTTAAACCTTCTCACTACTCATACATTGAGCCCCACCGGATCTTTTGGATTGGCGATGCCACTCCAAATCCTGCTACGTGGTATAGGCCTCTGCACTCCCCAGAATCTGCGCCCATCATTGTCAATAACTTCAATGTGTCCCCACTACACCACCACTCACCAATTATAAAAAGTCAAACTAACACTATTTTTTACAGTGTACTCAGATACACCAGTGACATAGAACACATTGATACACTCTTATATAGATAGACATAGCAGGTACACATAAAAGTGCTTCGTTTACTTAAATAGTTTGATGTAATCAGTTTCCACAAAAGTTTTGAGTCCTTTGAGACCTTGTGTGGTTTAACAATGACTTAAGAATGAATTAGACTTACATATGACTGTATGGACATGTATATCATGAGACAGTGAGTGTGTAGGCCTACACAGTTGCCTGACGCATGATCATAGGACCACAGGAAACCACCCAAGAAAACGCATTCGAAAATCAAAGCCTAATTATGGAAGCTTTATTATTAGTTTATACAGGCGTAACTGACTGAGTATGTTTTGTTTACGACAGTAACTTGCTTAAAAAGCATGTAATGACAGGATATAGAACTTAAAAAATACTTTATGCTCAGGACAAAACTGTATATTGTCTTTATTTTCGTATATGTATTTGTTTGGATTTTGTAATTTTACTGCTAGACAATCAAGAACATAAACCACGATAAAACACTAGAGCTTAATGAAAGAATACAAAGTGAATTTTTAAAATAGATTTTTACACAATTTTCCAAGTTATTTGGATAAACTTTGGTTACTTCCATATGCCCAAGACCCGAGGTGATGAATCACGCGACGATTCATCAAAAGAAATCTATTAATATAATGCTTCAAGTTGCTGCAGACACGCTTGAAATTTGACACCTGACATCATCCCGTTTTTCTCATCGGAATTTCAACGGATACAAAAAGTTGTGTCTTCCCCCACATGCTCTTCCTCAAAAACCAGTTCTTATAAACTCACACGGTGACCTAGATTACTACTGAAGCGAAACTAGCCTTCTGAACAACTGGTCGAACCCAACTTTACACAACAGGTAAACATTTCTTAAATATAAAGTGTGAACTGACTAGGCTTCTTCGGTTTTCAGATTTTCGCTTTCAGTTCGACACAATTCCTTTCAACTGGGGTTAAACTATAATGTTAAACTAGTATATATATTAAGATCACTTGTTTAAGCAGAGCATCTTACGATCATGAATGCTAAAGTAATTTAAAGTCGATCCCACATGAGAGTGACCGTAGCTTCGTGTAGCCAGGCAGTCTGGACGCTCTACCTTGTGCCACCGAAGAAAGAATGTAGAAAGCTCGTTGCAGCTCAGGAAAGGAAATGTACAAAAATTCGTTGGAGAGCATTGCATTTTATTCATTTACTTATGCTATTGCTTCCACTAATCATAGTGATTTTGATGACGTTGCTAAATAGAGGTCTCAATATCGACAGTTATGAAAGTTGGCAAAACAAATAAATGAAAAAGTAATTGACAAATAAGCTGAGCACCGATGACATCTGTCGGAAAGGAAGAAGCCCATCGCCCGCTGTCTATGTTTTCTTCACAGGTTTGCCCAGTTTAGAGGGACCCATACAAATAGCCTTGACTCTATGGTCTTGACAAGCGATCGAATACTAAAGGACATTCACCCATTCGCATTGATTAAATATGTATCGATCAAACAAAGAATTGTATTTGAAAGCTGACTTGAATACCGATCTTTTAGCACTTGCTATTGGGTTACAATTAAATATAAACATATTGGATTTATCAGATGAAACACCTGGAACTAAGTCTATATTACTATCAAAACCAAAGTAGTGCAGGACTATACAATTTAGTACGACTGTGCACTAATCAGATGCGTGCGTTAGGAGAGATGACTGCTCTTATTGTGGTGAGAAGGAGACAAAGGGAAAACCAAATCAAACTTTGAGAAAGTGTTTTTTCCAACCTGCTAACATGTTTGAGACGTCAGAGACAAAAATGATTCACACATATCATCTGTTAGAACTACTTATGAACAGAAGATGGAAAATATAAAAGGGCCTGATTTACTAAGATCCCTACTAGCGCATATTAAATTGCGCGTTCGTTCCAACAGATCGCATGTAATTATTGCACCCCTTTTGCCAAGAGTAATTGCGTAAATGACGTGAAGTCCAGCTATATTTAAATGAGGGATTTGTTTCAGTTATTCTAAACATGGATAGTTTGGGCAGAAAACAGAACGACCGCACAAGGAAAATTCAATTTGATCCCCTCGAAGTAGAGGTAGGCTATTAGTGGAAGAGGCCAATAAGCTGTTGAGCTACATCGAAGGAATATAAATATAAGAGAAAGAAATACCCCATGGGAGGTTATCAGAGAAAGTCAATGACTTGATCAACAAATGAAATTAAGAGAAGATGTAAAGATTGTAAGCGCAGAACCACTGAAAAATTGGCTTATAGTTTACAGCAGGGGTGTCAAACTCAAATACCCAGTGGGCCAAAATGTAAAACCTGAACAAAGTCGCGGGCCAACATTGAACAAATTGAGATTTTAATATGGACCCAAACAAGTTTTGCTTTAACATTGAATATGGAACAAGCATCGCTTATTACCATACAATATATAGTTTAATAGTGGAGACATGCAAAATCGAATTTCAAATGAAAAATCATATCAATGGCATTCATTTATTAAATAAATAAAATTTAAATAAAAATTGTATGCCTCTTTTCTATTTGCAGCCTTCTGATTTAAATACCAAAATAAACTTTTTCCACTGGCGAATAATTTTACAAATAGAATGATAATAAATCAATCAACCGTTCAAGCCCATGCCTTGTAGCAAGAAAAAGTGCATAAAGAAAACGTTACTTTTAGCTCGCTGACAGTTGTAGCGTCTATGTTGCTATGACTACTGTCACCGAGGAGAGAGTGTTTCTGGGTCCTGTCCTGATTGGCGCGCGAAAACAGCAGAGCATTATGGGATTCATAGTATTAGCGGTGAATGCGCTGTATAATACCGGCGGGCCAGCTCTAGTAGTAATTTGGTATTGTCTCGCGGGCCAAATATAATTACCTCGCGGGCCAAATTTGGCCCCCGGGCCAGAGTTTGGCACCCATGGTTTACAGGCTTAAAGGTCAGCAAAAATTGATTCAATAGCTCAACAAGGTATTCTGCGTACTTTTAAATGTGTATATTGTTCCAGAATGCTGTTGTGTGCTATTATGCTACTGATTTTAAATGTGCTTGTATTGTTCCAGAATGCTGTTGTGTGCTATTATGCTGCAGATTTAAAATGTGCTTGTATTGTTCCAGAATGTTGGTGTGTGCTATTATGCTGTTGCTGCTGGGCTCAGTTCTTACACACCCATTGGATGAGATGACACTTGACGCCCAATGGCAGCAATGGAAAACCACCTATGGGAGGGATTACAATGGCTTGGTAAGTCTCTGCCTTTCAGTCTTGTATGTTTCCCTAAATAGTCTAAAAACACACTTATGTATGTATGACTGAATAGTCTAAAAACACATGTATGTATGTATGACAGAATAGTCTAAAAACATGTATGTATGTATGACTGAATAGTCTAAAAACATATGTATGTATGACTGAATAGTCTAAAAACATATGTATGTATGACTGAATAGTCAAAAACATGTTTGTATGACTGAACAGTCTAAAAACATAGGTATGAATGTATGTATGACTGAATAGTCTAAAACATATGTATGTATAAATGAAAGACTGAATAGTCTAAAAACATATGTATGTATGACTAAATAGTGTCAAAACTATGTATGTATGTATGTATGACTGAATAGTCTAAAAATGTATGTATGTATGACTGAATAGTCTAAAAAGATATGTATGCATGACTGCATAGTCTAAAAAGATGTGTATGCATGACTGAATAGTCTAAAAATGTATGTATGTATGTATGTGCTTTCATGGCATGCATATCCATTCTCTGCAAACTGCAAAGGTTTCAAACGACTCCTCGTTTTTTAAGACGCAGTCCCAGGCTCCAAACATTTTACGGCAGTCGAGAAAAACGGCATATGGGCCAAAGTCCTTTATTAGTAATCGCACTCAAAAGTTTGCTGCACGTGGCCTTATAATATGAAAATCATGAAATAACCTCAGTTAAAACGTATCCCTAGGCCGTTGGGCTTTTGGATATTTACATGCTTATGAAACATATATGCATATTTAGTAAACATGCATTGTTCAGAGGGTACAATGTATTTAATGTCTACCATACTTACAAATTGATATGAAGCGACTAAATAATTGATTGGAGGCAAATAGTAAAAAGGGTCAGATTATAAGGATAGAAAAAAAAGGAACAAAAAGACAAAACTAGTAGTGTAGGTACTATATATGTATATTATATACTCTCGGATTTATGGTTATATGTTGGAAATGACCTAAATGCTCATAAACAAACATTTAACTTCAATACAAAGTTATGGCAAACTAAATCTGGATCAAATCCATATCAAATAACCTTGTAAGCATTTTATGCATTGCTGTTAAATGTTCTGACTATATAGAGCACCTAGTCAGGCTGCTCAAAGCTATCTGGCATTGTTGTTAAATGTTCTGACTATATAGAGCACCTAGTCGGGCTGCTCAAAGCTATCTGGCATTGCTGTTAAATGTTTTGACTATATAGAGCACCTAGTCAGGCTGCTCAAAGCTATCTGGCATTGCTGTTAAATGTTCTGACTATATAGAGCACCTAATCAGGCTGCTCAAAGCTATCTGGCATTGCTGTTAAATGTTCTGACTATATAGAGCACCTAGTCAGGCTGCTCAAAGCTATCTGGCCTTGTTGTTAAATGTTCTGACTATATAGAGCACCTAGTCAGGCTGCTCAAAGCTATCTGGCATTGCTGTTAAATGTTCTGACTATATAGAGCACCTAGTCAGGCTGCTCAAAGCTATCTGGCATTGCTGTTAAATGTTCTGACTATATAGAGCACCTAGTCAGGCTGCTCAAAGCTATCTGGCCTTGTTGTTAAATGTTCTGACTATATAGAGCACCTAGTCAGGCTGCTCAAAGCTATCTGGCATTGCTGTTAAAGGTTCTGACTATATAGAGCACCTAGTCGGGCTGCTCAAAGCTATCTGGCATTGTTGTTAAATGTTCTGACTATATAGAGCACCTAGTCAGGCTGCTCAAAGTTATCTGGCATTGCTGTTAAATGTTCGGACTATATAGAGCACCTTGTCAGGCTGCTCAAAGCTATCTGACATTGTTGTTAAATGTTCTGACTATATAGAGCACCTAGTCAGGCTGCTCAAAGCTATCTGACATTGTTGTTAAATGTTCTGACTATATAGAGCACCTAGTCAGGCTGCTCAAAGCTATCTGGCATTGTTGTTAAATGTTCTGACTATATAGAGCACCTAGTCGGGCTGCTCAAAGCTATCTGGCATTGCTGTTAAATGTTCTGACTATATAGAGCACCTAGTCGGGCTGCTCAAAGCTATCTGGCATTGTTCTTCAATGTTCCCACTGTATAGAGCACCTAGTCAGGCTGTCGGATCCAAGTCCTTCCATGGATTGCTTTCTTTTTCTTTTTCTTTACATTTCCCATAAGGACCTCCATCTTAAATCTGTCTGAAAAATTTGCATTATCGCAAAAATGATGATGATGATGATGATGATGATGATGCTGACTTATAGTATTTGAAAACCTAAAAAATCTTTTAAATTCTGTATTTTAGCAAGTTTTATTCAGACATGAGTTTTTTGTGTCAATATGAATCCCGTCTAAGAATTTACATAGTCGAATTTCATTCAACCATTCTTGCCTATATTAGACTGATCACGGAATCGTTTTTTTTATATTTTTTTTTATTTGAAGCCCAGCCAAGATGCTGCTTCGATTGTCCCGCAAAGTTGGATAGTAAAACTTAGCCTACCATAGTGATTTATTCACGGGCACCAAGGAGATCGATTTAAATGCACATCTCTTTTCTAATTTGTATTAACAGTATTAATCATTCTAAGCAATATAACCCTATGGCGATTTTAGTGCTGATAACGGAATAAACTCCAATACAGTAATTCACGGACATTAGTGATGACGTTCGCAAACGATCCGATTGTTGTGAACGGCTCTTTAGTAAGAATGAAGGGAACTGATTCGTACTTGGGTATAGCCGTTCTTTTTAGCGTTCTGCCTAAATTCCACTGCCGGCCCTAGACCAGCAGCAAAGAAAAAAACAGCGCGTGCTTAATGACAAGTCCAAGTGATTCAAATCGTCTTTGTAGTTTGGTAATGATGACAGCTCTGACCAGGGCGCATTAGAAGGCTCCAAAAAGTAAATTGGCACAGAGTTCTAGCCTTGTTTGATGGAGTGGGCTACATGTAAGTGGGGCTTATGAAATTGTTTGTTGTTGTTAGCCTAACTAACTAGCCTACAGGGATGTCTTTCAAAAAAATTATAAATTTCTGCTGAAACATTTAGATGTCACCCCCTGGTGTCATCCGATGTGGTCTGCACCCCCTCAAATTATTAGACTAATTGACAAAGCAGAGGAATATGGCGTCACCTTATGTAGGTAATTTTCAGAGAGCAGATAATTGACAATAGGTTTGGCATTACAAGGCTAATTTGGTGCTGTTAAACCTAGTCCACACATGCAAAATACAATTATGTTGGTGGGATGTCTAAATCATTGTCCTAGTGGTTATTTCGCAGATAAGCCTAGTAACCACCGCCCCCTAAAAAAATATAGAAAAAAGAAGGAAAAAAAGGGGCGGAGCGGAGCCATAAGATCCTGCTCCCTTCAAAGAGCCGTATTCCCATCATTAATCGACGTACATACAAACTTAACTGAGAATGATCAGCATCAGGTAGACTGAAAGGACCTTGCTGAACTGTGAGGGAGCCCCCCTAACCTAAATGAAATAGATCACACCATTGTCGCGGATTTTGTATGTCTCCACACTCCAGTGAGATCGAAATAATTAAATACTTTGAGAAATAACGTCCGCTTGCTTGTAGTGGTTTTAATGGAGATGAGTAAAGAGGTAACAGAGTTGATATACCATATATCAACCACAAAGTAACAAAATAAAACTGATCAAATAAAAAGAAAACCCTAACTGCAGTCTAAAGTCATACAAAAATGAGGATGTATAACTGGTGCGCACAAAATCACAATACCCCTAACGTCCCTTATATACACGCTTCCTTAGGAATGTTGATTTAGTGCAATTGCAGTCAGCATCTCCTGTCTTTGGACCTTCCTAGATCAAAGAGTTTATTGCACAGGGCAATAAATAATGCCATCTGGCTGACCGGTCCTCAAGTCTGACATCTTAACTTACCTAAACAGGGAGAATACACAACCCTTTAAGTCACTTAGTCACTTGTGATGACTGTTAGGTGAAAAGATTAACCCCAAGGGTTCAACCTAACTAGCAAAGGGGAACTTTCTTTGAACTCATAGGAAAAACACAGAGTAACATTTCATAGTTAAGGCTAAATTAAATTTTTCCCATCACACCGTGCAGACGCATAGGCCCGGGTAGGCATAGGCCCACCCAAAACGATCACTGGTCTACCCAATCACATTCAATACGTTTTTTAATTGGTTCATTTAATCACCATGGTTAGCTAGTAGTGTGTATAGAAGCAATATTAAAATGGCAAAACAAACATCAATTGGACCGTTTAAAAAAAAACACGCTAAGATGAGAATGAGCCTGAGTCAGGCTTGGCCAAGACGGAGCCCACAGGTAGGCTACAGAGGCTAAAATCATAGCCAACGCATCCACACTAGCACCGCCAAGCAAAAGTGCAGTAGACAGAGGTACCCTATTGGTATTCCCCACCTGTTAACATCGCATTCAGGTTGGCCTTTGCACTAGGTTTCTACTGCTCCTGGAGAGTGTAGTGCTACTGCTGGACCACCAGCAGATTTGTCTGTAATTGATGAACCAGCATAACAACCGAAGTTGATCTTTTCCTTTCCAGTCTGATTATAACAGATTTGAATAAAAATCTGTTCATAGTATTGGTTTTGTAGTGCTTTTCCTGTTCCAACAATTGACTTGCGTTTTATAGAGGTTTGACAAAAATGTTTATCTATATGTTGTACATATTGAAAAAGTCAGCACATTTTACAATTCTGCTATTCAAAGTTACATATTAAAAAAATCTTCTAACTGGCTGCTGTGTAAAGACAGCGGTTATTAGTCAAACGGCTTTACATTTTATCACTGCAATTGTTTATATGTATATATTTAAATGTACTGCCCTTTTTGTTCTTATTTTCCATTTTAGAATGAGGATAGTATCCGCAGAGTTGTTTGGGAGAAGAACATGCGTATGATTGAAGCCCATAATCAGGAGGCAGCTCTTGGCATGCACTCCTATGAGCTGGGAATCAACCACCTTGGAGATATGGTAAGCAGATAATTTCCTACATAGCTTTGGAAACTCACAAACACATTGAACTTAATTGGAGCAGCATCACAAATCTTAGAGGTGAACCATGTGATATAGTATTACTGTATATGTTGTTGCATATACTAATTTAAATATCCTTCTTTAAACGTTTTATAACGTTTTATAATCAAATATGTTTTGCTTCATGTAGTGAACACTACCTTTTCACGAGCCCAGCTGGTTTAACTGAACAAACAAAACGCTAGGTTCAATAGATTTGTTGTTTTATTGACTCTTAGGGGTTTTGTTCATCTCAAATTATTCCTGCAGGGAACAAGATCAGGGTCAGCTTCATTCTATTCCCCTCTCTTGTGATGCTATTTGTGTACTATACTTTTATTTAGCTTTTGCGAAAGAGGTGTAAAGTAGAATTGCCAAATTTCAATCTCCTCACATGCCAAGGAAGCTGTAAACTTTTTAAAACTTTAACTTTAAGCATGGCATGGTCAGTGTTGTGTAGAGTTTGTTGGCTTTACCTTACTGTTACCAGAGTTCAGCCGCATGCATTATTTCTTTGCAAACATTGCGTTCCCTCGCAAGGGCTACTGCAATTGGGGGCATCAGACTTCCACTTATATCAGCCTCTCCCTGAAAGATGAGACGAATTGACTGCGACATGAGGTTCCTCCCTTCCGTAGCTTTCTTGGGGTCTGGCTTTCCACCAATAAATTACATTACAGGCAAGGTCATTTTTAAGGCGTTTAGGAACATTAACCAGATGCCGTATCGCTAACAACTTCCCAGATATCTCATAATTCACCCAGTATTTCATCTCATCTTACAAACAGAAAGACAGGTCCATCTCAAATTCTTAAAGATAATGAAAACATTCAGAGAATATTGTTCTCTACTATAGGCCATATTCTAAACCCACAACCAGCAGCAGAGTGGCTAAGTCAGGTGTTTTTCTCAAAGTGTGAAAATATTGCATCAAAATATGTACGTATGCATATGCATATGATGCTGAATTAGACCATCCCCTAAAAAATGCCAGCTCATTCCACATAAGAACTGCATAGTTCTTTAAGGATGTTTTTAACAGCCAGATAATGTGCTGAAAATTGTGAACTGCTCATTCAAACACGACTTTTTTCTATGCCACTATGTTTTTGAAAATTCAAAAAATCCCCTACAGGAAGACTAGAAGTTTTCGGCCCGGCCATAGTACAGAAACTGCCCTACTTAAAGCAGTTAATGTTAAAAAGTTGGCATTCTTTTTCTTTTACACATAAGTGCTGCCTTAGATACCGTATGGCCATAGGTCGAGTTTACGGGGAGGCAGGGGGCGCATTGCCCCCCCTAGCGGCCAAAATACGTCACTAACATTAAGTCTAAAATACACACGCCACGCCAACACACGCCACGCATTGACATCAATAATAAATGTCTGCCCCCCCCCCAGCGCTAATGCCAGACTCCAGCAGGCCGCCCCGCCAGCAGTTAATAACTGAGGCTTTATTAACTAAAGAAACCCAAAATACTAAATAAGTAGAGCATATGAGATGAACGGTAGTAACATCAGTCATATGTGTGAGAGTTAAATGATGCATGAGTATGTGGGTGGTTGTGTGTGTGTGTGTGTGTGTGTGTGTGTGTGTGTGTGTGTGTGTGTGTGTGTGTGTGTGTGTGTGTGTGTGTGTGTGAATGTTAGCAGGAAAATAAACCAGGAACTAAGGCAGCATAACCACCCAGACCAAGGCCAAAGCTTCCTTCTTGATAGTTGAATAATTAAGTTGGTGTGAATTGAAGGTTTTCGCGAATTTGCAAAGCGGCCTATCCAAGCCCTCCGTTTCCTGCATCAAAACCGGACCCACCTACATATGACTTGCGTCAACCTACAGTTTAAACATTTTGTCCAGACGCAGAGCAGCAAGCACCCTAGCGGCACACAGAAGAGTCTTTACTGTTCCAAACACAACCTGACACTGGGGAGACCACACAAACTTAGCCTTACCTTTCAACAAATCAGTTAGTGGTGTGACCACTGTTGAAAAATTCTTGCAGAAGTCCCTGTAATACCCTACCAGCCCCAAGAAACACATGAGTTCCTTTTAGTCACAGGCATGGGATACTGTATGACAGCGTGAACCTTTGCACCAACTGGACGCACTTGCCCCTGACCAACCACTCCACCAAGGTATGTCATCGTTGCCCTGGCAAACTCACATCCGGCCAAGTTTACCGTGAGTTTCCCTCCAGCCAAGTGGTCAAACAGAGCAGCAATACGTTCAATATGCTCCTCCCATGTATCACTGAACAACACCAGATCCAGGTCCACAGCACAACCAGACCGACCGGTCACTACCTGGTTCATGAGGCGCTGAAACCTCCCCGGAGCATTGAGAAGACCAACACTCATAACGGTATATTCATACAGTCCAACAGGTGTTATAAACGCCGAACTCTCCCAAGCATGCACAGTCAAAGGAACCTGCCAGTACCCCTTTAACAAATCAAATTTGCAGACAAACTTTGCTGATCCCACCTAATCAATGCAATCCTCCATCCGCGGTAAAGGATAGGAATCCACCGCAGTGACTTTATTTACCTTATGGTAATCATTACAAAACCGTGGAGACCCATCCGTTTTACCCCAGGCAAGCTAGGCGACGCCCAACGGCAATCTGATTATCCAACATGTATTTTACCTCAGACTCCAATACTCTGCGCTTGTCTGCTGCACACTGATAAAACCACTGCCCAATTGGAGGAGTATGCCCTACCTCAATGTCATGTTAATTAGGTTTGTACACGATGGCGTGCCGCTAAACGGCCAGAAGACACCAGGGCCATCACACCCAACTTTACATATCTGTTGACTCTAAAGACCCAGATTGTCTCCCCCCTCTAATAAGCTGTCATACCAGCATTGCATCTTAGATGTCCCAGAACTTTCTTGAATTAAATGATGATAAAACTAAGGTACTTATGTTTGGACCAAAGTGCGACAGGGATTCAATTTTTGCAAGGTTAGGCCTCTTAAAGTTGCAGTGCACCAATCAGCGAGGGACGCAACCTAGGAGTCATTCTTAATTTTTCATCTAAAAAATATATTAAGAGTATGCCCCTTTTCTCTGATTATCCAGTCTACCAAGCAAGTCAATTCAAAAACTTTAAATGGTCAATAATGCTGCAGCGAAAGTTCTTACTAGAACTAATTAGAGAGAACACATCTCTCCTGTCCTCTATTGTCTCCACTGGCTACCTGTATATTCTAGAATACATTTTAAGGTCTCCTTAATCGTCAATTTTAATCAGAAACACATTTTCAATTAGCCAAAATATTTGTACCATTCCCACTTAGTCTGACAAGAAACGTACTACCGAGCAATATAAACTATGCCAATGATATGTGCTAGAAAAACCTGTTACAACCATTGAAAAAGGTCCAGAGTGCAAGACATTGCAGTCCCAAACATTTGACCGCTAAGAACCAGTGAAGTACCCGTTACCAGTACCTAGCAACAGCCAACTATAATGTCAAGTTATCACTTTAATTTCTATGTGATTTAGTCAATTCATCTTTTCATACTGGAGCAAATCATTTCCTATAAACCTCACGAAAATATTGATATACCGTATATATTAAGATAATCATCGACAGACGGATATGAGAGTGTCTTTATCATAATACATTTTTACCAATATTGCCCAGCCCTAGCCCATAGTACCATAACTAGGTGCTGTCACTTTTTCTTAGAATTGAAAACATGGTAACTGGATTAGGCACATACATCCACTCTCATTGCACAAGAACACTAAACTGGAATTAAGTGTGTATAATTTAGAATTTTGGCCAGCTGTAAGAGCGTTCACATTACTAGGTTTCTCATGACATGAAAATGCTATAGTTCCACAATGATAACTAAAGAATGATCATTGACTCATTTTGTCATAACAGCCAGCTAATGCAGGGGTTTAGGTTTAAGAAAGCTCCTGGAAACTAATGTTAATCATTCTGTTTTCATGCCTCCTTCCTTTCAGACATCTGAAGAGGTTTTTCAGAAAATGACTGGTCTGCAGGTGCCTACGAACAGGAACCACAGCCACATTGTTATTACGGACATCAACCTTGAAAAAATTCCCAAGTGGATCGATTACCGGAAGGAGGGCATGGTGACAGCTGTTAAGAACCAGGTTAGAGGCCAAGTTTATTTATTTGTTCACTCTAAATTTCACCTAATTTCACTTCCCTGAGCAGCCCAAAAAATAAAGAAAAAATGTTCACTCTGGAGAGGAGATATATTTTGGTAGTTCATTGTGGTAGTTATGATCATGCATATCTAGATCTTGTGGTTAATTGGGACATTTTCTTGTTGAAACTCCCTTCCAACTAAGCATTGGTATTTATTCATATGTATATATATATATATATATATATATACAGTGGGGCCAAAAAGTATTTAGTCAGCCACTGATTGTGCAAGTTCTCCTACTTAGAAAGATGAGAGAGGTCTGTAATTTTCATCATAGGTACACTTCAACTATGAGAGACAAAAATGAGAAAAAAAATCCAGGAAATCACATTGTAGGATTTTTAAAGAATTTATTTGTAAATGATGGTGGAAAATAAGTATTTGGTCACCCACAAACAAGCAAGATTTCTGGCTCTCACAGACCTGTAACTTCTTCTTTAAGAAGCTCTTCTGTCCTCCACTCGTTACCTGTATTAATGGAACCTGTTTGACCTCGTCATCTGTATAAAAGACACCTGTCCACAGCCTCAAACAGTCAGACTCCAAACTCAACCATAGCCAAGACCAAAGAGCTGTCGAAGGACACCAGGAAGAAAATTGTAGACCTGCACCAGGCTGGGAAGAGTGAATCTGCAAAAGGCAAGCAGGTTGGTGTGAATAGATCAACTGTGGGAGCAATTGTAAGAAAATGGAAGACATACAAGACCATTGATAATCTCCCTCGATCTGGGGCCCCACGCAAGATCTCATCCCGTGGGGTCAAAATGATCATGAGAACAGTGAGCAAAAATCCCAGAACTACACGGAGGGACCTGATGAATGACCTGCAGAGAGCTGGGACCAAAGTAACAAAGGAAACCATCAGTAACACACTACGCCGAGAGGGACTCAAATCCTGCAGTGCCAGGCGTGTCCCTCTGCTTAAGCCAGTACATGTCCAGGCCCGTCTGAAGTTTGCCAGAGAGCATATGGATGATCCAGAAGAGGATTGGGAGAATATCATGTGGTCAGATGAAACCAAAATAGAACTTTTTAGTAAAAACTCAACTCATCGTGTTTGGAGGAAGAAGAATGCTGAGTTGCATCCCAAGAACACCATACCTACTGTGAAGCATGGGGGTGGAAACATCATGCTTTGGGGCTGTTTTACTGCAAAGGGGACAGGACGACTGATCCGTGTTAAGGGAAGAATGAACGGGGCCATGTATCGTGAGATTTTAAGCCAAAACCTCCTTCCATCAGTGAGAGCATTGAAGATGGAATGTGGCTGGGTCTTCCAGCATGACAATGATCCCAAACACACCGCTCGGGCAACGAAGGAGTGGCTCCGTAAAAAATCTTTCAAGGTCCTGGAGTGGCCTAGCCAGTCTCCAGACCTCAACCCCATAGAAAATTTGTGGAGGGAGTTGAAAGTCCGTGTTGCCCAGTGACAGCCCCAAAACATGACTGCTCTAGAGGAGATCTGCATGGAGGAATGGGCCAAAATACCAGCTACAGTGTGTGCAAACCTGGTGAAGACTTACAGGAAACGTTTGACCTCTGTCATTGCCAACAAAGGTTATGTTACAAAGTATTGAGTTGAACTTTTGTTATTGACCAAATACTTATTTTCCACCATCATTTACAAATAAATTCTTTAAAAATCCTACAATGTGAGTTCCTGGATTTTTTTTTCTCATTTTTGTCTCTCATAGTTGAAGTGTACCTATGATGAAAATTACAGACCTCTCTCATCTTTCTAAGTAGGAGAACTTGCACAATCAGTGGCTGACTAAATACTTTTTGGCCCCACTGTATATATATATATACATAAAACTAAGCCTGCTTGAAAGGTTGCAAAGCATTGTCTTGTAAAGTCATTTGAGAAGCTCATCAAGAATAAGGTTTTAAATCAGGTAGAGGAACTGTTTGATCCTTTAAAATGTGCATATAGGCTGGGTAGAGGTTTGGAGGATGCTGTTGTTACACTGTTGAATTTTCTGTACGAGCATCTGGAGGGTAACCTCTAAAAAGGTTCAGCAAATACTTTTTTTTCCTAAGAAAAATGAACTCTTTTAACGTTTCTACTGAGATGATGACTCTCTTTTACAGTAGTTTTATTGAATCTGTTTTAACCTTTTGTATTACTGTGTGGCTTGGAAACTTAAATCTGGCCAGTAAAAATAGACTCGGGCAGTCTTGTCAAAACGGCCAGTAAGATTTCTGGGAGGAGTCATGCCAAGCTTTTGGACATTTATAAAAAGACAGGTCCTCAGTAAGGCTAATGCCATATTGGGCTGCCAGGACCATCCACCAGAGGGAATTCGAACTATTGTCCTCAGGTCGTTGGTTCAGGGATACTACTTGAGGACTATAAGACTCCATGTTTCCTTTATCCCTAGTGCTATTGATCTGTTTAACGGCAGATAGCAATCTAGATGCATTCTTGCACTATTTTTGTACATTTGCACAATTTAACATTTTTACTTGGTATGAATTTCCATGTTCCTGCTGTAGCTCTATTAGTGACTTTTGTTGTGTTGATGATGTTTAATGTATGTATGAACCCTGCCTGCAAACAAAATTTCCCCTAGTGGGACAGTAAAGAAAACCTTGACCTTGACCTCGAAGCTAGTCAAAGTAGTTCCCCTCTGACATTATAAACCTGAAAACAGCAAAATACTCAGTTACGTAAATTTTGATTGATGAAAAAAATATCCATATGGTCTTATAGTCGATACCCTAATAGGTTACTGTACAAATAAAGGTTTGGCAGTGGCGGGAAGTGTATCCCTTTCAGGGATGAATACGTTATACCTCCATGGACCTAAAGAAAATAGATAACAGAACTGACAAGGTTATTTCATAAAGCTTTGTCTAGCTCAGTTTTAGGGTTAGGGTCAGCTCACGGCTGTGTGTAATGAATGGAATTCATTTAGCATGTAACATTTCAAAATATGAGAGTGGTCCTCTTCCATTTCTTTTATCTTCATAACTTATGTTAAATATTTGGGTACAGGCTATTTTTATCTTCAGACAATTGTTCCATAGGCTTTCTGAAACATCCTAATGATCATGCTTCCCTAATTATAAAATAAAGTAATTTAAAGTAACTGAACTTGATGATCTAGCAGATTTAATTGTTATGTCACTAAACTAGAAATTGAAATAGGCAGTCCTTAGACCATAACCCATCAGCAATTATTTTTAGAACACTGGTATGAATCATAAGTAGTGGTGCGCCCCCTTCTGGTAAAACTATATAACACGTTATTGTCCTGCCCTTAGGGTTCTTGTGGTTCTTGCTGGGCCTTCAGTTCTGCAGGAGCCCTCGAGGGTCAGCTAGCCAAGACCACAGGTAAACTAATGGACCTCAGCCCTCAGAACCTGGTGGACTGTGTCAAAGAAAACAGTGGCTGTGGAGGAGGCTACATGACCAACGCCTTCAACTATGTCCACAACAACGGCGGCATCGACTCGGAGGCTGCCTATCCATACACTGGAGAGGTAAGGGACTATGTTTAACTAACTATAACCCTAACCCTACCGATACACTGGAGAGGTAAGGGACTATGTTTAACTAACTATAACCCTAACCCTACCGATACACTGGAGAGGTAAGGGACTATGTTTAACTAACTCTAACCCTGACCCTACCGATACACTGGAGAGGTAAGGGACTATGGTTAACCAACTCTAACCCTAACCCTACCGATACACTGGAGAGGTAAGGGACTATGTTTACCTCTAACCCTAACCATACACTGCAGAGGTAAGGGACTATGTTTAACCCTAACCCTAACCATACACTGGAGAGGCAAGGGACTATGTTTAACTAACTCTAACCCTAACCCTACCGATACACTGGAGAGGTAAGTGACTATGTTTAACTCTAACCCTAACCATACACTGGAGAGGTAAGGGACTATGTTTAACTCTAACCCTAACTTTACACTGGAGAGGTAAGGGACTATGGCATTACTGAGCTATGTTTAACCCTAAGCCTACCCATACACTGGAGAGGTAAGGGACCATGTTTAATTCTAACTCTAACCCTAACCATACACTGGAAAGTGTCGAGATAGACATTTTGGCCTCCTCTCTCATCGGGTCCGTTATTCCAGAGGAAGGAACACAAGTGGAGACAGTTGTTTAGTTAAAATGTATTTAATTCACTCAGTATATCTTTAGGTTATCACACGCATATGATTTATTAACCTTTAAGCAATTATTGTAATAATAGCAGTTTACCTTAGCTCATAACCCGCAAAGCTGAATATAAGGAGAGTGGAGAAGACTGTGACGCCCCAGTTCCCTCTGCCAGTCTGACCTTTTTCTCCTGCTCCCCTAGCATATACGTTTAGCGCCACACTCATTTGCACCCCACATGACCGCTACCAGATGTTTTCTGTTGACCTCCTTTCCAGGGCGCTTCTTCGTTCTCTAAGCCTGACTCAGCATGTTTTGTATCTTGGTTTCAGCGGCAGGCTTAATCTGTTGTTCCTCTTTCTCTGTCTGGCCTTAATTATTTCACAACAATCTGGTATTAATGATTTCACAATAATCTGGTATTAATTATTTCACAAAAGGTAAGAGACTATGATATTACTTAGCTATGTTTAACCCCAACCCTATATAGCATACTATGTTATTACTGAGCTATGGGTGTACCCTAACCCTAACCCTAAACTGAAGAGGTAAGGGACTATGTAATTTCTGAGCTATGGGTTAACCCTAACCCTACACTGGAAAGGTAAGGGATTATATAGCACGCTGTTCTGTGATAATAAGAAAAAATCTGAAATAGATATAACATTAAATAAAAATAAAAGACAGTTACATCAAGTATCAGATACATACATCAATGAAAACAGAATGGATTAATAGCGCCTGAAGGAATGGCATAGAGAAAGAAGGTGCACCTCAGGACAAAGGTTTTATTAAAATACATCAGAAAGGTAAGCTTTCCTGCAGTGTGTTTTACCAAGCATTCAAGAGAAGGGAAAGTTATCAAAGTTGAATAAAGCCTCTTTTTATATGAATCATCTGGTACGTGTGTAAAGTTTCCAAAAATGTAACTTAGACCGATGAAGAGACAAACATCGTTATTTTGTGTTACACTCACCAATTTAGGTTATTCAAATAATCGGTGTATTCATTATTCATCGCTGTAGTTCAGTCAAGCAGGGGTTCTATCTCTCAGTAGTCTTGTTTAAATGTAATATAGGACTAACTAGTCTGTTAATATAGGACTAACTGGTTATCCAATTCATTCAATTAATCAGCATCAATTACTTGTATTCCATCGCTGGGTAGTCTAACTGTTCTGGACAATACAAGGACATAAGACAAAAGATTGTCCTCATAGAAGAAAGAAACAAAAAGTATGCAGTGAAAGGTAATCAGGTTTATACTTTTAGGGCACATGATAATACTGAGTTATTGTCTGAATAAGAGCTAATTCGGAATGATTGGACATAGTCTCTCTTCATAGTCTCTCTAGCCTTCAGTAATGGACTGTTTCTCATCTCACTCTCTCGGCCGGTAAAGATGATGAACTGGTAAATCTCACAATAAATGTCTGCTCTCTACTAAATCTCATGAATCACTCAGAATGTATTTTTCTTTCTCCAAAACATTAACTGTTGTTTAAGTTGTTTTGACTTTCTTTGATTAAAAACTGATAATGTAATTGGTTAAGACATTTCACCAACTTTGTTAAATCAATACACGTGTTTCTACAACCTTGTGCTGTATATAATGCTACCCTACTGTCCAACATCTTATCCACAGGATGGACAGTGTGCCTATAATATTTCTGGCTTGGCTGCCATGTGCAAAGGCTACAAGGAGATCCCCCAGGAGGACGAGAGGGCCCTGGCTGTGGCCCTGTACAAAGCAGGGCCTGTGTCTGTGGGAATAGATGCCACCCTTGGAACTTTCCAATTCTACCAGAGAGGTGTGGTACTATCAGGGTTGTTTTTGCAACAACAACAAAAAAATTTAAATAAAACTCAGATTTGAGACATACCATGAAATTATCTAATAGATTGATAATGATACCAATGGATCCCAAAAATAAGTTCCGGGTAATACTTTTTTCCTTCAAAGTAATTGTTGGACAGGTCTTTTGTTAAAAACTAACAAAAAAGAAATGTCATATGTCCAGGTGTTTACTATGACCGCAATTGTGACAAAGAAAACATCAATCACGCCGTGCTGGCAGTGGGCTATGGAGTCACTCCCAAAGGCAGAAAGTACTGGATTGTGAAGAACAGGTGGGGCTATAGTTTCAATGCATCAGATGAAACATATTGAAATGTCTAGCTACATTGGACATGTTGGTACAGTATATCTCGTTTTTAATTGGCTATAACATAATACAATGTGTTCTTCCTTACATTCAACTAATGGCATCACTCATCTTCTCGCTTTTGCTTGCTGTTTCTTTGGCAGCTGGAGCGAGTCTTGGGGTAACAAAGGCTACATACTCATGGCAAGAAATCGTGGTAACCTCTGTGGTATTGCGAACCTTGCCAGCTATCCCATCATGTGAGGATTCCCGTGTCCCTTAGCCACCTGTTTTGAACAGCAGATAGTCTTGGACCAACATGCAACATAGTATATGCACATGACATTTTGTGACAAACTTGAAAAGCCTTAAAAAAGCCATTGTTGTGTGTACCTTTTTAAGGTGTTATTGTGACATTGGCTTTTTTTTTCAAGCACTTTTAAAATGCCAAACAGATTTTCAAGACCTCCTTTGTTCTCTGAGCCACAGTTGAGCAACTTTGATTTTAAATAATGTGTGTCAAAGCCATATACAGCACTTTACATAGGTGTTGCTCAGTGTCTGTTGTCAATGCTTAGTCGAAGATGTAATTAATGCTTGCCCATCTCTATGATAAAACTTAAACCCAATGATTTCAATAAATGTTGTTGGTAATATTTCATTCAAAGTTTTAAGTGGGTAGTATAACCCCCATAATTGTTCGTAATTGCTTTGTAGTTGCATGACAACATAAGATAAAACATTCTAGCTATATGGAACTGTAAGGACGCAGTACATTTAAAGGGATCATATTTCTAATTAACTTTATTATCGTTTATTATTATCTTTTGTACTGATTAATGGACCATTCATTGGAGCCTCTAATAAAGTGATGCCCCCATCTGTGTATAAGTCAGTTATTACATACGCATAAGCCAGACACAAACATTCAGATATAACATTGCCCACATCCATGTACTACTAAAATATCAACTGTAAAGTAACATTTGAATAACTTCATTGGAAATCGTTCAACTGCAGAATAAAATGTATCAAACGTGCATTATTACCAGCAACTGAGCGTGTTTCTGGAGCCCCTGTCCTGCATATTTCACATTTTACATTCATACTTACAGTATAAACAGAATAAGGATGGCATTCTATGTAAAGTACCAAGGCCCTGCAATACTCACCATACCATGTTGCATTAGCACTGGTATAAATTAAAGGGATGGTTCAACATTTTGGGAAATAAGATATGCCCCAACTTACCCCTAGTTAAACAAAATTATTGATATACATTTTTTGTCCGTATTTCCAGCATTGTGTAAGTTACTTTGTAGTCGTAAAAGTAGCCTAGCGTAGCAGTAAGCTTGAGGTAACCGCTAGCATGGCTCCCAAAAGTGACTAAATACTCCTTAAAAAATATTCCAAAGCTCTGTTTACATGTTATATCCAGTGATGGGCAGTAGCGTCGTTACAAGTAGTAACGATACTAGTATAACTATATTTCTCAGTAGCTTGGTGGTAGCGTCACTGTTGTCTGAATCAACTAGCTTTTTAGTAGCTAAGCTCTTTTATTGATCAAGCAGTGCGATAGCGTCCACACACGCTACATTTCTGAATCTCAAGCACGGCTTTCTGCTGCGGTCTCAAATGAAACGTTTGGCCTGGATTAGTAAATGCACCACCGCCAAACACGGACCTATATTTGTTGCTGACAGAAGCAACACTTCCATCACGTGGCTGATGCGTGTGACTTGTCTGCTGCAGCATTAATACAGCTGTGAGGCTGCTGCAAAGCGAGCTCCCGTTATATACACATTTCAACTTAGTTTGTCTATAGACATACACAGTTTATTGATTAATAAACAATTTAATTAAATATTTTTTTTGCCTGCTTATCTGTTCGACTGACAGTTTTATTGATCACGAAGATAGCAGTGACTTGGAATGAAGTTGGTTCAATGTTTAAAAAAAATAAAAAGTAGCTTGTAGGTAGTAAAGCATTATCATACTGTTAACAGAGAATATAAAGTTGGAACGGACCTTGAGGAACGCTATCTGATTGCCTGATTGGTGCTTATTGCAAGCTATAATAATCCACACCTGATTGGCCAGTATTAATAATAGTAATAATAATTCATTTAATTCATATTGCGCTTTTCTGACACACAAAGCCCTTTACAATTGAGGACATACTAGAACAGATACATAGAACAAACACATATGAAATAAACTAAGAAAGACATTGACAAATGATAACATAGATGACATAGGAAAAGGAAAACGGTAGTGAGATTAGGAAGGGACATAGGAGAGAGCGGGAAGTATGTGTATGAGTGTGAAGGGGGGGGGGGGGTATTCAGTTGTATGCCAGGGTGAAAGGGTGGGTTTTGAGACGGGACTTGAAGGTGTTAATGGTCTCTCTGACTGACGGGGGGAGTTAGTTCCAGAGCCTTGGTGCCACTCTGGAGAATGCTCTGTTCCCAAGGCTGTGTAGGTTTGACTGTGGGACGATGAGTTGGCCGGCAGTAGATGATCTCAGAAACCTTGTTGGTTGGTATGGGATAAGTACATCAGTCAGGAAGGTGGGGGTCAGGTTATGAAGGCCCTTGAAAGTCAGGCGGAGGACTTTGTAGTCGATGTGTTGCTTTATAAGTAGCCAGTGTGCAGGTCACGGAGGACAGGGGTGATGTGATTCCCGGACTTGGTGTTGGTGAGGAGTCTTGCTGCGGAATTCTGAACCCTCTGGAGTTTATGGAGTGAGTGAGAGCCAATGCCAGGGAGGAGCAGAGATGGCAAAAGTACACACATCCTTCACTCAAGTAGAAGTACAGATACTTGTATTTAAAACAACTCTGGTCAAAGTTGAAGTACTGAATAAACTTCATTGCTCAAGTTAAAGTAAAGAAGTATGGGCTCTGACATGTACTTAAGTAAAAAGGAGCCATTACTACCAACTGCTTTAGTGTCAAGCTGGAAACTGGACCTCACATCATATTAATACAAAATAACTTCCTTTTCAAATTTT
Source organism: Aplochiton taeniatus (assembly GCA_017639675.1). Lineage (NCBI taxonomy): Eukaryota > Metazoa > Chordata > Actinopteri > Galaxiiformes > Galaxiidae > Aplochiton > Aplochiton taeniatus. Next base: position 20,410,057 of record CM030178.1, on the reverse strand, counting down.
AGCACTATCATTGTTAGCTAATGAATGTATCCAGACTGAACCACCACCATGTAGAACACAAGCAGAGAAAAATAAAGTGGACAGGGAAAAAACAAACTATTTGCCATCGCCTAGGCTACATTGTAGATTGTAGGGTGACTCGTTGTCCTTCACAAAACGTATTATGGTGCTTTTAAAAAATTACAGAATTGAGGGGAGTAATACGGTAAACTTTATTGGAATGCAAGTAGAAAGAAAAATAGAGTGCCAGCATGATTTACACTTAACCTCTGGTTTACCATCTCATTGAATCAGTATTGCTGAAATCAGTGACCTGACTGGTGTGTGATAGCCAGGAAATGATGGATACACCAATGGGATTGTGTTTTCTGTATGACATTAGGTTGAAATTGGCTCGCAGTAACTCGAAATAATAATGATCACGCCACCAAATGCAGATTAAAACTAAAGTAACGAGCCTGTTTTGAAAATGTAAGAAGTAAAAAGTAAAGATATATGTGTTAAAAATTTAAGTAGTTTAAGTAAAAAGTTGTCAGAAAAATAAACAGTGAGGTATGTTTTCTGATAACAGAAAAATCTACTTAAGTACAGTAAGGAAGTATTTGTACTTTGTTCCTTCCCACCTCTGGGGAGGAATGAGTTGCAGTAGTCAAGTCGACTAGAGATGAAGGAGTGGATACGGGTTTCCGTGGTGGTGTGAGAGAGGGATGGTCTTATTTCTGCAATATTGCGAAGGTGGAAGAAAGAGGTTTTGATGGTGTTGCGGATGTGGGCGTCGAAGGAGAGAATTGAGTCCAGAATTACACCAAGGTTGCGAGCCTGTGGGGAGGGGGAGACTATAGTGTTGTCTAGTGAGAGAGTGAAGTTTCCGGTTTTGTTCAGTGTTGATTTGAAGCCGATGAGAGGGAGTTCAGTTTTATTGCTGTTAAGTTGCAGGAAGTTGCTCTTCATCCAGAGTGTTACAGCAGAGGCACGATTCAATGTGGGCCAGGGATGGGTTGGTGGGGGATTTGGTGCTGAGGTATATCTGTGTGTCATCAGCATAGCAGTGGAAGCATCCACCAAAGAAGGTCATTGCAGGCACAAAAATCTAGACATGTCTTTCTGTTTTGTTATTGGCAATAGCCAATAGGAATAGTTAAATATCGTATGTTCAACCCCTTGAAATATAGGCAAGACTAGTCCTACTGAAGTAGCCTACCCCTACAAATATGTAGGCCTATGGTCATATGTATGCCTAGGCTGTAAACTCGTTTTGACCCCCCCATGCAAAACCCATTGACGAACCGCAGAATTAATTGGCGTAGGCTTACTGTAACTGCTACTATTGGACAAAGTCACTACAGGAGTCTACAGTACAGATAACAGGGAAATGTTGTGTTTGTGAAAACTTTAGTTTCCATTTGTGTACTTATGAATCTTTGGGAAATAAATAAAGATAGATAGAAAAAAAATGTGTTGAACATAGCTTAAATTCCTTTTTAAACGCAGTGTAGCCCTATGCTTCCAAACTCCACCCGCCCGTATACGACTACCGCGTTCTCCTTAAAAGAGAGACCTGTCAATCGTAGTGTTGCATATTTCATTCGCTCTCAAATTTGTATTTGATTTGATTTCATTGGTTACTGACTTTGTCTCGCACAGATGGAAAATCCTTCGTGATGAAGTCATACATGCCTACGCCATTTCTGTTGAGTAGTCGTGTTCCTGGGGAAGATTCAACCCGTGTACAAGGATAGCCTCCTACAATTCCACTGTTTGCGTGTAGTTGCGGACACATTATTCCTTTTCAAATATAGTTTTGCAATGTCGACTGAAAAGTTGGACTCGGAAACTCAAATGGATTATGAGGACGAAAAACAGGTGGGTTTTCTATGTCCTTTAGTTCATCCAGAGGCTAGCAAGCAATGTATCGTAGCTAATGGGTAACGTTAAGGCACGTTAAATGTGATGTTAGTATTTGTGTTCCCGTGCTAGCTAGCTTGCTAATGTTAGTTAGCGAGTCAAATTCTAGCAACGCAAGACTAAGAAGTGTTTCTATTCCGCAGCATCACCGAGCCTATCGTTACAACAAACGAACAGCCTTGACTTAATGTTAGAAATTATCTTGAAATTGTTAATACTTCACTCACTTGTCATATTGGTTAAGTTGGTACACTGGCGTGGGCCTCATAGCTGCGTAAAACAAATCACATTGAATTTGTTTGGTCCGTATGTTATACCGACTAAACATGGTCATAATGATAGATTAGAAAAAGTAAATAGAGTTATAGAAAGCATATTGTTTGAAGAAAGATTAAGTGCTGAAAGCCAGGAGGCTATATGATTATGTCAGTCAGATTGATAAACTTACAATGAAACTATAGATGTTTTTCTCAGTGTTTGTATGCAGGTCAAACCAGTTAGCCTATCCCGTTTTTTTTTTAAATCACACGATAAGACAGGCAAATCTTCATTTCTTAAATGTATTTAGAACTAAACGTTTATTAATTAAAACAAATTAATAATTCTCAATTTGGCAAAAAGTGTCAGTTTTAGTGTCGTTAAGTTTTTTTTTTTTTTTTTTTTTTAATTTCCCGACTTGTTACTTCCGTTCAGCCAGATACAGTAGTCGGGAAGCATAACATTTGTGATCATGTCAAACCCCTTTTCACGTTTTTTTTAATCAAGTGGTAAGACAGGCAAATCTTCAGTTTTTTTTGTTATTTGGTAAACTTTAATCAATAAACACAATCTAATAAATGGTCAGTTTGTCTAAAAGTGTCCGTTTTAGTGTTGACTGTTGATGGCTGCACCATTAGAAAGATTCCTCAACTAAATTGAAGCTACCTGGATATAGAATATATCCCGATGAAAGCAAACTGTTTGTGTCATAGCCATCGGATGTCATGGCACACTCCATCAATGTTGTTGCCAATTGGAAATAATTTATTGAAATTATGTTTTAAACGTGTGGGTTGGCTTCGATTGGGAGGGAATCTATATTAGTGAGCGTCATTCCAAAATATGATAGCATATAGGAGCCATAGCAATTACCTTTTTATATCTATAAAACATTGATCGATATAGACTTTGATCGTTCTTTTGATATGATAAATCAATTTACTAGCTCTGTTTTAGTATGTAGCTAATGCATAATTATGTTCAGTATTGCCACAATTGGATGGCATCTTTATGTATTTTGCAGCCTATTCTGATCAAAGCAAACAGAGAAGGCACAGTTGGAGTGTGGGTGATCTCAGTTTACAGTTAATTAGCAGTAGCTAGGTGGCAGTTGTCTGCTATTTGCGCTACCTAGCTGAAAAGCCTGTGTGCCATAACATTGCCCTTTGTGTAAAAAAAAAAATGACCTGGCTGAGGAATATATAAACGTTACTCTAGCTGTGCATTTTTTTTATAAACTCAATCAGGCAGTGCATGCCCATACAGATAGCATGCAGGGAAGCTTCTCTTAACTCTGATGCATGTTTTTTTTCTTTTAATTAAAATGTCTTTTGATGCCTTGGATTGTTTTATTATTCTATATTTCAAAATACACTGGATACAGTATAATATTATCCAGTATGAGCTAGTTAATCCAAGATGAGCACTCTAAAAAAATTATAGTTAGAAAGAATTTCTAAATCCTTGCAGATATGTCATGTTGCTTGGGGGGTGTTGCTGGGCCAATATCACTCCGATTAAATGTAATTCTAGATTACTGTTGTCCTTACAAACCAATGATTGTATTATCCATCATTTGTAGTTTGAAGTTAAGATTTGACTGATTACGAGGGTATGAAACACTCCTGTGTTGTGGTAGGTAGTTAGTTTCACGTTGAACATTCGGCAGACATTCATCCTTCAAGCCAAGATTCGTTTTTGGAGGTTTCTTTAAAAAGCCCAATAATTGTGATTGCATTAATAAACTAGATGAAAAGGGAGGGATTGATGTGGTGGAGGGTGAAAAACAAGCAAAATAAACCGTTAATAAATAAACTATAGCAGTTTTTAAAAATCCCAATAGCATCTTAACCTACGAGTGCTAGGGTCTCTCTGATAACTTATTAAGGGTCCCTAAATAACTAGTTTTAGCCTGGAGGTTGAATATCCGTCAATGTGAAACTAACGTCTATTTTTCAACTAGCTAGGATTACGATTAATAATATACTTTGGTCAGCAACACAAATAGTGTACAACTTCGGTTAAACCCCCCAAAAGTAGTCAAATGAGATACCCTTTTGATGGATTTGATATGGGGAGACAGGAGTTGACAGACTCTGGCTTAGTGTGAAGGGGGTTTAATTGTGTGCAAAATTTTCTAAATAATTGATGTTATTTTTTACAACTAAATTGAAATTGTCAGAGAGAGTAAAGTCCTGGAAAAGGGTACCATTGGTATCAGTTCAAATGTGAAAGGTACCCAACCCTATGCGTGACTTGTATTAAGTGAAAGTTTCTCCTTGTGATTTCCATGACGTTCAGCGCAATTAACAGTTGAAAAGCTTCCGTAATAATGCGACTTCGGTTATTTTGCCACGTCTGTCCCAGCCAATTCTTTACATTTGTTGTTTCTTTCTTGCAGATAGGCCTTGCGTGCTTGTATCTCCTATACCACAGGGAATTAGCTTTTCACCTGTCACAAAAGAAAAGTTAATTATATAAATGAGTCAGCTCATTCATCAAAATATGGATTTTATATGACTGGTTAGTAATGGATATTCTTATGTTCTTTAATCTCCTCACAGGATACTCAGGAAAAGAATGCTAACCCAGTGAGGGCTGAGGAGGCCAAACTGAAATCAAAGTACCCTAGTCTGGGCCAGAAACCTGGAGGGTCAGACTTCCTGATGAAGAGGCTGCAAAAAGGGGTAAGGGGCTTCATCAAATACTCATACAAAGTTGAGAATTGTCTTTTCTTGACTTGACTGACTTTGCTTATTTTGACCTTTATTCAGTTACACCAAGCCTCTGATTACACACACTTTTGCGTCTGAGCTAGTGATCGACCGTAAGTTTTAGTTTTTTTGTGTGTGTGGGCCATTACCGATAATCTAGACTTCTAGGAGGATGATTGCCGATTTATCATTGTAAGTTATTCATACAAAACTGTAATGAAAGAGAAATATTATCACATTGGAAAAAATGTATTACAAAAGTGCATGATACCTCGTGCAACCACAAAAAAAAAATATATTTTTGTAATGCTTTTTGTAATCAAACTAACTAAAAAAAATGTCATCTGGACTCAACTCTCTCCTTTGAGCCCCACATCCACAACACCATCAAAACCTCTTTCTTTCACTTTCAATGTTGTCCATGTTTTGTTTTTGTAATTTGTGTTTTGTCAGTTGTCAGTTGTGCCCCTCTCATGTAAAGTGCTTTGTGTTTGGAAAAGCACAATAGATGCTTCTGACGTGCAGTTTCCAAAAACGGCAAAAACAAGAAAGTGGACTACGCCGTTCACATGCACCAAAGAATCGAAAGATTGGGCAACAATCCAGGGGTCTTAATCCGGTTTTGAATACGCCGATTAAGACGGTACCCCGATTTTGGAAATTAGATAAATGCGTTCACATGAGTAATTTCACATTTTAATAGTCTCATTTTAAGTCACATTTTTACCATTATTGGGTTATGATCTGTGTATTAGTGTGCATGTAAATGCACTCAGTGAGTCAGGGTTGGGGCCATGGACACGGAAGTGGCTGAAGCTGAATCAACCTATGGGTTTCACAATCACTGCAACATGTCTGTTCCCCTACAGAAATGCATGTCAATAATTTTGCCTGAGCGTATCTGTAGATTCAAACAAATTTGTAGCACTATGGATAGTGGCATTCCACATTCAACTTAAAAAAGGTTGTGAAGGTGTATTACTTTGGGATGGTCTGATAGCTTATATTTGGATAGCACCGATTGTAGATTAATTGGTGGCTGACATAAGGCACGTTTTGACCGCTAGAACTTTCCCCAGGAACTAGGAACCTTTGGAGGAACTGCGTTTTGACTGCTGAGAGCAGGGTTTCATTAAATTCGAGGGACTAAAATTTCACCCCCAGGAAGTGCCTGCTCAGCAGGTAGTACTTTTCGAAAGTATTCGCTGAATGTCTCTGATTGGTCGAGTACACGGATAATTTTATTTCAGACGCCTTTTTTGAAAACCTACATTGCATAATCCTCACGAGTCTTTAGACTGCGGTCGAAATGCAGACAACAATGGGCTGAAGGAACCTTTTCCTTGAAAAGTAGTTCCTGGCACTAAAACACACCTATGGAAGATGTGTAATGTTTATGGTGTTTATGATTCACACAATAATCTGGAATGTTTCTGATGGAAACTTTGAATAAAATATTGCTGAATTGATTTTGTGCTGTCTTCCCCACCCCATCCACTGCAGCAGAAATACTTTGACTCTGGTGACTACAACATGGCCAAAGCCAAAGGGAAGAACAAGCAGCTGCCTGTGGCAGGGCCTGACAAGAACGTGGTGACCGGAGACCACATTCCCACACCACAAGACCTCCCCCAGAGGAAGTCATCTTTGGTGACCAGCAAGTTAGCTGGCTAGCTTCCGCATGCCCTCCGGGGCTTGCAGCAAATATCTCTTATTACCAGTGTCCCATACAGCCTATGTTCATCCTCTGTCTCCATTTCCAGCTTGACTTAAGTGGCGCTGTTCATGCTTGTATGAGGGTGGGGTGGGCCGGTTTGGGAAGAATGGTGAGTAGTATTGTTGGGACCTTCTTTCCATCTCATTGCACATACCCCCCCCATCTCCACCCAACCGTCTTCTGTATGGTCTGTCTCCCTTGGTCTCTTGTTTGGGTCGTCTGACTGTAGATATAATGGAGCGATGGGATAGATATCGGGTAAACTAAGGAACTTGTTAATATTAAGTTTGTTTTTGCATCTTCAATGACACCAAAATACTGTTGCATAAAGGAGGTAGGGACTACAATGACAGAGGTTTTTGGGATATTTTCTCATTCATGTGTAAAGTATGTATGTATGTAGAGGAATCTTTGTAAATTCTTACTTGCAAACCAAATCAAATCAACAAAACCTTGTCTATGTATTGTTAGAGAAGGATCAATGAAACCCACGTGGAAAAGTAGAAAACAGATTTACATTCTTGTTTGTCACTGTTCTAACAGGTATGGAACTGCAGATATGTGTTCTCCTGATCTGACATTATCATTATATGACTTTAATTCCTATTTCCTTTGGGAATTATTGTAACATTATTCAAGAAAAAAGTACAACTTTTTAAAGGTGTCTGATAATTGTTGGTCAAGTATTATATTACCATGGGAATCCCTGAAATGTCCCTTTCCTCTTCATGTGAGATCTACACAGGCCCTCCTGTCTACTTCCCATGGTAAGAGCAGGCTCTATATCACCACATTGTATGGTTGGACATTGCACGAATCTTAAGATTTAGATTTGAGAATCCTGTGCTCCAGAATAATCCTAAAATGATTTCTGCAATGGGGTTGAGGCACCCTTGAATATATTTTTGTAAATAATGTTCAAAGATTGAGACACTCAAGATTTGGTCTTTATGGGATGGTTTGGCTTGCTAATAATAGTCACAAGTCATATGTCTTGAGTAGGACTATTGTACTGTCAAAGAAACAATTTCAGTAAGGGAATCCTGTCAATTTGTTTAATTTTAAGATAGCTAGTTCAAAATCTGTATTTGATGTAATCAGATGTGCTTTCTACATTGACAGGCTAAATACACTATTCTATTATTGAAGTGTTGTCATGGGGTAAAACGTTGTTGACCACTTCGGTAGCTGCAGCTTTTTGCTGGCTCCTTAGTGGGGGTTGATGATGGATGTACATATAAGTGAGATGGAGCTTTACTGCTTCATTGAGATTGAGTGTTAAATGCTGCTTCAGAGGATAAGGTCCTCACCACTATATAATAATAATAATAACCCTAACCTTCACCACTAAATAGGTTAAGTTGTCCACATGGCATACCTTGAGAAACCTTCAGTGTCAAATTACAAGGGAAGATGGAGAATTGGCATTGTGAGAGTAACCAGTCTGTAGTCTAAACTGCCAGCTTAAGGGTTATTCAATGTGCTTTACACAAAGCAAGCAAAAGCATAAAAGGAAGAAATAAAAGACAGATTAGTAGTGGATTGAATGCTCAGTTTTACTAAGTTTTGTAAATGACCTTGAATGTTGAGAGCTTTTTTTTTTGGACTCAATTTAGTTAATTTCATAACAATTTAGTTGTTTCCTTCTCTTGTTGGTTGACACATTATTACTGCTCTGAGCTATTAGTACTGAATATGTGTAATATGACTATAAGTAAATGCTGCTGAGCATGTCTATGAAAAGTCTTAATATGATATCCTGTAAAGAGCACATGTTCTTTAATTGAATCTATCTGACCTACTTTCCTCTGTAAGACACTCCTCTTAGAATTAATACAATCTTGAACTACCTGGTGATGGCAAATATTTCTGAGACTTTGAATTAGATTCAAATGAAAAGAAACTGTCAATCTTTATTTATGTATTTTTTTTAACTATTGAATATGCCTGGCACTCCAGGTTGTTTCAAAATATCAATAGGTGGGTTGACATTGCTTGAAATTAATAGGAATGTTCTACTTTGTGTGCACTGTTTAAATTTCCATTTGTATTAGACACATTTTTGCTGCTGGTCTTGTCATGCTAGTTAAGGCTGGGCCCAATTGAAATATTCTAATAACACTAGGTTCCTTTTTAATGTTTTGTTTCTTAAACAAAATACCACTATTGACAAAACTATCTGAAGTTACCATTATGTGTAACATTTACAATATTTGAGTCTTTGGTGCGCTAGAACAGCCAAACAATCGCTTAGCGCTGTTTGGGCTCCAAGTGAGGTTAAGGCTATTGAAAGGTTACAGCAGGGAAGGACCTTTCAGAAAATGTGATATCGTGTGTCTCCTGTTAAACTGAAAAATATGTGCCAGAATGTACAGTGTAAAGACTTTGTATTGACACACTTTGTGCTAAAGTACTTTGTGCTGCGTTACCTTACCTTAACCTTATGTGTGTTCTTGTTACGCATATACATATACAAGTAAAGATATTTTCTTTTTTTAAGTCTACTCTTTTTGCGTTATTTTTCCTCCTGGTCTAAGGTCACTGCAGAGATACCAGGAGCTTCCTGTCTTCCAAGAAAATTGCTGTGTAAAATGATGTAAGGGTTATTCCAGTTATAGCTGGACCTAGTAACCTTTGGAAAATCATATTTTTTAAAATATTTAGTCAGAAAATATTTAACTTGAAAATGTTGTCCAACCTCAGGCACTTGAATCCTTAGATATGTATTTTTTTTTTCTTTCAGACCAATACCCCACCCTGTAAGAAAAATACTAATAACAATCATAGTGTTCAAAATGCAGGTGCATGTAACGGACCAGTATTTATAGCTTTACAATTGTGAAGGTCTTTGGGTTCCAGAAAAGCGCTATGCATTTCCGTGAGAAACTGCAAATATAAGTGCGTTGCGGCGGTTGGCGCAATCCAATTAGCTCACATTAACCTGGTTACCAGGTAACCTTTATTTTGGAGTTCGCCGATCGTACGGACAGCGCTCCGAACCCCGTGTGGCTCATTTTTTTTATATAGGCTGTATCTTAACATAATAATAATGATAACAATAACAATACGCTTTTCAAAATACCCAAAGACCCTTTACATGATGACAGGTAAAACAGAAAGGAATAATCAAAACTAAACAAGCATAAACACGGAGTATAATAATCTAAATCTAATCTAATCTGATCAAACGGAATTAAAATGGCTATTAAGTAAAAGTTTTTAAAAATGTAAAAAAACATTTTTTTATTTTATTATATCTAAAATATCTCCCTCTCACATCTTGTACTCACGGCAAGCGTTAGGTGGGCTAACCAATTTTTGAATTTAACTTCTCTGGCTTCAATTAGTGACGTAGCCTTTCAGAGATATGCGCAGCGCGCAAAGATTAACAACTGTCTCCGGCCTAGACTAACCACTTTATTTTCTTCTTTTCTTGTTCAATAGATCAATCCTTTGTCTAGCAGCCACCGTGGCTGGTTGGACACACAAAGTTAGACGGGAATGCCCAATTCCACCTGAATTTGGCAGCTGGCGGGTGTTAATTTTCACCCGTGAATGATGCAGAACACTCGATCAACGCTAAAGTGACAGGCTTGTTATAGGCTCTGCTCCCAAGGCTCTGTAGGTTTGACTGTGGGACGATGAGTTTTTGCTGTATTTATGGAGACATTGAAGTCTCTGAATGGGATGAGATGGAATTGATCCAGGTGGTAAATAAACGTGATAGGTACAGTCTTAAATCAATAGTTTGCTACAACGTGGCTTAGGAGTTTTAATGGCAGGTTCTGAAAATGAATGAATGTATTTTTTACAAGTCATTAAGAATAAACTTTCCATTCCGAGTCTGTGATGTCTTTTGATGAAGAGAGCAGTCATGAAAACTCTAGTCAAGGTGCAGTACAACAGCCTACAAGTTTAGATTTATGTAGCGCTTTGTTTCAGTGGGGGTTTCATGTAATCTCTCTAATAGAATGGGATAGTTGGAAAGGGTGGTTGGTTGGTTTTAGTAAATTATGTTACAGCTTTATTTTTGTAATAGTATAATGTTGGAATGACAGATGAAATGAAAGGAGTAAAACACCCTGAGTTCAACTGAATCTACTCGAGATGGAATAGGGGTTCCAAATAAACTAAGGAGAACAATACCATAGAGTGTTTTATCCTTTGGATCTGTTACCTGAATACCATGGATACTTGATTTACTCTTAGATGTCCGTTAATCGTTATTGTTACTCTGTAGGACCTCAAACCAAAAGACGAAGATGGCAGGGGACGACGTAGGAGCGGTGGAGAAGCACCTGGACAAGTTAATCCAATCATGTACAGTACCAAGGAAGTTGGCTTGCCTTCATTCTATCAATGCAGAACAAGAAGCTCTCAGACAGAGAGACTGGTAAGCTGTAAAATTATATGTGAACAATTGCATCACCACTCAACAGTGGGCAGTTAATCTTTTCTGTTGTCTTGCAGTACTGTTTTGGCAAAATGTTGAAACTTTTGAATATATGAAATCAAATTTAACCCACAAATTTTGGTACTTGCTTGGTAAGTGTAATTATAACTAATAATATAATTATTTTTAGTAAGCATTGATATGGGAATTTATAATGGGAATAGAGTCTGTACAAAAGTATAAGAAGCTTGTGCTCCTGCTACTGGTTATTGTTCGTATTACAGGTTACTGGCAGGAACTGGTAGTCAAGGCTGATGGGATTTGTAGTTTCTTTATCACCGTTAGATTCTAAACGTTTATGCGTTTGAAACTGCACCCTGTGGAGTGGAAATGTAGACTGTAGTCTTATGACAAATGCAAAGAAATCAATTTGTGTACTTTTCACTTTTCACAATAAAAACAAATACAATTTCTCTCCTAAATACCAACACATGATGATACCTTACAAGTGATGAATATACAGATGTGCATTTTTGTTCCATTTAGCATATATTTTAAATGATTTTCATGATCACTGAGACGCTTTGTTCATGTGCATCTTGAAACCGTGTCTGTAGGCCATTGGGAGAGGCAAGTCCCCTCAAGGAAGGGGTCTGTACTTCATAAAGGAAAGACTTGTGTGTGCGTGTGTGTGTGTGTGCATGTTGCCCACAGAGAAGCTGAGAGATGATTTCTGATTTTGAAAAGAAAAGAAATCATCCTTATAGACTAGGAGTGTGTCAGGGGTTGGTGCTGTGCACACACATACACTCTAACAGCAGGCAGGATAGGCAGGGTAGGAGGAAGGCGGGGGGAAGGTACGCAGCAAACCTTTTTCTTTCATTTGACTTTCCACTTGTTTTTACCTACAATTCCCACACTTTGACTACACTGTCACCACATGTGTAATATAAATGTGTACAGGGATGTATAGTGTGCAATCCATGTAAATCTTTTTTACACGGTCTCGGCCAATGAGTCTCAGGCTGAATCTTTTTTAATTTTTTTGAACATTGAAAACGGGTCCCACTGACCCAAACACCACTGAGTAGACTATTTTGTATGATTAACCTGAGACCTGGAGCTTTCATTTAAGACCGATTTGGTCAAAGTATGTTGACAAAACTTTTGACAGATCTACTAAAGTCGAGAACATTCTTAAATAGGATGCTTGGTTAATCACGACTGGTAAGAGAACCAGAAGGCTCAACAATGGGATTGAGGGACGCCTATAAAATTTAGCTGGTACTAGACAACTAACAAACAACTGGCAAAGCAAACTGTCTATATTTCTCATATGCAATTAAGTGTGTATAACTAATTGCATTTCATTTTCACAGGTTTGAAAAACCGATTGATGTTCAACTAACCACTTCAGCAATATACAGTGCTATGTAAAAAAAAAAAAGAAGAAACATGTCCAAATGAATCGCAAGTATTCACTTGAAGTGTATAGCTCTGCTGTTGTAGTAGTGGAAAAACATAGGAGAAAAGAGACATAACTTTAGTAATGATGGAGAGATTTTATCATTAGTAGTTCAACCCCTTAATCATTTTGAAATCAAAACTTGATGCCAAACCATTTCCATAACTGTCTTCCCCTCTTCATTACCTTTGCTTTCCGATCACAACCAAAAGCAATCCTCTATAAAGTCAATAATTTCCTTATTTATTATTATTATTTGTATGTACCTGCTGTGGCGAACCAATATCACCCTGTAAGTTTTGAAAGAAACCAATGCCATAGGGAAAGGGTGTGTGTGAGATATGATCTGTGACATAATTAGAAGAAGACGTTTGATTCATAATCGAAAACTAGGCTGCATATTATAAAACATAAAGGAAATAAAGTAAAAATATAAACCATAATCCAGATGATGCCTCTGATTGTTGTTAGTTATATGCACTTATGTGTGTTGCAACAGTAATACACTTTTGTAGATTTTACGGGATTACTCTTATAGGTATTGGTCATATTTCAGCCATTTTTATCAGGCCCCTCATTTGGGATCCATTTAATCATTTTTTTACATGCTCTATTTTATAGCTTTTGTAACTTTGTAATGGTGTGCCATCTTGGCGAGGTCTCCATCGAAAAAGAGATTTGAATCGCAAGGGACTTCCTGGTTAAATTAAAAAAACAAATTAAAAAAATTATCTGTCCCCCATTCCAAAACGATTGAACAGCCCTGCCCTAGGACTATATCTCTATTGCTAAATATTCATTATTTCGCTCACGGTAGAAAGAACCACTGAAGTGTCAGCCGTAGGATGTTTTTGTTTTCTGACGGTTTAGGTTGGCGACACGGAAGTAACAACTCGGTCAACTTATGTTTTTAACCTAAAACTGCCACTTCAGAGAAACTGGCATATTATTTCCCTCATTTCATTTAATCAATAAACGTTTACTAAATGACAACAAATCAGAAGATATGACTGTTTATTCACTAAATATAAAAAACCGTGGAAACGGGTTTGACCTGCCTACTTCTGGTTGGCCCTTCCCCTTTCTCGGAACCACAATATATTAGTCATTTCCGTTTAAATTCAGACGGCAATGGAGGACATTTGAACACGAAGGTGACGGCTAGCTGATTTTGGAGTCAAAGCTAGCTCCTTACCTTTTACGGATTTGGACTAATTTAATGTAAAAGTGAGATTAAATTAATTCAAGAGCATGAATTTTTTACCGTTTACGAAACGGGCTACGGCTGGTGCATTCAGCGGCCTTCTTATCCCTCAGCAAAATGGAGTCGTCGAAGGATCCATCCATTACAGCTCAGGATCAGGAAGCGCTTCCTCCTTTGTTAGGGTACCGTCTACAGACGTTCAACGCGGAAATATAGCAACCGGCGATGCTCCATCACGGCCAACGAAGCTCGGAGGAAATTGTTTCGCTAAAAAAAGCAATGTTATGGAAAATCGCTTTCCAGCTTTTAATTTGAACAGTGAGGAGGGCTCTTTGCCGTGTACTCCTGAGTTGCCAACGGAATGTGGACCCGAGCCATTCAATTGTACGTCGGGAGACGAAGCTTTGGAACACGACACAAGACACCTTATTGGGCATTTTCTTAGGAGTTATACTGGAGTCAGCCAGCAGCAATGGAAGGAAAACAAGGATTTATCTACGATGAGAAGGGTAGTGGAGGACGTAATTGAAAAACATCGTTATGCGTACAATGGTAAAAATGTTATCCAATTTCTACAACTTCTACCCTTATGTCCTACCAAGTGTGACACAAATTATTAGGTAGTGACACAACCATCGGATAAGTCTTAGACTCAAATAGTAATTACTCTTTAATGACTGTATTCTTAAATATAATTTTGATTGTGTGTTTCTCAACACTACTTGATTGCTTTGGATGTAAACATATATCAGAATACATTTCTGAAAATGTTTTAAGGATTTTTCTTTACTATTAGGCATGATCCTTAAGCTTGGTTTGGAGGAAAAGGAGGATGACATGAGCTTCATCATGTCTGTGGCCAAGAGCCTATTCAATGATGGGACCACTAACTGGGGTCGTATTGCAAGTCTAGTGGCCTTTGGAGCAGTGGTATGTCAGCACCTGAAGGAGAAAGGCAGGGATCACTGTGTTGATCTGGTCGGAAGTGAAATCTCCACATATCTTCTCTCTGAGCAACGGGAATGGTTGGTCAAAAACAATGCGTGGGTGAGTAGACATCCTTGTGACAAGATGCAGGCAAATAAAATGCAGGTTGCTTAACCACTGTATTGTGCAATGAATGGATGAATTATTCTGACTAGTGCTAAGAAATGTGCCAGTAATTATTCTGCTTTCTCTGGCTTCTATTAATTTTCTATTGGCCTGCTCTGTCTCTTTCAGGGTGGTTTTGTAGAGTTTTTTCGAGTCACAGACCCAGAGTCCACAATGAGAAACTCGCTAATAGCATTTGCTGGATTTGCTGGGATTGGTGCCACACTCGCCTTTATGATCAGGTGAATCTGGGCAATTTAACGTCAATTTTTTTCCCAACCAAAATGGTTGGGGTTGGCCAACTGAAAGCCGTCTCTGTTTGTAACCTAATTTCATTTATAACAGCCTTTACCTCTGGTAACTTTTTTTAATCAATTATAGGTGGAAAGTTAGTTTAAGAAAAATATCTTTATTTTCTTTTCTGCAATATAATTCTTATGACTGTATAAGAAGTTGTTGTATTTGCCGCATGCGGAAATTTTACGAACTTTTAAAAGCTTGCCTATTTCATTACCTAGCTTTTATTTAAGTGTACAGAGATTCTATTTTTTTAATAAATCTATCGAAATGCATTGTTTTTCTAGCTATTTCTATGCACTGTTAATTGAATGGTTAAATAGACAGGAAATGGCATGAATTAATATAAACCTATGTTAAACAACAGATTTTGTTGGCTTGGAATTGTTTTCTATGATACTTCAAAACATGCACCTCTATCAATGCTGAAGAATTTTTAAATAGGCTTAGGCTAACTAGATTGGACATCGAGCCTCAGCATTTCTTCTATGAACTGATTTTAATTGAATGTAATAATTATGGAGCTTCTGCCTCATCAATGGCAAAAAAGGCTTTCGTCACACTACTTGTATTTCAAAAAGAGGGAATTCGAAACTACCACAAATTCTTTTCCTGGGCGTGGATGCTCTAGGCATGTGTAAGGTTGAATAGACTTCCTGGTGAAATGTAGGTTTTAAACAAGGTGCATAGAACTATTCACAGCCTATTCAGCTCAATGGATTAAATAATCAAAGGAACAGGATACCGACATACTGCAGACCCAATCAACTCAACTTGATACTAACTAAATTTTGAAGCCTCGCTTTCGATAGCTGTCTTTTTAACATTGAATGACATGAATGCTTTCATATTGAAAGTAGGCAATAATTGTGGGATGTCTAATTCTGTCTTTGGATGGCTCATTCATTTACTCTTTTGCAGTATTTACAAAAAAAAAAGTTGCTATTCACCAGGAAAATAAAGTAGAAGTTGCTATTCACCTGGCCTGAACTTTGATACTTTTCTTCCTGGAGAAAAATAAAGGAAGTTGTCAGCATTAAAAACGGCAATAATTCATTGTATAAATGCCCATGTTCTAGAATGTCCCTGATCTATATTATTATATTAGCCTTGATGTTTATTTACATACACCTACATCACACAGAAAAGCAGGAGGGGTCTTCTCAGAAATGTGTACTGATGTCAACAAGTTGTTGAAGGCTGCTAACACTGCCATATCTTGAAGAGTTGCATTGCCTCAACATTTCACGACTGGAATATGCCAATGCTTGGCTTTTTAATGTAGTTCCCACTATTTGGTTCACAATCTCACAAAATGTATATCAAACTATACCTACTATTATATATATTGATGGAGGTTTGCAATTATGCTTCTGTACCCTATTTTGCTACTGTCAGGTTTGTGCCAAATGATTGTATTTAATACTGCACAGGAGTCTTTACTGAAGAATTTTAATAGGAGATGGGAGTCGCATGCATTAATGGGACGGTTTGGAATGTTTTATATCTATCTCTATCCTGCAGATGTCCTGACTCTTCAGATTACATACTTTTCTCTCGCTGGCCATTTGACTCAACTATTTAACTAGGTAACTATTTTTCAAATCAACCACTTAGTATGTAGAACATGGCCAGGTGAATGTGTATCTGGACAGGTCAGGACATCTCTTTGGAACGACAGAAATATTGTACAACATAGGAAATCCTGAACTATCACTTTGAGGTATTACATATTCCAAGTGAAATGTTTGATAGAATATTCTGTTCTTTCAAAGTATGATGTCATGATATTTGTCAGCTGATCTGGTGGAATAGCATATTTGCTATATTTTCTTTGATTGGCCCATTTAGGGTTGATAAAATCTGTCATTTTCCCTTTAAGGTAAACTGATGATTAGCCAGTCATAATGCCACCAACTTGGCATATAGGGGCGCCGGTCACTGATGCTGCACATAAAATTAAATTCTCAGCGAAGGCTTTCTCATGAATTTACAGGACTATAATTTGGGAGAGATGGGATATATATATGTATATATATGTAAGTTGATGTCAGATCTAGAAACCTAGTTCAGAAAAAGAGGCACAAGCTGCTAACCTAATAATTTTTTATTTAGTTCTATAAATAAAGAGGAACATACATTTCACATAGAATCACCCTCTGCCTAATACAATCAATTATTTAAGCTACAATTTGTCATTAACCTGGACATGACAGAAATGGGAGGCAATACTATGCAGTATATATATAACGCCTATACATGTGAGGCTGTTTATCAGTCCTCCAAGTCCAAAGGGTTAACAACCACCAATGCAGCTCTTAGTCACAAGTTGTGTGTTGGTGTGTCAACTTCAGCACCTATGTTTTTTTTGGATCACCCATTGTCTCGAGTTACAGGATAAACACACTCATCAGGGTCTTGGAAGGAGCCAGTAGGCCCTCCCCATGGATATTTACTTAATTTGATTCTCTACAGCAGCGGTTGATGTTACAGTGGTTGCCTCCACTGTTTAGTGTTACAAACAAGCTCCCCCGAAGGGACAACTTTCTGATGCCATCTCTTAATGGTCTTTGCACCATAAGCAACTAGATATGGGTTCAAGCTCTACAAACTTAACATTGTCTTCTCAAGCATTGAGAACAAACTGGTTGCATTCTTGTCATTGTTGGCTCAGGGAGTGGCGTTGATCTGAGTCGACAGTCAGATCCCGGTTGGGGTTTGTTTACAAGTTGGGCAATTTGTGCTAGGGGAAGGGTTTAACGGCCATTTTAAGACACATCGTTGGCTGATTGGATAAAAGCTATTTGAATTCTGGGTAGCAACAGACCGCCCCCTTCAACTTAAAAAAAGCAACAGTTTCTTGGAAGTCAGCTGACCAAAAAGTTGATCTACTGATCTATGGAAAGAGAAGAGAAAGTGACTGAACTGCTACCCTCAGTTCTCTTTTAGTTGATCCAGGATTTTAAGCCTGTAAATCAGTGATGGCATTGGGAACACAAAAGTGATGTAGTTTATGTAATAGTATTGTGGCAAAGGAACTTTGTCACACAGTTGATATGCCACCATTGTCTTGCTTTTGAAACCAACCCTCACAGATAGTGCCATGATCATGTCAACTTATTTCCGAACAATACTTTTTGTTAGATAAAAAATGTGCAACTTTAGGCAGAGTTTTAGAACTCATCAGTACACTATATAAGAAAGTAGGATAGTCTTCTCTTAGTGATAGGAGAGAAAAACATTGTCTCTTTTTTGTTTAAAAGGCATTGCTGGCCAAGTTGCCTTTTTACCTTACTGAAAAAGACCTAATGGGGTATTCCATCAACCTTGCTTATAAAATCTGTGCTTAATAGGTTGAATGAACGTCAGTTTTCTCTTAAGCCTCAAGCCATTCCATTAACACAATTCAGCCGTGTACTGACAACGTTGACTGAAGTCAGGCTTGTACAATCTGGCATTTTGTGTGCGCACCATTGACAGTATATTAGTGGACGAAGTGATCATGACGTCACCCATTGGTTTGTGGACCACCGTTTGGTAGCCTCGGATTTGGCATTTTGAAAATCGCCATCTTGGTTTCATAGGCCATCACCATCTTTTTTTTTTAAACCTGAAGTGACGACATTGACCATACTTGGACGAGAGGGGCGGGGGACTGGGGAGGAGCTGAGTGGAGCGAGGGGTGGAGCCCGTTGCTACGTCTCTATCCCGATTGAGTGTCAATCACAAGGTAGCCACGACCTAAAGCATACCCTGCTTTATCGTCTGTTTTAAAATAAATGGGACCATCATTTACAAAATGAACCTCATGCTGTATTGAAAAAGACTTGAAACTAGTAATTGAGACCATAAACTCGTAAGGAAAATGTTAATGATGTAATAAACTAAGTGAGAAGTAGGGTCATTTTCATTTTTAGCCACAAAAAAGTCAGAATCATCTGCTACTGGTGGGGGACCTCCACCTAAGCCCTTCACACCTGCAGAGGAGCTGGCTTTGGGCTGCAACCGGGGGATGCCCCCTAATAGAGGGAATAGTGGGGGGTCCTTATCGGACACTTGTCCCCAAGGTCCTCGGCAACAATTTTTGCAAGGCATTGTCTCCCACTTTTCTCACAGCTTCCCCCAGGTACATACTTTTGTATTTAGGCTGTGGAAAGATTTCGGGTTGATATCTCTGCCTCCACAGGTCCATATGGGGCCTGGATACTCACACACAGTCTAGTACCTATGCCATTTGGGAAGGCTGAAGCATAGCTTAAAGTTAACAGAGAGGCTTGACAAACCCCATTGCTACTTTATATTTATTTTCACATACTTGCAAAGGAAATAAATACCGCCTTGATTCTTTGCGTTTCCAGATGACCAGAGAAAGAGATGAAAGACATCCAGATACTCCTTTAGAGCAAGCTATACCGTTCTAATTTCAGGGCAAACGATTGCCTTTGCAAGACCTTTTGCATCACCAACACTATACAAGAGTGTCCCACAAACAAACAAAAAAACGCAGGGCAATTCATACAGATTGAACAGTGGTCATGCCTTGGCTACGGTGATTGAGCTTCTTAATGTGTGGTTCCAGCAGGCTACATAGGTCATGCAACTATGCTGATTATGAAAACATCTGGTTCTCTTCTGATGACTCCTTACTTACAAAACTGCATACGTGGCAAAATATCAGAAAATGGTGGATTCCTTGACTTGTAACCCTTTGTACTCATGACACCGAAACCATACAGAAAGAGCCATCCCAACATGGTTTTAACTGGGGTTTAATTGCACTGCTTATAGGCAAGCCCTATCTATAACCTATTCGCTTTTGAATACAGTAAAAGTGGAAAGACATGATTTTCATAACATGTTAATTTGTATTAATACGTTCTTTGTAACTTAAGTTAACACTTGACCTATTCATGCATGGTCACATTGTGAGGAAAGGTCTGATCTTATATTTACGAGCACGGACATGATTGAAGTGACACAAGCGCTAAGGAAAGCCACTTAGTGGGGCTTAACAAAATGATTTCAAATTGAAATTGCAATTGTCTTTGAAGCTCCACCCATTCCAATACTTTATTAGTTATTTTGAATAGTAACACTTTGCTAGTCTCCACCTCCTCCGTACGGACTTTCACTCTCAAACTTCCCCAGGCTTTTGAACAGAAAGCTAGAACCGAGGCTATAATGAACTGCAACTGCACAATGCTTCAAAATGCACATCTTCTTTGTGAGTTAGGGGAAATAAATAGTCAAAGCAAATGGTAGGGGGCACCAAAATCACCTTCTACATAAAGTTACGATTAGTAACTTTAAGGCTGCAGTATGTAAGTTTGAATTTCTAGGCAAAAATAACGTTATAATTCCTCTGTTTCACTTTTACTAATTACCTCCTGGAGGATATCATTAAATCAAATTCTCAGAGAGAAGGCGCAATCTATGTGAACGGCCTGGGTCCTGTATTCAGCTTTTCAAAAATCATGGGACTCCCGCACAACACTAACCAATCAGGAGAGTTTCTGCAAGGAGGCACGGCTACCTGCTTGTCAATCACCTCTGTGCACTTCGGAAATGTTGATGGTATTATGAAATAATTTAAGGGAAGGGCCGTGGAGAGGATAGGAGGGACCAAAGACTCAGGAGGGTGGCATTTTTTGTGTTTTGATTCAAATACTTGCATTTTTTTTCACACTTCTCTAAACTTACATATTGCACCTTTAAGGGATAAAATAAAAAACAACTCCAGATCTTTTGACACACTTACCAGAGTTTCAAAGGGTTCTGAGGGCAAACCGGGAGGCAAAGTTGCACTCGGTCAAACTCCTCCACAGATTCCATCTTCTCTATATGGCTGACATGGATGGCTCACTTCTTCTTACTCTTATCTCATTGTGAATATCCACAAACTGCTTTTGGGAATTCTAATAACATAAATACATACATTTTTTAAAGTGTCTGCTACAATTTATTTTGGGTGCTTTTTAAAATGTCTCAAACTCTTCTAGACCTAACCAAGAAAAAAATTACAAATCTTATTGAAACAGTTTAAGGATTGTATCTCATTCTGCACTAACTGGACTTCCTTCTTCACCATCTGTGTGAGTGTTCAGGCAGGGGCAGTTACCTCTTGTTGGTGGTTAAAGCAATTGCTCCAAAGTTCATATGTACATGAACAGTCCTCTTCCCTCGTGGAGCTTAACACTTACCTCACTTACCTTGTCAGCTTAACACTTTATTCTTTCAACATTTGTCAACCCTGGAATAGAATGTGTGTGGTTTGCTGCTATGCATGGGTTGTAACTTACTACGAGTGAACCTACCTCTCCCCCGAGACCTTGCCATTGATGCATGGCTTCTTGAGACATGAGCAATTTACAGCTACGGTCATGCCTTCCCTGTGTCTCCGTGTAAGAGCAGTTTCTTAAGTGATTGCTGGGTTTGTCCCGGGGCCCAATCAAGCCAGTCCCATAGAAGGCGCTCACTCGCTCGCCACTGGCGGACGTTGTGCCATAGCATATTATTTACTTGTGCATTTGGCTTAGTTTTGTTAACACCTACAACACACACCACCATATTGCACATATCCAACAGGAACTTTGCACTGATTGACTGATTTATACACCACATGGATTCATGAGAATCTTGTCTTTTGTTTTGGTGAGTTTAAAAATAAATCCTTGTTGTTCCTTTAAATTTGACTCATTTGATTATGTTGTTGGCCTGTAGCCAGTCGTAACAACCTAAACAGTAAAAGCAATGTGAGTGGAAGGCACAGAGTGCAATGACTGAACCAACTCAAAGTGTAGGAAGGGAACTTACAGGAAAAAGGTACAAAATGACGTCATTAAGGCCATCAGGGCTGATGAGCCCGTTCCAGAGAGCGTCGCTGCCCTCCGCTGGACAAAGCCGTCCCAGGGCCGTAACATATACATAATTTTCATTGGAAGGCATGACACGCTAACTATTTATTTTCCATTCATTTCAACATTAAGATGAGAGTGCATGTAATTTGGGGTGCTTAGGTAATATTACTTAATATAATATATTTTTTGTTAGATCGAGGTTGCAAAATACTCAAGATTTAATCATTTGTAACGTAGAATCTACAAGCATAAAAAAGCACTACTATTGTCAAGCATTACGATGAAACCACAACTGAGTAGGAAAATATGTTTCTTTTCTGGTGACAGCAAGTATCCCTATAGAGCTGTCGAAAATAGCCTGCAGGAATAGAGAAGGGATATCTCACATCTTAAAAATTGTCTTTTTAATTTTGATTATCTAGCCGTGCTGAGAGCAGATATAGAGAGGGTAGCCTCACACGTCATTGCTCACCATTAAGGCTTCTGGAGGTATGGGGGGCTGAATTTAACAAAACGCCTGTCATGGAAGGTGCCCACTTAAAAACCCCAAATGACATATCTTTCAATTTACAGCCTATTATAACTCACCACCGCTGCATTAGGTCCAAGTTTGTAAACAAACTGAGACAACATTTCAAATCGACAAGAAAGGCACTTCTTGCAACGAAGTGTGACGTTTCTGCCTGAAGACTCAACTCGGCTCCTCATACGCCATTCAGTCCGACTCATTGATAGTTCGATTCAGACACGAAGTCAAGTTCAGTCCGACTCATTGATAGTTCAACTCATTGATGGTTCGATTCAGCCACGAAGTCACGTTCAGTCCGACTCATTGATAGTTCGACTCATTGATAGTTCGATTAAGATACGAAGTCACGTTTAGTCCGACTCATTGTTAATCAAGCTCCTGCTGCCCAGCCTTTGTCATGACTGTGCAGTGCCCGAGATAGTGAGGCTGCGGACCGTGAGGACTCAAGATTTGCCGCTGAGGAATGCCTCGAGAAGAAACAGGAAGTGTTGGTTAAATCTTCGAATCAAAGGCTAAGTTCTTTATTTCAGTTCAGCATGACGAATTAAATTAAATGTAGCCTAAATACGCCACTCATTGCTCAACCACATTTTTTACTTCAATAAAAATCTTAGACTTGTAGGCTACATTGTAAATTCAAGTTAAATCTTTATTGCACATTAAACATTAAATAAAACTAAAACTACAATTAGGCTAACATGCACTTGCTTGAAATATAAAGGCTATTATTAAAAACTGAAAATAAAAAATTACTGTTAAATAACTTCACAATTACCTTTTTTTAATATGAAAATTTGGCACAAAATACAAAGGTTACTGTTAAATAAAAACGAACAGAATAACCCCCTTTCTGGGTATTGGGTTAAAAGGCTAAGCTGGAGATCTACTATATAGGCCTAGGTTAAGTACCCATGGCATGAGACAGTGTTTTATCATACAAGTGTTATAAGTTTACCTATATTGACTATAAGAAATAAGTAAAGGCTTACTTGCCTCATATACACGTGTTCTAAACATATATATATATAAACGTAAACATATATTTGACTAATTTGTTCTACTTGGTTCATTCCTAATCACATTGATACATTTAAATTGCCATTTTGCTGCCATGATAATGATGTCATTTTGACATATTAAGCTGAATAGTTTTTACTTCTGTTTTGTCTAATATTCACTGGACTGGTAGACTCGTTGTATTGTGTGATGGCATGATGGAGAGAGCTGTTTTTGGTGGACGTAGTCATGTGCAGAAATAAAGGTCACCTGACAATAGCTGCAGTAGGCCCATATGAAAACCAGAAAAGGCTACCTAAATAATCTAATTATATCCCAAAACGTAATAGACCTGGTGTTTGTGGTAAAAAAAAAAAATAGATTTGAGGAAAAGACTCAAATAGTTCGAAATAGTTAGATTCATTTACATGAACTGACTCAAATTAATCGACTCCTTAAAAAGAGTCAAACTGCACATCATCACTACCAGAGATGCTCCTGAGTCCTGTTGCCGCCGTATACATTTTATTGGGTGGGCGTAGGCTGCTAGGCTACTCGAGATTCTCAAATTAGATAAGTAGAGGCTGACTGTTCATCATCAAATCAGTCAAATTACGTGTATGCCGCGGCCGCGGGAGATTTTCTTCCCTCAGAAACATTGGTTTACATAAAACAAGGTAGTTAGATACCCAACAACCTTGCCTCTTAAATCACCTCGGTCAAGCGAGTGATATAAAAGAAAGTACAGCGAGCGCTTGCTAATAGGTGAGAGAGTAATTCATGGATTAATGACAAACAATGTTAGACACTAAACTCATGCTGGCTTTTTGTTAGTAAAATAAATGACGTTAGCCTGTGTTAATTATTTGTATTACAAGAGTAACGTTACGTTAGCTATAATGTTGGCTAGCTAACTTAATGACTTTGGCTAATTCTAACTGTTGTAAGCTGCCCTGCTAACGTTTGCCATCCGTGAATTCCATTTAATTATAAACATATTATGTTTTTTTCAGTTTTGAATTGAGTTGACTGTTTGTCGACTAACGTTACTGTTCCCCCTCAACAACAATGGCATGTGAACAGCGCCTGCGAACTGACCAGGTAACTAACAGATTATTATTACCGCAGGTCAAAGATATTTTTTTAAAGCAAAAAGCTACGACTTGTTTTTTGTTTAGTTTCAAGGAATATTTCATACAAACATGTAACACATGGTGTTAAAGCTAAAAGAAACATAAGTGCTTGTACGCAGATCAAGTCTAGGAAGTAAAAAAAATATCTGTTCACCTGCAGTGTCTAGCGTTAAACGTATCCTGACAGTACTGCCTTTTCTACAAGGGACAGTTTAAAAATAGACAGTCTTTTTGTCGATTCTCTCTGCATTCAAAAATGTACGTTGTCGTCGGCCACTTGGTTGGTTCTACGACCAATGTTATGATGGCCTGCCAATTATAATCAGAATTTTGGCCTACCTCTTGGTTGTTGCGCATATTCTTTTCTATTTTTGGATAATTCATTAAACAATGCTCCAAGTGTAACGGTTGCGATTCGTTGGGTTCTGACTTTTTGACCCTCGTGCTAGCGCGAACTCGCGCTTCCTCCCCTGTTCGCCACTACCTAAAAGTTTTTATATATTCACTTGTCAATGAAAATGATTTTGGCCAAAATTAGATATAAAGATTTAAGTGGGACCTTAATGGGAAATGTGCTTCTGAATTCCTCCAACAGGGTACTCAGTTGCTTCCAAACGTGGTGGTCACAGAGCAGCAATCTCTGGTAGTTGTGAAGAAACTTCTGGCCATTGCGGTGTCCAGCATTACTTACTTGAGGGGTCTCTTCCCTGAAAAAGCCTACGGAAGCAAATATGTTGAAGGTAAGTGTAATGACCTGGGCTGGCAAAACACATCCCTAACCCCAAGTTTGTTAGATGGAAAACCTAAAATCCTTATCACCAATATCTTTTTTAAGCTAACTGCATCAGACTATCTTTTCCACAGAACAAAAAGTGATGATCCTTAGAGAGGAACGCAGCTGCCCTGGTGCCAGTCAGATTGTTCAGTGGTAAGTAGAATAACAATAATAAAATAAAAAAATGTGTTTAAAAAGTATTTTATTTTAAAGTTGCGTACCACTTGTATTATATTTGCACTATTAAATTCTTAGGGAATTCTTGCACATGGCTATATTTCTATGTTGTTGTTTTTTTCAGATGACTCGTTGAAATATATTTGTTTGTTTTGATTGGTTGCACTGGTTACTTGGACTTTCTAATGCTTTTGGCTTGAGACTGAGGGTGTAGTTCAGCCTCTGAAAAATGAAGGCTATGCGGAAGTGCCTTAAAACTGCATTCTTTCTAGAAACCTGCAGGGAGCAACACCACTGGTTTCAGAAGCGATACAATTGTATGGAAGTCTATGAGAAAATGACCCTACTTCTCACTTACTTTATTACATCAGTAAACATTTTCCTTACGAGTTTATGGTCTCAATCGCCAGCTTCAAGTGTTTTTCAATAGTTGTAATTGTAAAATGATGGTCCCATTTATTTTAAAATAGACGATAAAGCAGGGTATGCTTTAGGTCGTGGCTACCTTGTGATTGACACTCAATCGGGATAGAGACGTAGCAACGGGCTCCACCCCTCGCTCCTCCCATCGCCTAATCAGCCCCACCCTCTAATCCAAGTATGGTCAATGTTGTCACTTCTGGTTTCGAAGAAAAAGATGGAGAAGGCCTATGAAACCAACATGGCGGTTTTCTAAAGCCAAACTCGAGGCTTCAGAACTGTGGTCCACAAACCAGTGGGTGATGTCACAATCACTTCGTCCACTAATATATACCGTCAATGCTTGAGACTTAAGCTTTTAGTGTCTCTGTTATCTTAACAAAAAAAATCAGATTCAGAGTAAAAAAAAAAGAAACAGTCTGTTGTTTCTAGTCACACTAAGTTAAAACACAACACAGGAAAAACTTTAATGGAAAGCTATAGCACTAGACAGTTTGTAAAGTTGAACAAAATATGAAATGCCAAAACGCACGCAAGCCTGATATGCTTAACTTTATTCATGGAACTTTAAAGCTAAACTGTATTGAGACTAAGGTACACGGACCCAGCGTCACACACTGAAGATTAGGATCAGATGCCTGTACTACGAAGGGAGTTTAACCTAGAAAAAAGAAAAAGACAGATAATGAAGACTAGAGTAGGGTCACTTCCTGCATAGGGTTGGGTATCGTTTGAATTTTATCGATTCGAATTCCAAACCTGATTCCTTTGAGACTCTCTTTTCCGATTCCAATATTTTGGGGGGAGTGAATATTTTTTTAAGTTTCATGAACAAAAATGTGCTCCTACCTTTATTTTTGGTACATTTAGACTAGAATCAGAAAACTATCAACAGGTACAGAAAGGTTTATTTTCCCCTTCATTTATAGAAGTAAATATTAGCGCCTTGGTCATCTCTCTGCTGAGATATTTTAGCCTGTGATATACTCCAGTTTTTTTCTCCGTATATTTATGTACGTACCTGAATGCTACAAAAATGGCATTGTCCACATACTCCACTGCGTCCTCTTTGTCAAAATGGACGTTTTAAAGCTATGTCCACTAGGTGGCAGGTCAGAAACCTTTTCTAACAGACGAGGAAAATGTTGTCTGGATTATTAACTGTAAATTGTAAACCACTTCTACCTTGTACAATGTGTACTTTACTTTTCAGGGTCTATATCACATTGTATGTTAACTAACGTTGTATTATTGAGTTTAATTAGTTAAAAGATGGCATCGTGACATCATACAGATGGGTGTAATTGTAAACCAACTTACTCAACTGTTCTTCAAAATTTACCGCCATCGTATACTGTTACTCTGTACTTAGCAAGGAGTATACCACAGCCTTTAGGCCTAATCACAGTTTACTGTAAACTGTTTATTATTCTATCAGCTGTTTCTGATGACATCAGACGTGCTACAGCACAGTATGTTTTGTAGTAGTTCTTGAATATTTGAAATGTTTATCACAAATATTTGAAAATGGAGAACAGATGCCGTTCCGTATCGGTTCGAAACGGAAATTAAAATGTTGTTTGTGGATAAGGAACGAGTGGCAACCCTAGTAACGTTAGCTGTATCTGGGGCGTTTTATTAATGTTGTTGTTTTATTATTATTGTTATTGGGAAACCGCAACACATTGAACACGGCGCATTCCGTGCATTTGCTGTTGTCAGCCTTGGCCCAGGATGTAAATGGAAGTGTCTCTTCTGACATGATTTGTTGTCGCGCTGCTTGACAAATTACCAGATGTTAAGTCCATGTAGCAGGTCCTGGCTAGTGTAACTTTTATGAACGATAAAATCCTCACTCTGGAGCGCAACTGAAATATGGAAAGGTAAGGAACTACAGAGGGGTATTACAGAATCAAAATGGACGTGTCTTATCGAATCGATGGTTCTTGGAAATGTGTTGACGATTCCAACATTGTTCTCGACACCCAACCCTACTCCTGCTCCATTGTAGCAATGGATATAGAGGGGTCCCAACCCTACTCCTGCTCCATTGTAGCAATGGATATAGAGGTGTCCCAACCCTACTCCTGCTCCATTGTAGCAACGGATATAGAGGTGTCCCAACCCTACTCCTGCTCCATTGTAGCAATAGATATAGAGGTGTCCCAACCCTACTCCTGCTCCATTGTAGCAATGGATATAGAGGTGTCCCAACCCTACTCCTGCTCCATTGTAGCAACGGATATAGAGGTGTCCCAACCCTACTCCTGCTCCATTGTAGCAACGGATATAGAGGTGTCCCAACCCTACTCCTGCTCCATTGTAGCAATAGATATAGAGGTGTCCCAACCCTACTCCTGCTCCATTGTAGCAATGGATATAGAGGTGTCCCAACCCTACTCCTGCTCCATTGTAGCAATGGATATAGAGGTGTCCCAATTCTTCATTTTGCACGTTCATGCAAAGGGGTAGGGCAAAGGTTAGGTGCTAGAAGATTGTCATGTTGTTTATTCAGTGCAATATCTTTCTTCCCGCCCTTCCAGGATGCAAGGATGCTTTGATGCCCTTCAGAGGAAATATGTAAGCCAGTCAATTTACCCTGGGCTTTTCTTTGTCAAGTTATTGTAGTTTTTTAAACTTCTTTTTATTAGTTTTATTTAGTTATTTGCTGCAAACCAGAACTTCACACATTTTCAAATGTATTTTTTTCCTTAAGCTGAGAACAGTTGTCTTGTCTGTGAGTATATAACATGGATGAAAATTAAGTAAATCTCCCAAAGCTTATGTTTATGAATTGATATGACTGTTTTGATCTTTCCTCACGTTCTAGATATACACTGACCCAGAAAATCCTCAGGTATATTTTCAATTGCAAAATCCAAAAGTAAAGTTGAACACCCATAGTTTTTCTCACTTTTATTTCATTCTGTTATTGCCGTTCTCAATCTCCAGAAGGTGACCGAATGCTACCAGTTCCAGATTCAATATTCTGACAAAGGACCTCTGATGGACTTTAAGGGGTAGGTTCAAAATGTTCTTCTATATGAATAAAGAATACATTTTCTTTTCAAAATTAGGTAAAGTTACAGTATTTCATTATTGCAGATCCCAAATGTTACAAATTCAAATTTGAAGTGGGAGAGTTGTTGCGTTCATTGAAATAATGAGCTGCTATGCTACCCCTACCCCTTGAAGCAAAAACAACAACAACAACAAGAACATCAACGACAGCACAGTGACAAGGATGGCGTCCAGTAACACCAAGAAAGCAAGCATCCTCCTGGTACGAAAACTGTACACTCTGATGCAGAACCTGGGGCCCCTACCAGACAACGTTTGTCTTAACATGAAGCTCTCTTACTATGACAATGGTAAGTAATACACTGCCAACAGTCCTCATAGCCTTTCAATTCTAGGTTGTCAAGTTTATTTTTGCAATTCCTATCATAAAATAGGCTTATTGTATTTGTTTGGAATTCACCCCTATGTCAGGCAATTACGCCCCTCGCAGTTCAGCAAGGTACTTTCAGTCTAGCTAATGCTGATGTCCGTTCTCTGTTCAGTGTGTATGTGTGTACGCTCATTCCGTTATCAGCACTAAATTCATCATAGACAGGAAGCTCCTATTTACAGTTGTAAAAAAAATTAAGACAAAATTGGAAAGCAACTCATGTGCTTTGAATCAATCTCCTTAGTTTGCGTGAAGAAATCACTATGGTAGAGTAAGTTGCGGGACCATTGGAGCAGCATCTTGGCTGGGATTTAAATCTTAAACAAAACAAAAACAAAAAAAACCCATGATTAGACGATTAGTTGACTATAGGCAAGAATGGTCAAATCAGATTCGATTGCAAATTCTCAGTCAGGGACACAGTAGTAGTATGACAATTTGTTGTATTTACATAATTAAACAATATTTTAAAACAAACTATGAACTTGAACCCAAGCACTACCCACCTAAACTAGGGACACCATTTATCCTAGAAATAACACACTATACGTAGCCAGGCAGTAAATACGTGACAGGCCTGCACTTGACCCACGTGAGCACAGTTTCATTAACACCAATCAAACGCAGCCCTGTAAGGACAGCATTCCTTGCTTTCTTCACAGCTGTTGACCAAAAACCAGATTTTAGAAAAACGACTGTCCTGCAGTGGTTTGACGTTCGAAAACTAGAGCCAATCAAAATGCAGGACATCGTCTCAATATGTGGGATGCGGGAAAAGGGATACAAATGCTGTGCAATCCCGCATAAACAAGTTTTCTCCTATATTGAGTCCTTGAGAAATTTAAATTTTGCTCCTCCTGGCAGCAGAGAGGAGAAAGTAAAAAGCAGGGTGTTAATGGACCGATAACTGTACCCCACATCTCAGGAAAACCAGAACCATCTACATTGGTTACATCTGTATTTAGTGTTTTGTGTTATTTTGTGTCATCCCAGTTACTCCTCAGGACTACCAGCCCCCTGGCTTTAAAGAGGGGGACCAAGACACCATGGAGTTTAAGAAGGAGCCCATTAAATTGACTATGGGGGAGGTGGTCACCCCATTCCACACTCTGAAGGTAGACGTGACAACTGAGAAAGAGAGACTAGAGCAGGTAGGAAAAAACACGAGAAGGGGAAAAACTGTATTCAAACATAATATGAATAAGAATATGATGCATCGAATATGTCTTTCAGTCAAAGAGTATGCCACAAACCATCAACATTGCATTGCCTTGCCGATATTTATCTTATCTAGTTTGTGATGGGGGATTCAGGGAAATACAAAGTCTTCTTACAGGATAATTAATGGCAAAGTGTGGGGATTACCAAAAGGTAAATTGGAAAGCTCTTAATTGTGAAGTTGTTTGCGGTTGACAGGTTGAAGAGGAGCCAAGGGACAAGTGGATGATAAAGATGGAAAATGAGGGAACTGTCAGTCGGATCACCAGCGAGCAGGTCAGGTCAGAAGTCTTAAGACTGTTAAATTGTCTATTACTCCATACATCAAATTTTGTTTATTTATTTTATTCACAAGGACAAGCAGAGCGGAACAAAATGTATTCAATATATGGCCTTAATTGACGTGTTATTGTACTAACCATTTTTGCTGCTCTCTTTGGATCTGGCCATGGCTTGGTCTACTATTTGAAATGGGATTACTGAGTCTTTTTACGATGTGACCATGTCATAACACTATTTGGAACTTACTTCTTTAGAGCCAGGTGAAAGGCATACTATGCACTCAAAACCCTATCGATGAACAGTACTTGGACAACACAGGTAGAAAAACTCTTTATTCATTCATTATGAAAGGAGCTTTGTCAGAATGTCAAAGTGCTTTGAATTTAATTTGTTATGATTATCAGATATCCAAATGAGCAGCTGTAAGACCATGGAGATTTGTGAAGAGATCACCGAAAATTCATCAGTAAGACGAAATGCAAAATAGGCTAAGCAGAACCATTAATACCGCGTATCTCATAACTCACATAAATCATGCTTAATGACAAGTACAGAGTTCAACGCGCTGATTTTTCCTGCACACGTATTTCCAAGTATTTACGGTGTCATTTTGAGGCAACAATAATGTGATGGACTAGTTACATAATAAAGTTCAAATATGAATAGTTGGCTACTGAAACTCCCAAGAATTACAGGTCTTTTCTATGCTGAGAATATTTCCCCCCTCAGCAGATGGACTCATCGGTGAAAAGGGTGTTGAACATTGACATGGACGTCAAGAAGACAAGGAGTGGACGAGTCATTAATTCCACCAAGGTCCATTATCCAACACTTTGAAACAATTTGCACTATTCACTCACATTTTTTTCTTCACTTCAACTTTCGGTAGTATGTGATACCTTCTCTTTTTGTGCAGAAGGAGGGCCAACAGATGAAACAACCCACTCCTGATGATGACAAAATAGTGAGAGAGAGAGAGAGAGAGAGAGAGAGAGAGAGAGAGAGAGAGAGAGAGAGAGAGAGAGAGAGAGAGAGAGAGAGAGAGAGAGAGAGAGAGAGAGAGAGAGAGAGAGAGAGAGAGAGAGAGAGAGAGAGAGAGAGAGAGAGAGAGAGAGAGAGAGAGAGAGAGAGAGAGAGAGAGAGAGAGAGAGAGAGAGAGAGAGAGAGAGAGAGAGAGAGAGAGAGAGAGATGCACGCACGCACACCCCTATTGAATACTGATTGGTTATTGTTGGCACCATTGCAATTACCGTATTTCCTCAAATGGTTGCCACAGCCTTTATTTACCTCAACTGCAGAGAGTACCAGGCCCTTATTGGAAGCAGGCATATGTTAGAGAGAGGCCTCTATTTATTGAAAAACATTTGCTACCTATCATCCATATATGAATACACAAAACTTGTTATGTTTTGTTTCGTCCTATCTAGCCTACACTATTAGGCTAGTCCTTTTATTTTCATAAATGAGTATGTGTAGCCTACCCCGCATTGCGCTTCATTGCCTTCCTGTGTTCTGCATTTAAGTATTTAATTTGTTTTTATCAAAGATTGCCAGAATTGGGTTACTTTGGCTGCTACCGCTAACCAAGCTGCTTCTCTCATAGCTTGGTTGCAGTAGCAGAACTAACCCTAACCATGCTGCTTCTCTCATAGCTTGGTTGCAGTAGCAGAACTAACCCTAACCATGCTGCTTCTCTCATAGCTTGGTTGCAGTAGCAGAACTAACCCTAACCCTAACCATGCTGCTTCTCTCATAGCTTGGTTGCAGTAGCAGAACTAACCCTAACCCTAACCAAGCTGCTTCTCTCATAGCTTGGTTGCAGTAGCAGAACTAACCCTAACCCTAACCAAGCTGCTTCTCTCATAGCTTGGTTGCAGTAGCAGAACTAACCCTAACCATGCTGCTTCTCTCATAGCTTGGTTGCAGTAGCAGAACTAACCCTAACCCTAACCATGCTGCTTCTCTCATAGCTTGGTTGCAGTAGCAGAACTAACCCTAACCATGCTGCTTCTCTCATAGCTTGGTTGCAGTAGCAGAACTAACCCTAACCCTAACCATGCTGCTTCTCTCATAGCTTGGTTGCAGTAGCAGCACTAACCCTAACCCTAACCATGCTGCTTCTCTCATAGCTTGGTTGGGGTTGCAGCCAAAGTAACGTCATATTTGCGATCTTGTGTCAAAAACTAAAGGGCGTTTGTTTTCTCCCTGGCCTGTTTTTGGGGCCGGCTTTTTTTTGTTCTTGTCCACCATGCCCCCGGCCATTATCTGAGACCCAGCTTTAAATTGACACTATTTGAGGAAATATAGTATGTGGCTTTGCAGTAGCAAAGCTGAAACCCATTATTCTGCTTAATTAAGTTAACAACATATTTATATTAACAACCTAATGAGTTGTAGGGCCTCCGTTTGCTTTCAGAAAAGCTATAATATTGGAATGTTGTAATACAAGTTACAACTTCAACAGATTCCAATTTTGTCTACCCCGTACATACATATACAGGTATCTTCATATGGCTGGCCCTTAGATGAATATAATATTTACTATTGATTTAGACTTTAATATTCCCTTGCAGATTTCTCAGTTTGAGTTCCCCTGCAGTCAAGAACAGTCCTCGGTACCCAAGAGACGCAAATTCAGTGAGCCTAAGGAGCGCTACTGACCAACCGCAACACATTTTCTCAATTAAACACAAGCGTTTTACAAACTCTAGTGTCCTAAGCAGCAGTATGTTTGTTAAAAGGTCAATGATACTATTTTAAAATGATCAGTCAACCTTTTTCTGCTTATAGTTTAACAGGGAGTGATGTGGAGATGCAAACATGTTATAGTTTCTTGCATGTTCTTGCGTTAAAGAAAACTGTTGTGTATTTGTGTAAATCTATGTTTATTTAATGTTCATTTTTATTTCTACTAAATGCAGTTAAAATATGAAGTTGCAAGCTATTCAATTTGATTATTTATATTTTTCAAATAAAACTACCATAGTTTCATTGAGTCACTTCTTTCGTATTTATGACAGCTGGTCATGGCAAACTTGCCACGAAGAAATTTCACCTAGTACCTATGCACCGCAGAGAAGAGAGAGACAGGTGCATTACAACAGTTCCATAATCGTGCAACAACACACTACAACGTATGCAACAAATTAGGGCAGTAGATAAAACAATTAAATAAAAACTTTTTAAAATAGATAAAGCCAAATAAGTCAAATCAATATAACATTTTCCAACAATTTGACATTCCTAAAAAATACAATCTCTTCCATTTGTTATTTTGTTTCTTCCCTTTAATTAAACGTTTAATGCTCTCAACATCTCCCATAAATATGTCCATAGCTCCCGAACCCCAGCTCCGATCGGGAAAATTCCACCACGGTTGGAAAGCCACGGCTCATACGCATCCAACAGTACCAATGCCAAGGATTTTGAGCAACCGGTCCAGCTGTGACAGGCCTGTGAAGGAGTGATGCGACATTGTAGTGTCGGCAAAATAAGCGAGTTAAACATTTAATGCGCTCAACATCTCCCATAAAAATGTCCATAGCTCCCGAACCACACCTCTGATCTGGAAAAATTCCCCCAGGGTTGAAAAGCCACAGCTCATACGTATCCAACAGTACCAATGACATGGATTTTGAGCAACAGGTTCAGCTGTGAGAGGCCTGTTAAGGAGTGATGCGACATTGTAGTGTTGTCGGCAAAATAAGCGAATTAAACATTTAATGCACTCATCATCTCCCATAAATATGTCCATAGCTCCCGAACCCCACCTCTGATCGGGACAATTCCACCACGGTTGGAAAGCCACGGCTCATACGCATCCAACAGTACCAATGACAAGGATTTTGAGCAACCGGTTCAGCTGTGAGAGGCCTGTTAAGGAGTGATGTGACATTGTAGTGTTGTTGGCAAAGTAAGCGAATTAAACATTTAATGCTCTCAACATCTCCCATAAATATGTCCATAGCTCCCGAACCCCACCTCTGATCGGGACAATTCCACCACGGTTGGAAAGCCACGGCTCATACGCATCCAACAGTACCAATGACATGGATTTTGAGCAACCGGTTCAGCTGTGAGAGGCCTGTGAAGGAGTGATGTGACATTGTAGTGTTGTTGGCAAAATAAGCGAATTAAACATTTAATGCTCTCAACATCTCCCATAAATATGTCCATAGCTCCCGAACCCCACCTCTGATCGGGACAATTACACCACGGTTGGAAAGCCACGGCTCATACGTATCCAACAGTACCAATGACAAGGATTTTGAGCAACCGGTTCAGCTGTGACAGGCCTGTGAAGGAGTGATGTGACATTGTAGTGTTGTCGGCAAAATAAGCGAATTAAACATTTAATGCGCTCAACATCTCCCATAAATATGTCCATAGCTCCCGAACCCCACCTCTGATCGTGACAATTCCACCACGGTTGGAAAGCCACGGCTCATACGCATCCAACAGTACCAATGCCAAGGATTTTGAGCAACCGGTCAGGCTGTGACAGGCCTGTGAAGGAGTGATGCGACATTGTAGTGTTGTCGGCAAAATAAGCGAATTAAACATTTAATGCTCTCAACATCTCCCATAAAAATGTCCATAGCTCCCGAACCCCACCTCTGATCGGGACAATTACACCACGGTTGGAAAGCCACGGCTCATACGCATCCAACAGTACCAATGACATGGATTTTGAGCAACCGGTTCAGCTGTGAGAGGCCTGTGAAGGAGTGATGCGACATTGTAGTGTTGTTGGCAAAATTAGCGAATTAAACATTAAATGCGCTAAACATCTCCGATAAATATGTCCATAGCTCCCGAACAACACCTCTGATCGGGACAATTCCACCACGGTTGAAAAGCCACGGCTCATACGCATCCAACAGTACCAATGACATGGATTTTGATTAACCAGTTCAGCTTTGAGAGGCCTGTGAAGGAGTGATGCGACATTGTAGTGTTTTCTACAGAAGTTATTCTGTTCATAAAACGTTATGCTATTTTAAGGATAGCTTAAGACAGCCTATGAATGCAATGTCCCATTTCATAGGTTTATTTAAGACTGTCATATGCAAGCCATATTCAAGGTAGGCCTATGTAATAACATTAATAGCAGAACATCGACTTATACGACTTTCAAATACACGGAAAGCCACAACTTAATAAATTATATTTTCTTAATAAGAAAATAAAGTGCCATTTCAAGGTACACTAAGAATAAATAACCTGGGCATGTTATTAAACAAGCAGAAGGCCACTTTTTTGAATAGTTCGGCTTGTCCGCACCCTGCCTTTAGGCTGCTTTACCCGAGAGACGATTGCCAAAGTGAAACGGTTCATTGGAGTAGGAATTTGATTGCACACCTGTCAGCTTTCTAGATCTGTGACGTAGCCCATTGAATGGGGGGGTGTTGGAGGTAAAATCGATGAAGTGGCAGACAGAGAAAAGGAGCTACTTGGGCAATAATGAAAGAATGAGGGCAACTAAAATCAAAAAACACCCTATAGCAAGACATTAGACTAATAGACATTAAATCGCGAGGATTTGTTGACCTTTTCGTTTGAATAATAGCATCCCGCAGTGAATTGGAGCAATTGTGTAAATCTGCAATGCTGGTAGTCAAACGCCATAGTTTCATTATAAAAGCAAGGACAAATCAAGGTAGGGATTCTTCATTCATTTATCTATTCACATTTGCGTAAATTCATTTCTTATCCATTACATGCTCTCATTTTGATAATATACTGTGAATTATAAGCAGGGCGTATGAGTGTCGACGTCCACTAATTAGCACAAATCCTCATTTAGCAGGAAAAACTTTTGTAGGCTACCGAAAGCAGAATAGTATTTTTATTCTATGTGCCTAGTTTAAAATGCAGATTTTCTTCATAAAATTACATTAGAATAATTCATTCTTGGACCAGCTATGTTATAACAAATAATAATAGTCATTTAAACTATTATACATGTCTGCAACTGTATCAGCGTCATTCGATCTTTCCATTATGTTATAACCCATAAGGGATCAATTACATTAGAGTAAAACCGAATCTTGTCTTCCTCCAGGCACAAAAGCCGGCTTCAGTTGGGGCAGTGAGTACCAGACAAAGAGAAGCAAGAGTGTTGCACAAATGACGATTGTTGATGTTCTTTAAGCTGCTGCATAGCTTATTGCTTTGAGTTTGAAGAAGTTAAAAAAATATTTCACTTCATCGGCTAATTAATTTTACGCTGTAGAAACCCGCAAATTGATTATTTTAAAACGAATGGATTCATATGTTCTTGGGCTTTAACAAAAAATTTTGCCACAACAGCAGGAAATATTCTACATAATTTAAAATGGGTGGAAGTCTGGGGGAGATGTCCATTCATAGCCACTCTGAGCTCCCTCACAGCCGGGATAACAGAACTGTTTTGCATTCTCCAGACCTCTCTGCGGTTCCCCAGGCCCTCACTTGATAGCCAATACCGGCCCCCAGGCTTTGACCACTCCATGTCCACATTGGGTTTTGGAAGGGAAGCCCCGTCCAGCTGTGGCAGTACTTATACCACTCTCACCCCCCTGAAACCCTTTAACAACAAG
This sequence comes from Aplochiton taeniatus, assembly GCA_017639675.1. Lineage (NCBI taxonomy): Eukaryota > Metazoa > Chordata > Actinopteri > Galaxiiformes > Galaxiidae > Aplochiton > Aplochiton taeniatus. The sequence goes on along the minus strand of CM030178.1, from coordinate 20,372,593 downwards.
TTCCCTCACCGCCAACACTATCCCTGCTTACCTGTCAGCAATGTTATTGGCAACCTCACCGTTATGCATAAAGACTGTTACCTGGCCAGCAACTTCTACCACCCTTATAGCAAGGACCCGTCTATATCACAGAGTCTCTCCCCCTCCTCTGTGGGCTCTAGTCTGGGGGCACCCATGCTCCCATTTGACGCCCCAATACCAAATGCAACCACATGCTCGCCAGCAGTTACGAGGGCCATGAAGTACACCTCCGTCAAACGTCAGACTTTGGACAGGAGATGTCTCCTTCGGACATGGATGACGATTCTTCCGACTATCAGCTCAACAAAATGGAAGCACACCAGCATCCCGCGGCTAACCACCCACCTGCACATCTACAGCCAGCACTACCAGCAACATATCTTCCAGCAACCATCTAAGATGGGGGAGCATCCCCATTCATTCACCACTGTCTTGTCTGTACCTGGTGAGGGAATGCTGCCCAGTTCTCAGGACGGTGGAGGGGTGGTCAGTGAAGAGGTCAACACCCAGGACGTGGCCCAGCAGATCGTCATAGAGCTGAAAAGATACAGCATACCCCAGGCCATCTTTGCTGAGAGGGTGCTGTGCTGCTCACAGGGCACCCTTTCAGACCTCCTGCGGAACCCAAAGCCACGGTGCAAGCTGAAGTCTGGCCGCCAGACCTTTAAGAGAATGTCCCGCTGGCTGCAAGAGCCTGAGTTCCAAAGGATGGCTATGCTCCGGCTTAAGGGTAAGATTAGACTAGCTCTCTTAATGCCTTCCATGCCACACAGACATTCCATTTAGATTTATATCAAGGTTTAAGTAGAATTGCTGAAGTACAACCTTGATATTAATTTAGTCTATTTGCCAGATACTTTCCACTTCCCACCGTACATTTTCATTTCGACACGTGCAAATTGCTGGTCCGCAGAGCCCTGCCTCTGCGCCAATCTGAATAGCGCTTGTCATTGTTTTCAGTAAAGCCGATAGTTTCTCAAAGGATCTTTGAACTTCCTCTTTTCTCCTGAAATATTTCCTGAGTCATGGAGCATCAGCTAGCCTAAAGTTATTATTCTGATTAGGGTCTTAGTCTGCATTTGGACCAATATCTACCTGGGAATCCTGACAAAGGTAATATTTGATTTTGTAACAGTCTTGTTTTGTTATTTAGCCTTTCAGGTTTTATTGCATTAAATCAATTAGTTTAATTGAACCTACCACCAGACCAATTTAAAATGGTGACCTGGCAATCAGCCCCAAATATTCCAATTTCTAATTATGGCCATGACGCACAAACACATTGAAAACTAAAGGTAAGGTAGGCAAAATCTTCTATAGGATGTTGTCACAGCAGTGGTGCGAATAATATTTTTAAATTGAACCTTTGTTTAGCAGTTGCTGTGAAAATAGTTTACTCTTAGAAACTTAATAGAAACTTTTCTTTACGCTTTGTGCCGAAACGTGGCTTTTATCATGCATAAAAGCCTATATGGGGAAACACTAAGGAACTGTTCGCATCGTGAAAACCCATTATATTGCCACCCGCAGGATGAAAGAAAAAATCTGAAATATAGTGGGATTATAATCTGTGGTTTTACTTACTTTTTTTGTAACTGCCCCCTCAGTGACTTCATGCTGGCGCAGGGCCTGCTCGGCCATGGGAAAAGGTACCGCTTCACACGACCAAGCGATCGTATTTATACCAATGATGGCCAGTTTATACTGGTCAGTGTCCGTTACATGTCCATAGTTAATCCCAGATTAATCACAAATTAGTCGCACATTTTTTATCTGTTAAAAATATATCGTAAAGGGACATTTTTCTAAATTGTAATACTCTTTTCAACATGGGACTGTGGATGAAATATTGTTGCTTTATGCAAATATATTTTATATTGGAAATCAATTAACACAAAACAAATATTGACCAGACACCCTCGCAGGTACTGCATTTAGCATAAAAATAAGATGAATAACATGACAAATTCAAGTGTGATAAGTTTGATTTGACATGACAACGTTTTTTGAAGCATTAACTCAAAACAACAGACTAAACAATCCAGGGACCCAAACAGTTCAATTATCTGTGCCAGGCTAATGCATTGCTTCCTGGCTGAAGTTGCTGATTCACCTCCATTTAAATGCTTCACAAATCTGTTTCCTTTTCACAAAATCCCCTTTCATCCAGCTAATTCCATAAACAATGTGTCATATTTAGCAGGCTGAGCTAACCTATTTCACCCCCTCTCTCTCTCTCTATACCTTAAACAATGTGTCATATTTAGCTGGCTGAGCTAATCTACCCCCACCCCCCTCCCCCTACACATAGCATGCAAACGGAAGGAGCCAGAGCAAAGCACGCTGGATTGCAATCAGGGCCCCAAGCGCGCCCGACTGGTCTTCACAGACCTCCAGCGACGCACCCGGTTGGCTTTCTTCAGGGAAAATCCCCTTCCAGCCAAGGACCTCCAGATTACCATCTCACTCCAACTGGGCTTGGAGCTCTCCACGGTCTCCAATTTCTTCATGAATGCCCGCCGGCGCAATGTGAAGAAGCGGGCGGAGGAAGGCCGGCCATCTTCCCCTGGCTGCTTGGGGTCCAGCCTCTCCTCCACCTCTGTGTTTGTCAGCACGGCCTGCAGTGATCAGCTATAGGAAGGTGTGGAGGAAAGCAACAGGGTCACTAGGTTCATAGGTAATGAAATAAATACAAATTAAGAAAAATACAATAATAAGCAAATACAGTTTGATCAGTTGATCAGTTTGGTAATAGAATTTTGAAAGGTTATCTCTCAAATACTGGTTATAACAACAACAATTAAAATGATCCATCTGTGAAAGAATGGTGCCTCACCAGACCTGGAAAACCATCTAAATGGAGAGATGTGCTGAATGAATCAAACTTATCCGTTCTTTAGACGTCTGCAATGAAATAGAAGTGGTAAAGGTTGAGGTTCTGATGCTTAGTGTTAACTTGGTTATGGGATCTCTGGGGAAAAAAGTCTAAATTTATACTTGAAAAAGATAATTTCTGACTGTGTGCTTATGTTCAATTCATAACAAATACTGAGTATAATGCAGGTTTTAAGAAGCCCGTTTGTAAGTTACGCACCTGTAACTATTTTTCTCATATTACCTAAAATTGATAGCACCTGTACATGCTGCAGAAACAGTGATTTATATAAGGCTAGCACAAAGGAGGGTTGAATCAATACAGCCATGGTTACTTTGTTCTAAATTGACACACTATTTATAGAACATTGCATACTGTTTTTAATTCAAAACATCTTGTGTCTGGTAGTTAATTCCTCAATCCTTTAATTGATAATTCCTAAGAGATGGTTTATAAAAACGAATGCAAAGTTCTCCACAGGCTTTGGTGCATATGCGTTCCCAACTGCAATACCCCTACATCACCAGCAGAAAAATAGTATATATAATAGAATTTCCACGTCAAAGTGGAACGTGAGGAAAACTGGCAATTTAGACTGTGGCTGTGAAAAACACAGCAATTCTGTGGAACCTTTTTTGTTAATATATATATATATATATATTGTATCATCTACCTCAACTGTGTGAGATGTGTTGAAAATGTGTTCCTTAAATGAATAGTTCATTATTTTGGATGTTTAACCTTATTTCCATGGGAACCTTGTGCCAAGCTATCCCGCATAGGTTTACAGTGTAACGGTTGGCTTTAACTAAACAACACGTGATTACACAAAAACAGGCCAAATGGATGTTCAAACTATCTGGACAGGTGGGGAGAACTATGTGAGACATCAGAACTAAAGGTTCCATTCGGTCAGGCTGCCTGACTCTCTTTCTATCCAACTACATGCCTTTCAATCAAAACAAAATGAACAAGAATCAATCAGTTATAAGAGCAACCCCAATACTTAGCCAATGCTTAGTCCAGTGTGCTAGAATGTGATATTTATCTAGCTTTGTGCACACACAAAAAAAAAAAAAATTACACTCAAGACCAAAAAGAAGGAGGTGACAATCAATGAGGATCATACTTTTAATCAAAGTTGCCTATTTCTTCCATCAAAACTAGAATGATATAACTTGCAGTAACTGAAAGTCCAATAATCAAGCATGAACCTAAATACAATAAACAAGTGAAGTTGAAAACCCCTCTTCATTTACCCAAAGATCTGAAGTGTAGTTACAAAATACAGTTTGATCCCACTGTTGTTAGTAGGAAATACATATCCATACAAAGATTTTAATCGGTACAATTAACATATGTACTAGCCAATCATGCTATTTATGTGCCATTCTCCTCTGTGTAAAAAATACTACTAAATGTAACCAGCCAACAGTTCAAAGATGCGACACTTTAATTTGATTCATGGGGGGACATTTTGTTCCAACAAATCAAGAGAATATCTTTGATGACCACGTGACCTTTTGTTGTAATGTTGCACAAATAAAATAAAACATTTGTGTGTAAACAACACACCTTTGGTCTAGACATATTTTATTATTTCCCCTTCAGAACAAACCACAGATCATACTGCATGTAGATAAAACTTTGAGTGTCAAAGGGAATACATTGCCTCTTAGACTCAAACCTAATACGCATTGTGCTCTACATTTATCAAGGTTGTAGGTGTGGATATGGACGCAGTGCAGAGGTGATTTCTACAGACCTTCAGGGTGAGTAACAATACATGAAGGAGACATGAATTATAACTAGTTAACTTAAAGGGGATAGTTGACACTTTTTGGCAAAAAAGATATGTTCCAACTTACCCCTAGTAAGGCAGGATGATAGATATCAATCAATCTTATGATTATGCATCTAATAATAAATTACTTAGTTAAGTAGGTGGGTAAATGTAGCTTTGCTTAGCACAAAGACTAAACCATCTGTGAGGCCTGGCGTGGCCTATTCATAATAAGAACAACTAATGAGGCACAGAATTACTGAACTTATACAGTGAACATTTATTTAACACTAACATGTTATTAATTTGAAGAAAATAAAAAATTGGGCATGGCACTCTACCCATTATTTAAATGTCCATTATATAAATTATTTATGTCCACAAGTAAATTAACTCTAAAAATACTTTAATGAATAAAAAATAAATAAAACGTTTGATTGCACTTATCAACAGATAACAGATCTCCTTGTTTCTGAGACAGAACGAAAATGTGCAAATACTTGCATTAATGAAAAATAAATAAACAATGTTTTCGGTGCCCCACAGTATCAGCATTTTTTGTTTTTAGTCATTCAGTAATCCCAGTTTATGAGCTGCAAGCTCTAATGCAGGAACCAAAGTTTACCTACATTTTCTCCACTGACGCGGTTCCTCTTCATAAATGGTCCCAATCTCACAGAATAATTTCTCACTGGGAAAAGAGGATGGAGGACAGAGATATTTTCTTGCCAGAGAAGGATTAGGTAGGTTTTGTCCTGTTTCACCCGTTACAGTGCAGCCATTGTTTTACCTTGTCCTCTGCTGCAAAGACATGGCCCTTATATCGAGGATCTAGCAGTGTTGCCAGCACCAAACATTTGGTCTCCTGAATCTTAGACAATCTTTTCCCCAAGCTCTGCAACATTGTCTCCCGGAGTGTTTTGATCCCCCTAGTGGTGGGACCCTCTGTCTGAAGCAGCATCTTCAGCACCGCAATGCTTGGGATAATGCAAGAGACAGAGGCGTCAGCCTTGCTCCTCTCAAGAGTCACTTCTTCGATAGGGCCCTGTATCTCAATCAAATATGAGATGATATCCCATTGTGCCGTGGTTGGACATGTAAACTTCCCATGTTCTCCTGCAGACACGTTCAGAGCTTCTGCACCAGCATCTTCTGCAACAGAGCAGAGTGGAGATTCAGCATCTTCTGCAACAGAGCAGAGTGGAGATTCAGCATCTTCTGCAACAGAGCAGAGTGGAGTCCAGCATCTTCTGCAACAGAGCAGAGTGGAGGTCCAGCATCTTCTGGATGATTAGGTGGCCGTGATGGATGTAGGGCTGGAGGAGGGATGTAGGGCCAGAGGACGGATGATTAGGTGGCCGTGATGGATGTAGGGCCAGAGGAGGGATACAGGGCCAGAGGAGGGATACAGGGCTAGAGGAGGGATGATTAGGTGGCCGTGATGGATGTAGGGCCAGAGGAGGGATACAGGGCCAGAGGAGGGATACAGGGCCAGAGGAGGGATACAGGGCCAGAGGAGGGATATAGGGCCAGAGGGGGAATTTAGCTTGGACACCGGGGTTGTACCACCACTCTTTACGAGAAGTGCCATAGGATCTTTAGTGACCACAGAGAGACAGGGCACCCATTTAACATCATATCCGAAAGACACACCCTGTACAGGGACAATGTTCCTGTCACTGCCCTGGGGCATTGGACTGCCACAGACCAGAGGGTAGAGTGACCCCTACCGCACAACTAACACCACCTCCAGCAGCGACTGGTCAACTAACACCACCTCCAGCAGCGAATGGTCAACTAACACCACCTCCAGCAGCGACTGGTCAACTAACACCACCTCCAGCAGCGACTGGTGAACTTACACCACTTCCAGCAGCAATTGGTCTCCGATCCAAGGACAGACCAGGACCAACCCAGCTTAGCTTCAGAGGCAAGCCAGATGCTTTTTGCAATTTTCATCTTTTTTAATTCAATTTACATAATTCAACATCACACTACGCATGGACATAAAAATAATCAAAAAGACATAATCAGAAAAATGTACACATTGAACTTTCCACGTCATTTTTTAAAACAATATTCACAGGCAACATTTAATCCCAAACCCATTCCTCTGCACCGGTGTCCGTTACACTGGCCAATAAATAAAATATAAACACCTTATATAAAGGTACATTATTGTACAGATAAGCAGTTACAAAGAAGTAACTTTTAGTATTTGACTTGACACCAGCAGTGTGTGAGTGCTTGCAAAATGGAATATTTTTTATTTTGTGTCTTAGTATTTGACTAAGTTTGTTGCTCTTCTGACCTGATTTTCCGTTGATTAACTCCGGAATATTTGTTCTCTTAGAGAAGCCTTTCATAAACAGTCTGCTAAATCCATGTGGTACCATTTGTTGGCACTCCACTTGATTGTTCAACTTGTTTTACCCCTGCTATGAGACATTTTACAAGGTTTTCAAGTTTGAATTTATAGAACACAAACACCAGCATACTTAAGTATAGTTTGTGAGACACAACACCAATCCATTAAAAAATAGTATCCAAATTTAAAGTGAACCAAAATATATTTTGTCCGAGTGGGTAAATTACACAAACTCAGTCCTCTGTGACTAGAGAAACATCCCCAACCATCTTGACACACATTAGTTGTTTTTTCTATATTGGGTGTGTATGCTGTGGACATAGGTAAAGATAACAGGCAAGGTCTAAGATGGCAGTCTGCCGTCCTGGGAGGATCAGTTTGCAGGCATTACCAATGCATGACTGTGTTGACTAAAGTTGTGCCACACCAAATGGGCACAAAGGCATTCCATGAAGCCGTTCACAGCTTTTTTGATCTTACTGAAACATACTGTGGTTAAAAATATGTTATTTTCAAGGTGTCAACAATTCACTCTGTTCAAAAGCACATCTGGCAAGTTTTTTTAACCTTGAGCCTGTACTAATATAAGAATATAATATAAAATGATGGCAAAAATATTGTTGTCTTTATAAGGGCTTGTCTACATCCTCCTTATCTAGATGAATGCTGGGCAGAAGTCAAGCAGGGAGCAGTTAAAGGGATAATTCAATTTTTGGGGAGATAAGATCCAACTTACCCCTAGTCAAGCGAGATGATCTATATCAAAGTTAGATATGTATGTCCAATAATGAGTTATTTAGGTAAGTAGGTTGGTAAACGTAGCCTAGCTTTACACAATACCTTTAAACCAATAGCACTAGCTAGCTGAAAGCACCAAACATTTGGAGCAAATACCAAGATGTGTTTCCTGGTCTAGGATGTGGGGTCAAGGATGTGGGGTCTATCAAGGATGTGGGGTCTAGGATGTGGAGTCTATCAAGGATGTGGGGTCTGGAATGTGGGGTCTGGGATGTGGAGTTTATCAAGGATGTGGGGTCTAGAATGTGGGGTCTAGGATGTGGGGTCTATCAAGGATGTGGGGTCTAGGATGTGGGGTCTGGGATGTGGGGTCTATCAAGGAAGTGGGGTCTAGGATGTGGGGTTCTATGTAGGACAGACTAGCTGTGTTTGGCTTGGCTGTGGCTTGTTAAGCAGTTTTATTATTTGTTTATATGAAATCTCTTATTTTTGCTTTGTTTTATTTAATACAATTCCTCATGACCTGCCTTCTGAACAGGGCACTGCTGTAAAAGAGACTTTGTCTCAGTCGGTCAAACCTGTATAAATAAATAGTAAATAAAAGTCCACTACATAAAAGCACTACGAAATAACAACATATCTCTGGGACAACGCTGTTAAAAAATCTGCGCCCATTTTTATTTGTTTATTTAAAGATATTAAAGTGAAATCTGTCTGACCACGTTCACTCCAAAGTGAACAAGAAAAGAGATGGAGACAGAAGTTAAGTTAGAGACGGAAGCAGACATGGGTAGATGGAATGTCCCTGAAGACAAAATGGTGAACATGTAATTTATGTATTTCAGAGCTGCTTATTATTGATTGATTATGTGTCCTCTAACTTGTTGGCAGCAGTGAACTTATGTTCTTTAGTATCTTTGATCAGTTGCCTTATGGCATAATAGAATGAATGTTGAAAAATTGATCAAAAATACACGCTGAACTGTAAAAGCCATTTAGCTTTCTTTTCAGTCTGCTCAAATAGACAGATAAGGTTTGCTCACTCATACATGTAATGCTGTTGTACAATGGAGACAACTGATAAGGGATCTACACATTCCTCAGCAAACAGCCTTTTGGGGGGCGGGGATATCTTTTATCCACTGATGGGTATCTTAGATGGATCATGTGATGCTATCTTGTAGATCCACTAGGGGGCAACATGATGTTTGTTCTGATGATTTACACACTGATAATAATAGTAATAGTAATAGTAATAATACATGAGATTTATAAGCGCCTTTCTAGAATCTCAAGGGTACTGTACAAGGGGAACAGATCATCACTCATCGGTGCTTTTGCATTGTCTTCTGAATTTATTAATATATTTTCAACAGCAGTGGCATTGTAGTTTTCTTGATCCACTTTATTTATAGTATGTACTCACCATTGAAGCAACATGCTACTCTAATCAGGACAGCGGTAACAATCCATTTTTTTCTGTTGTCTCACCACAGTGGAGCTCAACCACATGTGTGAGGCATGCTGCACTGTACAACCTAGAGTCCCTACACGTTGGGATGGTGACCCAAAAGGAGCAGTTTCCCACATACTGTATTTCTCAGGGAAGCCCAGAGGCACATTACCCAATCTGAGGAAATATCGTTTTTCAGGGACGGGCTCTCCTCATGTGATAGTAAGTGAAGATGAAGATATTGATCTCTCGCTCTCTCGCTCTCTGTCTCCCTCTTTCTCTCTGTCTCTCTCTCCCTACATATACAGTATAGTACATATAGATACATACATGCATACTGACTAAAGCATACGCACCAGCCTTCCCACATAATTTGCTTGGAGGGTTGCGTGTAAAAGGCAAACCTGATACATTCTGTTGGTTGCATAGTGGTAGACTAGTCTTGGCTTGTTCTTATCCTGTCTGATCTGGTGCCTCTAACAGGCTCTGCTGTTCCACCCTGTGTCCCTTTTTTCAACTTACCCTGCCAGCTCTTCCCCTATGTCTCTTCAAACCTGTCTGATGGTAAGATAGTCTTATCACTGGAGCCAAGTGAAAAGCACATACTTCACACAGCAAGTTGTGACACACATACACAAATTCTTCGGTTACTGGAGTTGGGGAACAAGGGTTTAGGGTGGAAAAAGTATGGGTGTGCACCTGTGAATAATGTATTTTAATGAATACTGAGGCTATTGAGCTATTTGGCATAGAAAGGTATTCTACTTTTAAATGAACAGTTTTTAATTGTAATGTCTATATGTATTACAATGAAAGTGAGATATTGCATATTATAGCCCATTAGTCTGACTATGAACACAAAGTAGAGAAAACTACAACCAAGCACTTAATGCGGTTATTGAGCCTACGTGACTCATACATGACGTGGGCCCACTTCGTAAAGTACAGCTTTTTTAAATGGACGCTTATAGAGATTAGGCCTTAATTAAAGGGATGGTTTGCTCAGATGCTAAAGCAATGTATGTTGTTGATGTTTATGATAAATTAATTAAGTATATGGAAAAATGATAGTAGTAGTAGTAGTTTCAATATAAGTGAAATTTTCATGTTCTTCTGACCACCGGCATGCAAAGAGTCATGCAAGGTTTTTTATTTTTGAATTTGAAGTATTAGTAACCAGAGGCGTGACTTAGGTACCCCGGATTGGGCCTGGGGTGGCTCAAAAAGCAATCCTCATCAGGATTAGTTTCCCCTGTCTCATTTTAATTATTGCTTAGACCTGTGTCTTTGTTTTCTGTTTAATCCCGGTTTTATCGTTAGCCCCTTGTCTGATCATTGCTTTCTGAGACTGTTTTCATAAATAGTTTTGAGTATGAGTTTGAGAATTACAAAACCTTCTTTGCTCTTGGTTCCCTCTCTTTCTCAACCCACAATTCTGACAGACCCACCAAAACCAAGCAAATTCCTCCGATTTCTTGACTCCAGCCCTGTAGCTTGCACCAGCTTTGCCAAAAGCCCTGTAGCTTGCCCTAGTTATGCCGGTAGCCCTGTAGCTTGCCCTAGTTATGCTGGTAGCTCTGTAACTTGTACCAGTTTTGCCTATAGCCCTGTAGCTTGCCCCAGTTATGCCGGTAGCCCTGTAGCTTGCCCTATTTATGCTGGTAGCTCTGTAGCTTGTCCCAGCTTTGCTGGTAGCCCTGTAGCTTGTCCCAGTTATGCCGGTAGCCCTGTAGCTTGCCCTAGTTATGCTGGTAGCTCTGTAGCTTGTCCCAGCTTTGCTGGTAGCCCTGTAGCTTGTCCCAGTTATGCTGGTAGCGCTGTAGCTTGTCCCAACTTTTCTGGTAGCCCTGTAGCTTGTCCCAGTTTTGCTGGTGGCCCTGTAGCTTATCCCAGTTATGCTGGTAGCGCTGTAGCTTGTCCCAGTTTTGCCGGTAGCCCAGTCGAGTTTGTCGCTCTCGCTGATGATCTGACTGTCATCAGAGGCACTTTTGTTCAGAGGAATTTTGAGTATCCATGGAGATAACCTGGATAAACTTAAAAAATATTAAGGCCTTGTCCCAGACCTCTCCCTGGTTCCCGCCCTAGCTGGCAGTCTAGGCAGGGTTTCAGCTCTCTGTTCTTTTCAGAGGCCCATCTCCAGTCCCTGGTTTTTACAGAGGCCCATTTCCAGTCCCTGGTCTTTACAGAGGCCCAACTACAGTCCCTGGTTTTTACAGAGGCCCATCTCCTGTCTCTGGTTTTTACAGAGGCCCATCTCCTGTTTCTGGTCTTTACAGAGGCCCATCTCGAGTTCCTGGTCTTTACAGAGGCCCATCTCGAGTCCCTGGTCTTTACAGAGGCCCATCTCATGTCTCTGGTCTTTACAGAGGCCCATCTCCTGTCCCTGGTTTTAACAGAGGCCCATCTCCTGTCTCTGGTCTTTATAGAGGCCCATCTCCTGTCTCTGGTCTTTATAGAGTCCCATCTCCTGTCCCTGGTCTTTATAGAGGCCCATCTCCTGTCCCTGGTCTTTATAGAGGCCCATCTCCTGTCCCTGGTCTTTATAGAGGCCCATCTCCTGTCCCTGGTCTTTACAGAGGCCCATCTCCTGTCCCTGGTCTTTACAGAGGCCCATCTCCTGCCCCTGATCTTTACAAAGGCCCATCTCCTGTCCCTGGTCTTTATAGAGGCCCATCTCCTGTCCCTGGTCTTTATAGAGGCCCATCTCCTGTCCCTGGTCTTTACAGAGGCCCATCTCCTGTCCCTGGTCTTTACAGAGGCCCATATCCTGTCCCTGGTCTTTACAGAGGCCCATCTCCTGTCCCTGGTCTTTACAGAGGCCCATCTCCTGTCCCTGGTCTTTATAGAGGCTCTATCCACCTGAATGAAGCGATTGTGCGCACCAGCATGCACTGAGAAGCTCAACATCTTCTCCTCATGTTTTAGTTTCACCTCTCTTGTTTTAATTATTGCTTTCAGCTGCCTTTTTTTGCTATTCAAGCCCTGTCTTTTCTTTTGCCCCATGTCTGATCATTGTTGTCTGTCACCATTGGGTCAGTATTTTAGTTTTGAGTCTTTTCTCTTTCTCAACCCACAACTCTGGCAGATCAAATTCAATTCTGACAGATTACAAATAAATGGGGATTACGTTATTAGATATCAATGTCTTTGTAACTGCGACCAAATATATTTAAATCCGTTTACTTTTGGGTTAAGTATAAACATACTCTTCTATATGGGGTCTGCTGAGCATCATGTCAATGTCAATTAGTTTGTTGATTTACACATGTTGGGATTTTTGGTGTAATCATTCACAGAAGGCACTCACATTGTATAACACTGTAGAAGGTTCAGACTCAAATGTGGACAAACAGGTCATAAAGATATGTTACTTATTTCACAAGCGTACAGGGTAGTCTTTTGTAAAATGCACTTTTTGGCTTTAATTATTAGAATTTGACACTGCATTTTACTGGGATGGCAATGTATGCTGCCTTTGTCGTTTGAGTTTACAATCCCATACAGTAACAAAAAAACACACAAAAACACACAATTGCTGACAGCCTGACAGAAAGACTGCGTAGGTGAGATAGATGGAATGGAACCCCATTGATGGGGCCTTTGTCGTCCGTGTACTCAAGTGGTCATAGCTGAGATTCCACGTAACAATAACAACATTCCTGTCAGGCCTTCTGAAGACAGAAAAGATCTACTGATTTCAGACCTCGATAGGATTATGAGAGGTTCCTCTTATCAAACTCGAAAGGAAGATGTGTGCACAGACCTGTCCCATGCAGCCCCTAGATTTATATCTACTTTAAACACAGACCTGTCCCATGCAGCCCCTAGACTTATATCTACTTTAAACACAGACCTGTCCATGCACCCCCTAGACTTATATCTACTTTAAACACAGACCTGTCCCATGCAGCCCCTAGACTTATATCTACTTTAAACACAGACCTGTCCATGCACCCCCTAGACTTATATCTACTTTAAACACAGACCTGTCCATGCACCCCCTAGACTTATATCTATTCTAACATAACCCCATTGACTGTGATCATATCATTGAATTCTAACATTGATTTTCCCTTTGAGCCCTTGACCCACTGAAGATTGAGTAATTCAGATTCTCCATTAATTAACCAAATGTTCGTTTGTGTGCATAATTAAAGAAGAGGTAACAGTGGACAGGTCACACAACACCATCAAGAGGTTTACTAGGGTAATAATGTGGTGCACTATACTTTTATATTATGAAAGATAGGTGTTATAGCATTGCAGTGAGCAAACACTACACTGTAGCTACACCACCATAAAAGCTACACTAGTCATGGGTAGAAGAGGAGGAGTTTACCTCCACACTGCAGGCTTATTGGTGGAAGAGACATGGGACCTGCAACCAACGTGTGTTTTCTGAACGGTTTCTTCATTTTCACTCTTAGTCCCCCCTCAATGCACTGAAGCCACCACTCAGGCTGCTTTGGTGCCAGAGAGTGTGTGTGGGTGTGTATTCCATTCACCAGAGCTTAATTGGATCTGTACCTCTTTTAATCTTTGTAGGTCCTTCTTAAGAGGCGATAATGACGAACGCGGTAACCAACATGCGACTGAAACTGCCGGTGGTGTGCATCATCCTAGAGATCATCCTGATCATCCTCTTTGGTGTGCTGGTGCAATACGACCAGGAGACCGATGCCAAACAGTGGCATAAGAAGATGTCCAACCAATCGTTGTCAAACTATGACAACGACTTCTACTACCGCTACCCCAGTGAGTAGACGAGTGTTGGTGGGGTTTGGGCAAAGAAGTTCCAATCAAAGTTACATTGAAAATGTGTATGTTTTCCATGCAAAAGCTTTTCTTTTTACTTTAGCTTAAAGTGTGCTGTTTAATTGATTGCTTCTAATATTAATAATATTAGAATATTATCTTTTTGTTGAATTACACACACATTTTTTTGAATCTCTCTTGACATCTATTTCTTTTAACAGAATCTGATAGTTCATGTCCATTTTAGCGCAGCTTACTCCATACAGTAATCGGTTCCAAATCTTTTCTAGTCTGCCATGGTTTTTGTTCCTCAATGTAACGGCTTGTAACACTGGCTCATTTTTCTATTGAACACCTTCCGGATTGCTTTTAGGCTAAGTCATCTTTATTAACATAACTTGTTTTAAAGCAAACAGACAACATGCAATAGTAATGTTATCACCAAGTAGCTTTGGATCAGGGCTAGTGTCCATAGTCTTTTTGTGTTGTTCTAGTAGTGCAGCTTTGATAGTTTAGTAATAGTAACCACCATCATCCCTAAGACTCAAAGAAATAGTCTTGTCTTTTTAAAGTTATACCTTATTTCCATGTCTTTGGGAGATCTCCCTAATTGTCCAGGTAGTTCTACATCCATTCAAGCTGTTTTCCATGTGTTCTATCTTCCATTTGCAGTTTCACAGTTTCACTCAAAAGCCTAACTCTTTATCTTCGCTCATATCCAAAACAAAATAGCTTCCAAACAGTTCTGTAAACATTCAACCTAACACTATCCCTGTTTGAAGGCAGAATATATATACATTCCAACAACAAAACAAATATGAAGATTTTTTTTTAAATAGGCAAATCAAATTTTTTTTAACAATATTTACAATACAGCATGATATTTAAGTTTCAACCAAAATAAGAACACTCTTCAACTCCTGTATCCTCCAATAACATTTAAAATTGTTCAACCGAATCAGAGTGCTCTATTGTTATTTCCTGTTGATAATATACTTACATAACAATATACTAATATGCTATACCATATTCTTACAACGTATGAGTAAAATATCGTTTATTTTCATAAAACCATAAAGTAATATCTATAAATGATTCCCATGCTAATTGTAATGGAACGGGAGTACACTAATGATCTCTATTTGTACATTCATTGTAAGGCTGTAACCTGCCATGATGATTTTGCTTGTCTTTCCAAATGTCACCCTTCTGCCCCTCTGATATTTGTTGCAAACAACATTAAACATGGTATGCTATGCATCCTTAGTCGCTTAAATATGGCATCCAATCTGGGGCTGCAAAGTACAATTCCTAAAGAACCTGCGATGTTCCTGACCTCATTTTCAACTTTCAGTTCTCCTAAAACAAACACATATCCATCGTTACCACAACACTTTGCCACCGTTCCACCTTAACTGATGAATCTTCAAGGCCAGGCAGATTGGAGTTCAGATACATTTGTGGGTGCAATGGATTGGGTTATGGGTGTGTCTCCACTTGTAGGGCTGTTGAGAGTTCCTATGTGTAAATCAAACTGGCTTCCTGTCACCGTGTTTTCTAAATGGTTTACAGGTGGCTTGAGCTGCCTGGGGCCCAGATACTACATGAATCTCATACACCAGAGAATGTGGCAGAGGAATATAGCACTGTCCAATTAGTGAGAAAGAGGGAAGTGGAGCATGTTTTGGAGGAGAGATGAGCTTCGGGACGGGGGTTAGGGGGGATGAGGGGGGATGAGGGGAGTTGTTTATATTTTCCAGCACTTCATGGGATTGTTCCCAAACTTATGTAAATGGGGGGGGAAAGAATGTAGTTAGACATGCTTGGTTTATCACAGATTTCCAATGATCTCGCTTTTAAAGCATGATTTCTTTCCTGCACATCTCATGTTAAAATGTATTTAGGTCAGAAAAAAGTGACAGAAAAAGTGTAAGTAGGAAACAGTCAGAGTTTGTAATGCAATAGATTTAAAGTTGCATTACGTGTGATGGCTGAGCTTCAGTTTAATTGGCACTGTCTCATCACCTTTCATGTTTTAATACCAAATAGCCGTTTGTCTAGCATGACTTCACCTGCACACACACAGACACAACCCATCCTAGGAAGCAGAACTGTTTGTTGTTTGGAGGTCATGTTTACTGCAGGTAGGGAAGGCCTATGGGATGACCTATTTACCTTGAGATAAGAATGTTGTTTGATCCATACGAGGGTACACTGTTTTACAAAAGGTCAGCTACTTTAAAAACACTAATGTGACAGGATAGGATTTTACACATAGGAAGTTCCTAGCGGAAAATAAAGTAATTTTGATTTGGATAGTTGTGTACTATAATAGTCTAGTAGAGTTAGTGGTCAGTGTATCTGGACCAGAGAGCAAATGGCGATGTTGGCTGAAGCCAAGCCACCCATTCATGTGGCCAATGCAATGGGGACGATACAAAGCCACATTGTCCTCAGTCTGGTCAGAACCAAAACAGAACAAATAGCTTGGCTATGAACATGGACACATAGGAGTCTGAATAGACTGACAGGGGGACCCCTGTTGGTTGCTATAGGCTTAAGTAGGCCAACTGTGCCCTTTCTGCTCCAGAAGGACTTCCCTTACATGTGTAGTCCTGGCCATTAAGACATTTAACATGCTTAACAAAATGCTGACTTAAGCAATCATTGGGCATCTGAAACTTAACTCAATGTAGAATATTTTATTGTTGGTTCATACTTCGTATAAACAAATTTCTCTTTTTTCCTCCAGGCTTCCAGGATGTTCATGTGATGATCTTCATCGGCTTCGGGTTTCTAATGACCTTCCTACAGCGCTATGGCTTCAGCAGCGTGGGCTTTAACTTCCTCATCGCTGCCTTCTCCCTTCAGTGGGCCACACTGATGCAGGGCTTCCTTCACGGCATGCATGGGGGGAAGATCCATATTGGGGTGGAGAGGTGAGTTCTGGATGCCCATGCAACACACATACACTCTACACTTTGTAGCCACATATTTATGGGAAAAAGTTGAACCAACACACATGGAATTGCAAAACTGAACTGACTGAGTTCTTCCATTATTCTCGCCCTCCAGTATGATCAATGCTGACTTTGCCACGGGGTCAGTGCTTATTTCCTTTGGAGCAGTCTTAGGCAAAACCAGCCCCATCCAGTTACTGGTCATGGCCATGTTTGAGGTCACCCTCTTTGCAGTCAACGAGTTTATCCTGTTGTCTGTTCTGGAGGTAAATATCACACCTAATGGTTCTGATGTGGATATGGAAAGGCTTCTTGCTGTTGGCCATGGCTTCAACAGTTCCCTCATAGATATCCCACCATCAGACATAATACACTAACCTTTAAACTTGTGTTCTACAATTTCTAGGCTTAGATTAAACTAAGAACGAAACAAAGCGAAGCTTCCAACCCTAACCTTCTAGTGTGTTTCTTTTGTGCTTAGGCGAAGGATGCTGGTGGATCCATGACCATTCATACCTTTGGAGCCTACTTTGGCCTGGTGGTTGCTCGTGTGCTTTATCGACCGAATCTGGAGAAGAGCAAATCAAGAAACTGCTCTGTCTACCATTCGGATCTCTTTGCCATGATCGGTAAGATGTCAGTTCTATGGTCTTTACTCCAAAGAGCTCAGACCATTTTCATAGTCAGTGCCCTAAGCCTATCAGTGACTTCTCCCATCTTTACTCCAAAGAGCTCAGACCATTTTCATAGTCAGTGCCCTAAGCCTATCAGTGACTTCTCCCATCTTTACTCCAAAGAGCTCAGACCATTTTCATAGTCAGTGCCCTAAGCCTATCAGTGACTTCTCCCATCTTTACTCCAAAGAGCTCAGACCATTTTCATAGTCAGTGCCCTAAGCCTATCAGTGACTTCTCCCATCTTTACTCCAAAGAGCTCAGACCATTTTCATAGTCAGTGCCCTAAGCCTATCAGTGACTTCTCCCATCTTTACTCCAAAGAGCTCAGACCATTTTCATAGTCAGTGCCCTAAGCCTATCAGTGACTTCTCCCATCTTTACTCCAGAGCTCAGACCATTTTCATAGTCAGTGCCCTAAGCCTATCAGTGACTTCTCCCATCTTACTCCCTGGCAGTAGCCCAACCCTTCAGAAAAAAAACACTTCAGAGAATTTATTTTTCTTCTAGTATCTCTGTTTTGTGTATAAACACTTTGTTTTCTCGAAAACGGCATCTGTTGTCACCCAAAACAGTGATATTTACTCGACAGCCCATGTTAAAAACTGGTTAAACAGCAACAGTTTCACAGCAGCTACATCCATATTGACCAAACAAACCATACAAGTTCTCAAGTGATTCTGTTTCTCATCCACATCCAAAGAACCCTGGGGAACTTGTAAAGATTTTAAAGCTCCAAAGGTGACTAGATGTCATGCGTGCCCTAAATAAAACACATGCATTCTTTATTTACTTTAGTCATATTTAACTCACTCATGGTACATTGAAATAGATTATTTGTGCATTTTGAAGGATTCTGCTGTGCTTTTGCAAAAACAAACTAGTTAAAACAATGAACAATAATACCCCACTCGCGTTTTTCTACACTTTTGCACGTTTGCAATAGTGCCTTGACCATGAAAGCAATATCCAAACCCAATGGAAAGATCGAAGTGTGCTTTTTTTGGGAAAACACCAGAGACCCACTTGCTAAATGTTAAATGATTCAACAAGTAATGGATTTTCAAATACAAAGTGTATCTGTGAACAAATTCACTGTTGCCCTAAAAGTGCTCAGCAACTCTTTTGCCGTTTACGAAATCTCAGTGGACACACAAAAAGCCCTTTAGGAATGCTGGTATGAGGCAGGGATTTGATAACTTGTTGCCATTCCCAAACATGCTGTTACAGTTACCCGTATCTGACTCACTCTGGCATGACTGCAGTGTTGATTTACAGTTTACAACACATTAGAGGCACAAACAACAGGAGGGAAAGGGAACTGGTGTCACCGAGATCATGCTGTGAATGAGCCAGAGCCAATCCATACGTAAATATGGATACTTCAGATTCTGACATTGTCTTTAGAGAATCAATTCTTTTGAAATGATCGATACCAAGGGGTTTCTTAAACCAGGACATTTTCTATCCATGTTTTTGTTGGATTGAAAGTCAAGTGAAGACTTTAAATAATTGAAGAATTTTGTAGAATAAGAGCTATTACTCCTTGCACAGTCTTTCTCTGCTCCGCTTAGAGCAAGCAACTTACAGGCAGAAAAACAATCCCAAAGTCCCCCAATGAGACGGAGTGAGTGAGTGAGTGCTCTGCTCAAGTGGCTAACCAAAGCCCTGTGTGGAGGCTCTCTGACATGTATTATGCCCACTCAATCAAATAAAAACTAGAATCAAATGTTTTCTTTCTAATTACTAATTAAAATGTGAGATTGTATTTTAGTAAGTTGTTTAATCTATTTAAATTGGAGAGATTTGAAGCCTGAAATTGATATAATATAAAAGAAATAATAAGCAATTGTATAAATATTAAACAATTGCATAATATTTACCCGAGTAATGTAGGAATGTTGAAATCGTTTTCAAATATTAAATGAATTAACATATTTCACTGTAGAAATCAAATATATCCACCTCAGTACACAACAATACCTTTTAAAATGATCTGATGATACTTGATTTGATATTACTTGGAAAAATAATTTCTGTGCCATTTCATATTCCTAATGAGCGGCAGGCCTCAAGTTCATGGATGTCTTGAATTGGCTCCATGCTCCTACTTCACTCATGTTGTCACACACTAACTTGACCAAGAATATCTAGGAGACATAGGAAGGAAGTGCTACTGAAATCATTCTCAATCCCAAGAAAAGCTGTAAATTGCTCTGGGTTCAGACCATTTTTGAGAACCTGGCAGATCAGACAACCATCACAAAGTATTGTTTTCCTTCTAGGTACCATTTACCTGTGGATGTTCTGGCCCAGCTTTAACTCTGCAATCACAGCACATGGTGATGACCAGCACCGGACAGCCATGAACACCTACTACTCCCTAGCAGCCTGCACTCTGGCCACCTACGGCCTGTCTGCTCTAACCGCCCACGACGGCAAGCTGGATATGGTGAGGAGCCAGAGACAAATTTACGTTTCTATTACCAACCTAATAATTGGTGTTGTATTGGACATATTCCAGAAGGACAAACAGACTCTGCAGTGCATCCAACACAAGCTTTGAAAAGGTAAAACAGCCTTTCAAAACCACCTACTGTATTTGAGTGTATGAGATTTCACAGGCCAAGACTGCTGCTATATTTAAGTAATAACTCATATTGCGCCTCAAACACACTGAAGGATACACAACCTGTGCCCCCCGTTCTCTCTGGGCTTTTCACCGGCGGCTCGCACAGCTGTTCTCTCACAGCTGTTCTCCTGTAGCTCTCCTACTGGGACAGAACCAACACTCATAAGCGGCTTTCGGAGCGAGAGTCAATCTGACCTGAGCCCCTGGCCTGTGGATCACCTGAGATAAAGGGCTGCAACACTAAGTATCCGAGAGTGATCCTGGCGTTTGTATCCGTCCACTTGATGGGCAAACACTTCTTCTTTCCACAGTGCTGTAAAGAGTCTTGTGTTCCGACAACTTCCGTCACAGTTACAGAACTGGACAGTTGACTTACCTCCTGCTAGGACCAAACAGCTACCAGCCCTCGGTCTGGAGCATCTCTCTGTAGGGAGAAAGGGATATCAAATCAGGAGCATTATATAACAGGACAGTGTCTCCACAGAGGGCGTTAAGCCTCTCAAACACCAGCGAGCACTGCTTGAACCACTGAATCCATCGTGTATGGGCGTTAAGCCTCTCAAACACCAGCGAGCACTGCTTGAACCACTGAATCCACCGTGCATGAGCGCTAAGCCTCTCAAACACCAGCGAGCACTGCTTGAACCACTGAATCCACCGTGCATGAGCGTTAAGCCTCTCAAACACCAGCGAGCACTGCTTGAACCACTGAATCCACCGGTCATGAGCGTTAAGCCTCAAACACCAGCGAGCACTGCTTGAACCACTGAATCCACCGTGCATGAGCATTAAGCCTCTCAAACACCGGCGAGCACTGCTTGAACCACTGAATCCACCGTGCATGAGCGTTAAGCCTCTCAAACACCAGCGAGCACTGCTTGAACCACTGAATCCACCGGGATTGGAGTAATAACATTGGACTTTGGAACCTCCAGTACCGTCTGATTTCCCTCTCATGCTAACGTATCTGGCGTGAACGTGCATCATCGTTCCAGTTTCTAATCAAATAGACGTGGTATCTCTGGGTGCTATTTCCCTTTCAGATTGCACAACCTAATTTTCTAAATCCCCCACTCAGCTCCTGACCTCAAACTACCCTTATAACTTTGTGTAGAACTAGAATTTGGACCATAGAGATAAAACACTAGTTTGTGTTCTACCTTATCTCCCGTTGATAACTGTATGGGTCGAATTCCCCGTCAAACCTGTTACTCCTGAGCTTGCTGAAAGTGTTCTCCTAAGAGCCTATGCAGTGAGTGAAGCTATGCATGCAATTCCAGGACTTGTGATTTAGGGTTAGGGTTAGGCGCCTTTACTGTCACTAAACGAAAACTCCCCATTTTCCTTCACTATGTCTAGGGTGCCCCTGGGTTGGCCCATGTAATTCCCAGTGAGGAACTCCAGGGGAAGCCTAGGGAACACTTCTCATGACGCATAACGGGATCTTCACAAACAAAATCACAGATCATGGTTTCAGCATATTGTTCAGCCGACCTGAGGCGGGTTCTTAAACAGTGGTGTGAATACCCAGGAATGTGCTGGGAAACATTTATTTACATAAGGGGAAATATGTACCATGGACTTTTAAGTCGCCTTAACATATTTTTATGGAAACTTTTCTCTTGGAAAGATGTTTAAGAAAATTGAAAGATATGTGTAGAAAATTATACTGCTGTTTTCACATTTTCATGTAGCTATAATGTAGGTTAACATACAGTTAGATCCTGAAAAAGATGCAAATATGTGTCTAATGTTTGCCAAACAATCAAGAATGTTTACAAAGTATCTGTATAGTCAAAAGTTTAGACTGATCATCCAGATATTAGTAGTAGCATGCTGCACCTCTGACCGACCACCTCGACTTTGAAAACCATATCTGCGTTTTCTCCACTCAGCTTCAGTATAGATCAAGAATGTTTCATTTTAAGACACTCCAAATTGACACCTCTGGTAAGCTTAGTTGCTATGGAATATGTAAAAGCTTTATAATCACATCGTATATCAAACGTTTAGCTAATAAAAGTATTATAGTTAATATGTTCCTGGATGACTGAACCGTCTCTTTTATCTCACACTGACGTTACTTGATAAGATGGCTATCCCTTGGGCGCCCACTGGTGGCTCACTGGATTAAGACGCACCACAAAGGCTAGTCCTTTATGCAGCGACCCGGATTCGAATCTGGCCCGGCCATTTGCTGCATGTCCTCCCCTCTCTCTCTGCCTACTGTCCTGTCAAATAAAGCATAAAATGCCTCCCAAAAAATATCTTCAAAAAATAAAGATGGTTATCCCAGGAGGACTGGAGAGATTGCTATCAGACCCCTTAGTCTTGTATCTTTAGAATACCAAGCTGCCATTTCTTTCAAAGAGTACATCTTCAACACTTCACAAACATGCCTATTAAGTGACAAATTCTCAAAATGACAAACTTTTCTACTGTCCAGGTTCACATTCAGAATGCTGCTCTGGCCGGGGGGGTGGCAGTGGGCACGGCTGGTGAGATGATGCTGACTCCATTTGGTTCCATGATTGTGGGCTTCCTGGCAGGAACCATCTCTGTGCTCGGCTTCAAGTATCTATCGGTAAGGGCAAACCAACATGAGATATACATAGCTGTAAACATTTCTTTTTTTTCAAGATGTCTCCTATATTTAATTGTTAGCATGTACATGGTTTATTTCTTCACCATATATTTCCCAAACTTGCTTCTGAAACTTACTTATTAAAATAAAAATAAATGTATTTGTATAGCACTTATATTAACAGTTACAAAGTGTGTTTACAGCAACAAGGCATTTTGTTCAATGAAAACAAAGATAATACAAGTAGAACAAAAGTCTAAAACACTTAGATCAAATGCAATTATAAAATCAAATGCAGCAATAGTAAATTTATAGATTTTAAGAAAACTTTAACCAGATAAAATATAGCTCTGATACCAGCCATGACCTAGCAAATACATATTCCTGCAGTGATAAAAATGCCCCCTGAGGCTGTTGACAATATTACCACTTCTTAAAGCTACTATTTGTAACTTTCTGTAGGAGTTGATTTAGGCGCCCCCTACCATTTGCTTGGTGTAGTTATTTCTCCTAACTGTCGCAAAGAAGACTTGCATTTTTATGTATTGTGTGTTTTAGCCTGATCAACGACTATGAAGACGCCCAAATAAATCTGTTCTAGATTTAGTGACATTTCCTTGTGCCGTAAAACAATTCGTCACAGTTTCGAGGGAGATTGTACCCGGTGGCAGAAATATGAATATTAAATATTGCACTCAGTCTCGTATGTAGAGCCTCCTGACAGATTACATAGAAGCTTTACATTTGATAAGATCCAACCCCTGTGGCTTTTAGCTATGGGTGCAGGAAGGTTGTGTAAACATTGCTTGTAGCTTCTAGACATGTCAGTAAAGTGTCATTCTCAACATTTCACAAATTCTTTTTGGAAACATTACAGCTGAGTTATGAGTACTAGAATGCTATGGAGAGCTAACTGTTTTACGTTTTGGTGTCACACAAAGTTCATGCACCTCTATCATTGTTCTTGCAACACATTCATTTCACTGTCACTCTACTCCTCTGCACTTCCAGCCAATCCTGGAGAACAAGTTAAAGATTCAGGACACCTGTGGAGTCCACAACCTGCACGGCATGCCTGGTGTCCTTGGGGCCATTGTGGGTGCAGTCACCGCTGCCGTGGCAACCAAAGATGTGTATGGAGATGGGTTAGTGAGTGTTTTCTACCCAAATACCTGCTATAAGGCCACCTCAAATTTGTGTTTATGGTGACATCAATCAAAAAATGTGGACATCTGAAGTTTAAGATTTAAGAGCTGTATTGTGACATACTAATCTAAAATCATGAAGATTGTATACTTTGATAGTTTTGTTTGGAGGATGTGTGTACACTTTGATAGTGTTGTTTGGAGGATGTGACAGTAGAAGTTGCCAATCCAGAATTTCCACATATTCTTTCCAGGGCACAGTTAGAAAATTGCTTACATTTTTTTTTGCAGACATGTTGGCTACAAATAGCAGTCATGCCAGTGCTTTCACGTTTTGTAGTTACAGTTTGTATTTAAATGAAGGACCGATGTTCTCTTGGTTTGTAGTTCAAAATATTGACCTGCATTGTCTATTTAGCTCAACAGGTTAAAGCACTGCCCGCTTGTAACCTTTTGGCCAGACTTTGGCCTTTTTTTCTTTCAAACTTAGCCTCTATGGAGGACCAGAACTGTTACTTACAATTATATGAAGCAGGGAAACCATTGCCGATGCATATGGGTTGTAATGACCAAATTGATAACCGAAAAGATTGGACAGGAGCAAAAAAAATCATGTTGCTTTCCTTCCTGTTTATCCCAGTTTGGAGGATGTTTTCCCTAACATCCACTCTGGTGATATCGAGGCCTCGTTCCAGGGTGTGCGGCAGGCCATCTCCCTGGCTGTGACTCTGGGCATTGCACTTCTGGGCGGACTCATTGTTGGTGAGTAAACAGAGAACCATTCATTATTTGAAAATATTCCATTTCCTCATCATTTTATTCTGACAATTGGCTGCATTTCACTTCTTTTGATAGCCAACTCAACCAATGGTAATTGTGTAGTCTCTTTTTGGTCAGCACTCAACTTTCCTACTAAGGGATTCATTTTGCAGCTAGAAACCTAATTTAAATGTCATAATCTACTGTGCAGGTTTCATCTTGAAGCTTCCTATCTACGGAGCCCCACCTGACACTATCTGCTTTGAAGATAGCATCTACTGGGAGGTAGGTTTGACTGGCAGCTGATATTTAACGACTCATTTAAACTCCCAAAAATAAAATGCATTACATGGCTTTAATAATTTTAGTTAGGACCTTCGAAATGAAAAACAATATTTTATCATTGCAAGGTGGCACAGTCTGATTTGGTTAGTGAAGAATGCGAAGTAAAGATGAACCATCAAATGATACCAGCAGATGGTACCATTTACCTTAGAATTATAACAATACAAATAATATTCATATTGCCTGACAAGCAACCCTATGGATATCCTTAGATTTTAAATGGGTAAATGAATGAGCATATTATGACCCACTTCAGATATATGGTATACTATTTTAAATGGTAGAATATAGTTTATAGTTTATAGATAGTATAATAGTATACTATGTTAAATGGTAGAATATAGTTTACAGTTTATAGACAGTATAATAGTATACTATTTTAAATGGTAGAATATAGTTTATAGATAGTATAATAGTATACCATTTTAAATGGTAGGATATAGTTTATAGATAGTATACTGTTTGTTTCAGGTGCCAGGGGAGGAGGAGCATCTTGATGAGCTGACCGCTGTGAGGGCAGCAGATGAGGCTGAGAAGCTCAACAGTTAGACACAGCAAACTTACACGCACAAGCAAAGGTTTAGAGAGCACCCTCATGATGTCCAACTTCTCTACACACAGCCAGTTTTCAATATCATAACCGGTTCACTGTTTATTGTATACAAACCGAAGATCTGCAGTCCACGGAAATGATGTCTGTCCCCTCAGCCCTACCTGGGTTAAATAAACGCAAATACCTTTTTGGAATTTGTTAATCAAGGACAGCTCCTGTCACTGTTTTTTATGAGTCCATAAATTGTCAATAAAACATAATGCAATGCCTTAATTAAACAGTAATTGTGCTTCCAAAAGGTAATTGACACAAAGTGCAGTACTGTTGTGACCACCAGAGGACACCATGCACATTTATAAAATTGGGCTACAGCCCTAACCAGATCTGGAAGTTAAAGATAATTTGGAAGTCCACACATGAAGAAATATTTTTCCTCTACCTGCAGTGCCATTTCTACAGCATAGAAGGACAGTGCAAAGAGAATTCCCACCATCATCATACTTGAATTCCAACCAATCAAGATGTTGGCCTATACACAAAATGTGTTCTTGCCCCCCCCCCCCCTTGTAAGATGTTGGCCTATACACAAAATGTGTTCTTGGCCCCCCCCTTGTAAGATGTTGGCCTATACACAAAATGTGTTCTTGGCCCCCCCCCCTTGTAAAATGTTGGCCTATACACAAAATGTGTTCTCGGCCCCCCCTTGTAAAATGTTGGCCTATACACAAAATGTGTTCTTGGCCCCCCCCTTGTAAGATGTTGGCCTATACACAAAATGTGTTCTCGGCCCCCCCTTGTAAAATGTTGGCCTATGTAGGTTTAGAATAATTGCTGACATGGACCTAGATTACTTGTAAGACTATCTAGTGATAAAAAAAATTCTCCAATTATTTGCTGCTGCAAAATGAAATTATTATACACAAATGCAAGTTTTGCATGTTTTTTTTACAACAAAATGTTAACCCAGATGAGGAAAGGCATGCAGTCATTGTCCCATCTAATTGAATGTACTTGTCTAACTAGCATGCAGCATCGTGTTGAATGAGGAACCAGTGGATCTGTAGGACCAAAGCACTGAAAAATAGTCAGATTAGAACGTAAGTCGGGTTTGACCGTTCGGATCAGGTGAGATCACATTCTGTTCCTTAATGCAGATCCATCTGGTCACACAGCAGTAGAATCCATAACAAAAGAAAAGGACCAATCACAATCTTCCGTTCTCAGTTTTATTTTGAAAAAGAGCACAGAAAATACACACGTCTGCATCAGCAGAATTGCCTTAATCCATTAATATCATCTGCGAGACGTGGTGCCTAAATGCATGGCAACGCTTCTTTTTAACAGTGTAGTCTTCATTGAATTAAATCTTTTACAGCACTAAATATATTTATGAGGGAGACCAAGTTCATGTAGGATAAAAATATTGGCAATTTAAGCAAAGTTTGTATGTATATTTGTATGTATAATTAAATTGATCTATACAGAATGAACATGGTAAAAAGTTTCCTCAAGGCAAATGTAAATCAAACCCGCTAATATTACATTTCAAATTGTATACCACATTACAGCCGGAGCTAAACATTTTCAGCTTTAAATAAGTATCTCAATCTGCAAAATAAACCATCTAACAGAGGTGGCACCAATCCATTTCATATTATTGCCTTATTCCGAACTTCTAAGTTTGTACAGGTGTAGCATCTCCAATGTTTTTACAATCCTCATTAGAACACTTAATTAGGCACACAATTACTTTACCATCAATGCCAAAGTATAGTGGTGAACAAAGCCCAATTAAGTCACACCTAAAATAGTTCTTCCCTGTTCTTTTTTCTTTGGCAATGCCGACATGAATTTAGTCCTGAACCATCTTTTGTTCTCCTTTAGATGTATCCGACTGTATCACAAGTTTAGAGTTATCAGGCTCTGTATCACGATGTAGTTTGATCTTCTTGAGCACT
This sequence comes from Aplochiton taeniatus, assembly GCA_017639675.1. Taxonomy (NCBI): domain Eukaryota; kingdom Metazoa; phylum Chordata; class Actinopteri; order Galaxiiformes; family Galaxiidae; genus Aplochiton; species Aplochiton taeniatus. The sequence goes on along the minus strand of CM030178.1, from coordinate 20,344,990 downwards.
CCAGGTTGCTGTTGATGGGTGTTTTTTCTTTTTTTTCTTTTTCTTGATGCAAATGTCTGTACAAAGCTCCAAGGAAGCTTCCTCTTTTCCTAATGCACTTTCATTCTCTTCACCAGAAACATCCCGATTAGACTTCCTCTTCTTGTGTTTCTTTTTCTTGTGCTGTGCCTCATCAGGCTGGGCTTGGGCAGCACCTTCCACTACGAGTCCTGCAGTCACACTCTTCTCACTGTCGCCCTCTTTGGAACTTTTGTTAGATTTTCTTTTTTTGGGCCTTATGTCTACATCAGCGCTTCCATCAGTCACAATCTCAGAAACATTTGGAAAAATCCTCTTCTTTTTAAACTTTTTGTTCAGGGATTCTTCTCCTGTTTGCTCTTCCCCCTCTGGGATCTGTGGGGCTGGCTGGGTTGTTGGGTTCACACTGTCTAACAATGGGACTGCTGGTTGGCTCTTCTTGCTGTACTTTGCCATGAACTCTTGCTCTTGCTGCTCCAGTCTGGCAAGCTTGGCTTTCATGGTTAAACCGTGTCTCGCCCCTCTGAAGAATTAGAAAAGCTATATTTAGATTTAACTGATGTAAATGCCAAATTCACATTCTGTATTAGTGTTCCAATTGTGACTTCCAAGTGATTTTAAGCTATGCTTAATTCTAAACGTTTCTGAATATTGGCATTAATGCCAACGTATACGTAACTTACTTGTGAGCGGTGAGTCCTCCACAAGCCTTAATTAGATCAGCATCTGACAGCCTGAAGTCAGAACAGAAATTAACTACACATTTTGTTTTAAATGGTCTAATCAAATAAATTGTACATAGACTATAACATTTGGTGCTATAAAGTTTGTACAAAAAGAAAAAACATACAAACATGGGACAGCAGGTTACATGAAAATAGAAAATTGAAATACCACTTTAGTGTTTCACTACTTGTACATGACTTAAGAACGCCATTTCTGATAGATAAAAAAAAATCTTCTGAACCTCCCAGTCTAATCATAAATCTCTACGAAAATGTATTAATTGACATTCCATTGGCTGGGTGGTTGGTAAAAACGTACCGTACGTAGACATGAGGGAAAGGTTCAAGGACTTTCTAATGCCACTGAATGTTTGAATAATCTTACTTGGTGGTGCTGGAGAGATCCTGCTGACTCTCGTCATCGGAGCTAGATGGTTCGTCTGGACTGCTGTGACTTGGCTCTGTCTCCTTATTTCCTGATAACAGTGTGGCTGACTGGCAACATATGGATCATTTGGTGAGGTTAATTTACCAAGAGGTTTTGAATGGGCACAAACACTGAAAATGTAATTGTTCAACAAAACCATGAAGAAATGTAAAATGTATGGTACCTTGACAAAGCTTCCGTAATGTCATTGTTCAACAAAACCATGAAGAAATGTAAAGTGTATGGTACCTTGACAAAGCTTCCATAGAGCTTGTCCTGCATGGCCAGGGTGGATTTTATTGGCTTCTTATTTGAGATCATTCCTTCCTCCTGATCCTCTACCAACTTCTTCATTTTCACACCGTTCTAAACCATTAAGAATTTTATTACAATATATAATATTTACAATAAATACAATATTTATACAATATATAAACATTTTGTTTGTCTGTGTTAACTGTTATCATACAATTTCTCAGTGAAATTGAGTCACAGATTTGTTAGAGGAACAAAAGAAACAGTACTTTTAAATCAATACTACAGTCTAAATAAATGCTTTTAAATGTATATACTGTATATATCCAGAGTTAGCCATGTTATAAGAGAATATTTTTTTAGGCCAAATGAAGTACCTGTGAGGTATTCTGAACAATGTGTTGTTAATTGATTTCCAATGCTAAAAAAATTTGCATAAAGCAAACAAATTTTGTCCACTCCCATATTGATAAGTAAAACATTTTTAAAAATGTCCCTTAACGGTACATTACGGTATATGTTTAAAAGACAGGTTCTCTCTCACACACACACACACACACACACACACACACACACACACACACACACACACACACCCTTAAAATAAAAAAAATATGAATATATATGAAATGTGTATATCAAATTTAGCTAGGCATAAAAAAATGATTCAATATCTAAAATACTTGTTAATGTATCCTATGTTATATCATAAGCATGTCTTTGAGAACCTACTGGGTCCGACTCCACCTCCAGACTTGAGGAAGCTTTATTAAAAACATGGTCCCACCATTGGAAGGTGAACGCCTCCCCTTCTCGATGCCCCACCTAGGAAAAATACATTCAGTGGATTGGATTCAATGTCAAATACAAAATACCCGTCTACAGTTTACATTTAAGGTGTCTTGTTCAACTGATACTTACCCCTCCCTTGTCACATTTGACTTTGACTTTGATGGCTTCCGATATTCCATTCTCATTGCGCCCAAGGCCTTTCCCTAAAAGAAAAATGTCAGCTGTAATATTTAGAGCTGTATGATAGCTGGGAACCAATAGATAGCTTAGAGGAAATAATGTGGGAACCTATGAAATGAGCATTAGTACAAAATGTGTTACCTTGTTCCCAACCATGTCGCAGCATCTGTTGCTCAGCAAATTTAAGGCCACGACTTTTCTCCTGATCACTCTTGGCCATCTCACCTGTAAGATACCCTACATAATAAGTATGCAATTTTCTATGAGAGATAACATATATATATATATATATATATATATATATATATATATATATATATATATATATATATATATATATATATATATATATATATATATATTTGGTTCACCCTAAACATATACTCCAACAACTAATTAGGCCCAACTTAGCTTGGAACTTGGAGAGGGGGGTATAATGCACATCAGTGTTGGATAACGTGATGTGCTAAAAGTATTAGCCTTTTGTTTACACAGCTCTCCCATGCATGCAGTAGCGTTCTCTTTATTACATAGGCGAGTTCTCTTAGCGTTCATACTTACTACTTTTTATAAACCTTAACCTAACAAGATCAATCATGATCGATTACCCAATTAAGCCTTTTACACAATGTGCTAACACATTAATTCAAATGAATCGATTCAATTGAAAAATGGCCCAGAATTTGTGGCCAAGTTAAAGGGGCTGCCTAATTAAAGGCTACATCAAGTCCAGAGGAACTACGGAGACGCAATGAGGTGAGGCCCGATAGTATAACTCACAGCATTACAAATAAATCCCAGAACACCATGAAAGACAATATGTATCACCGTTTACAGGTAAAAACGTAGTTTCTTTCTTGCAGAAGGGGTATAACAAGCTCTGTAACGTAGTCTGGTTCTTATGTTTTTCACAACGTTGTTTATATGGACAGAGAAGCTAAGCTAATCATATAGCCAAAAGCCCCGTTCATAGCTGAGCCTCTGGGACATTAATTTAACCTCATTCTCAGGTGTGTTCCCTTAAACAGAGCTTTGGGGAGACTTCTTTGCATAAAGTGGGGTATTCCAGTCCATTGAACAACAGACCCACCTCCAAACTCCCATGTCTATCAAGGATGCGACCATCTCTTTTAAAAGAGAGACTTTCTACTTTCTTGTCCACAAATTATGTTTTGAGCCGTTCGCAGTCTGGATTGAGAGCTGGTCATAGTACTATTACTGCAGCCACTATTCAATTATACGATTACTGCTCTCTCTAGGTGATAAGGTCCTCTGAGTGCAGAGCCATAGTTATGCTTGCTTGTTTAAAACCCTAGATAATACATTTCTGTAGCCTTCCTTAAAACCTGACCACAGTTATTACGTTAGCTACCCTGACAGCGCCATAAGACCTAAAAAAACATAATCATTAAGCATGGGCATTAGAAACAGCCATGCGGCATTAAGCCAGGAATAACACCGGAAGTTAAAGCTACATACGTGTGGATTTTAGCATGGCTACAGTAAATTATTGTAAGGGGCAGTATTACGTGTGATTGACTTCAGTACAACTAAGAAAGCCACAATGCATACCAGGGCTGTCTCCCGTTTAAGCCAAAGCTAAGAAGTTACCGATTACGAACTATTCAGTCCATACCTGAAGTGTTGTTCACCGAGGCTGCTGCCGCTGCTGCTGTGTGGCGTATTGTTCTTCTTTAGGCTTTACGGCAATTCTGTCTGACTTATCAAAAACGGCACCTCTTGTGGTAAGTAAGTGTACCACATACTTAAATACTATACACCCAACGAGTATATCATATAGCCTACTACTGTACACAATGAAACCGAAATCTCGGCCTATACTACTTTTTACAAATATTCGCTTAAATTGTTGGTATACTCATCTGGAACACGTGACTATAACCACAATTTACTACATCACATCAGTCATGGGTAACTGCAACCTTGGAGTAAGGGGAATGGGTGGTCCAGGCTAAAAGTGGGAGGATGGGGGCGAAAAGGGAATTGAAAATTTTTGCTGTGCTCAAATGAAGACACACGCGGGCGTACACTTTTGTTCTCCAGAGTATAGACTGCGCATGCGTTCACTTCAGTGCCCCCCCCCCCCCTCCATCCCCTACCAGAATGTTAGCAAGATTTGATAAGTTTGATTTTCTCGGCCCCCCCCTTTGCTTGGCCTGTGTCCTTCTTGGCCACCCTTGTAAACTGTTGTGTCCACGCCACTGGTTCTCTTCCGTTTATCATTTGATTTGTATTAGGGCAATGCAAAGTAAAGTTTTCTCCGAGGTACTAGATGCTACGTATATCGAAGATATTTGTTTCTTTGTGACAAAACGTTTGATATTGTTCTTTTGTTTATTTAAGTTTTCCGTAAGATATCTTTACATAATGTCAGTGGTGGAATGTTAGGCTACTGCTCATTTACTCAAGTAGGACTACTTAAGTACAAATGTGAGGTACTTGTACTGTGCTTGAGTGTCTTTACTGTAAGCGTAGTCATAGTTAGACTTAGTCTTATCCACCCCAGCAAATATTGTACTTTAGTTACTAGTTATATAGAAATGGTCTGATTTCTACTGAAGGATTTATTTATTATTTCCATTTAAAAACCCGATGACCTCATTCTAATGGGCCTATGACAAATATGAATTGGGAAACTGGGACATATAGGCTAACTGGGTGCTCACTTAGGAGCCCGAAAGCAATGACAATTAATAGTTTTCTAAACAACAAAACTGTCTCCTCTCTCTGTCGCCTACTCTCTCGTCTCCACCCGTGGTAGTGGTGGTCTTATGTCATCGTTTTCCACTTATTTGAAAGCACCTCCCCATTTAGGACCCTACCTCGATGACTGAGAAACTAACTTGCTCTTGTTTGAACCTTCATCGTTTACAACGCTTTCTACCGTTATTCGTCTATTTAAAAAAACAAAGCTAAAACAAAGCACGTTTGGCTTGCATTCTCCAATAAGGTGAGTTAGTCTTGTAATAACTGTACCTAAAATATGTAGGCCTACGTTTGTATTTTATACATTTTAACGTGACAATTTACAATTGTTTAAAAAGGGTAGAAATTCATTGTAAAAGAATGGCTGGACTCTAGAAACGAATCCAACGTACGCTATTAGGCAGAATTGTGCAAACGTGTGAGTGAGGCGGTGACTGGTTGCCCCTTTTCTGTGCCTTGCGTTTGAGGTTGCTTAATTAGCATAGACCTAAGCTACAAAATACACTTCTAGGAGCTTTGTTTGGTGCTATCGGTTAATTGTACCAGGGTTGCCTATTATAAAACGAGTTTCAACATGTGGCACAAATTGTACGGGACCACTCAATTCGAATCATATCCTTAAAAAAATATACTGGGGGTTGCGATGCACTTATAACAATTCAAATGTGTGGTGATTAACTTAAGATATCGGAATTAATTTGAAAAGATGAAAGTCAATTAATAGGCCTATAAACTTTAATTCTTGCCAAAGTTGCGTTAAAAGGCTAAAAGGTTAACGCACTGGCTTGTCCATGGGATTAACGGACATTTAAATGAATAATTAATGGAAAATCTATTTAATCAAATGTAAAAAATGAAATAATATTTCATCACTTAGGAATTAGCCTACGTGACATCGCAAATTAACAGTAAGCAAAAGCATCGGCGATGAAAAGTTCTTTAGAGCGATATAGGAAAGTTGCCAGAGGCACTTGCCAATTGATGCAGAAAATAACAATATTTTGTGATTACTCATTGATCACAAATGGCAACCACACTCCCCCGGTAGAACTAATTACAGGCTCCCGGAGAATTAAATGTTAAAATCAAGTGGCAGAAGCAATCGTGGGTGTGCAGCAGAAATTACTGTGTGGGCAATACACATTTTGATACTCCGATGACGTGGAAATGCACTCTTTTTGTGACGTTTCGACGAGTTGAGATGTGCAATTTGTTGCGTCTTTTTTCAACCCTTGGATGGTAAACGCAATTACAATTTCCTACAGCCATACAAACGTAAGGACCACCTTCGCAATAAAATGTATTTTTTACAGATTTGTTTTCATCCACTTAGTCAACATTTTTTTTGATTACCAGAAAATTATTATAATTGGCATTATATGAGCGATGGCGTTCCTCATCCGGGAACGTCATAGCGCCTATCACGGTAACAATTGGGGCAAGTGCATAGTCTTTCATTTGGAGTTTAGCCTGAGAACAAGTGGGCTGAGAAATTGAAAATGTAAGGACAGAATACCAAGAGGATCTGACACACCCTTTTGTACAATATGTCAATAAACGGGTCATTGGACAGACCCCACTGTAAGCTAAGAGTTTGGATGGAATGGTCACAGTTGTTTTTTAAAGAGGGTATATTAATGTATCCATGCAAATTAATATTTTTCCAATCCTGCTGTGAATAATTTTTCTATGCTTCATTAAATTTTGGCATTTTAGGACTGAGCTGTGGTTATGTTATATTTGGCGCTTCATAGACATGGATTGGTTGCACCTGATGAGATCCAAGCCCAGATCCAATCCACCATCTTTGCGTGACTATAATATCTCATTGGACTCTCCGTCATGCATTTTATGAATATCCCTGCTATGCTTTTGCATGCTTTCTACTCACAGGCTACCAGAAACAGAAAAAAACAGAATGATATCGTACAAAATGAGAATTGGTGAACCACTTTTTTTTTCTTTTGCTGTGTTCTAACATTGGTTGCATTTACTTCATATGAAGTGAAGGCTTGGATGCAAACCTGAGTTTTCACGCCTGCAAGCTGCTTCCTATTAACTTCCTGTTTTTTGTCCTACACCTCCCTGGTGCGTCACAACCAGACACAAGGAAAGCAAAGAATGCGAACTGTAGGACAGCAATGTTCACCTGCTTTCAAAGTTGAATTTGATTACTTTTATATACTTATATATAACTTGGCAGAGCAGCTGGGAATAACATACAGTGGTTCTAGAGATTCCTTGAACTCATTCAGTTAAAGCCTAATCTTCATAAGCCCAAGGTTTCAGGTTGTTGCAAGAAGATAACATGGAAATCTCTTTTCTATATAAGATAGGAGTAGAAAAAAGAAGCTGTAGCTTTTATTTTAACACTGTGTTAATGACAAGAAAATTGCTTCTTAAATAATTGTGTCTCTGAAAGCGTTTCCTAGGTATTCAATGCTGTCATATTTGCTCAATAGTCTTTTCAAGGAGTCTTCTTCTTGCTGGTACTAAAGTTCCACTTAGAGTCACTTGGCCTCATTCACCAACCATTCTTCAGTTTAATGTTCTTCTTAAAACCTAATCACACAGTTTTCACGAAGATTCTGATATTCTCTAAGGTTTTCTTATTGGGATTTGTTCTTAATTTAGAACAAAGTCCAACACTAGAACGCATGCTTACGCACATTTGAGTGTTGACATGTTTGTAGGCCTACAAAATTATTGGTTATTGCATTTTCTTCAATTCTACAGTTGTGTAATATTGATGGATTAAAGAAATACTTTCTTATTTGTATCAGTTTATTAATTATTATCATTATTTTACATAACATTTAGTTTTTTTTTATAAATATTAAGTTACTAACCCTTCAATTGATACACGGGGCCCAGGGCTGTCTAAATGCTGATGGCACGCCAGAGAGTAATGTCTGTCTAATAATGGCCCTCATACGCTGGTCCAGCTCAGAACTCTGGGCAAGCCTTTCCCCTCCAGTCTTCTGTGTTTGGCAATATCTTTTCTGTCTCAGATTTGACATCAGACCTTTTTCTTTAGTTCATCAGATGTGCGCCCTGCTCCGGACCCAGCGTTTGCAGTTCACTGAACCAGCAATAGCATCCCATGCATCTCTTTTGGGGTTATTATTTTACATCCACTGCTGGCACTATTAAATACGACATCTGGTTTGTTGTTCACTTCCTGCAGTAGCCTACATAAACTTCACAACCATTGACGTTTTGTTTTGCGTTTGGAGTTCAACCGAACATTCACGTTTGGGCATCTTCACAACTTTTCTTGTTTTCTTCTTTCAATTTTGGAGAGTGCACACGGCCCTGCAGACTTATGAACCACTCTGTTGTTTAAGAACAGGTCATAAACCCGACAACAACTTTTCTTAGGAACTTTCTTAAGAACAAACTAAGAAAAAAATTAAGAAGATATTGGTGATTGAGTGTTGAGTGTTTCCTGTAAGCAGCTACAGAATCTGTCCTCTTCATTAGGTGTTTCCTTGGGTGTTCAAATCCACTTCAACTATGACAGGCTCTCCCCTATCTGTCCTTCATGGTGTCCCCAGGATGTCTTTGTCCCCAGGATGTCCTGTGTGGGGACATCTTTCTCCTCATGCACACTGTCTTCCTGCTGTTTGAGCAATACATGTTGTAGAACCAAAATGTTTGCAATGACAAACTTTGTTGCTAAATTTGTTACAGAGTTTTACCAGAGATAAAATGACGAAATCTTAAGTAAATTGCAGTCGATGACTTCTGTTCAGCGAACAATTAAATTGATATCTAGTGAAGCCAAATAAGATATGTGTATTGGAACATTTCTAAGAGTTCAACTTTGGGCTACATACTGTTTTTGTGTCAGAAAAAGAGAGTAAAAGAAAGATAGGTCTTTAAATTCCAGATGCTGAATGAGTGAGTGAGTGAGTGAGTGAGTAAGAGAAAGAGAGTAAGGGAGCCGAGAGAGATATAAAGAGAGAGAGAGAGAGTAAGGGGGCAGTAATAAGGAGCAGGTTTTTCCTATTCCTCCAGAAAAGCAGCACACCATGTGCCAGAAGCAGACCAGTAAATCAAGAGGGTTACTGGACTTTCCGACAATAGAGAGAGGTTGAGAGAAAACGAATATGGCATATGTATCTCTGCTTTCACTTGCATACTGGTGCTACTGAGACATTATTTGTTTGCAAAAGTGCTTCACTTACTTCCAGACCCTTTGTGATATGGAAGCATGCTCTAGATTAGCTGCTGGTAAGTGTATGGACAGATCCATCCTGTAGAAACAGCAACAGCATTGATAACTGATCCCCAGATCCATCCTGTAGAAACAGCAACAGCATTGATAACTGATCCCCAGATCCATCCTGTAGAAACAGCAACAGCATTGATCACAGCAACACAGAAAGTGTGGGTTTCTACTCCTGCAAACAAACGTGCCTGCGAGTCACATAGGTTTAGTCTATACAATACCCAGGTGTATTGTGGACATAGTCTGTAATGGTTTTATTTATGAGTCTATTGGAACCTTTAATGTACTAATGAAGTATTACGTATAGTAGCAGTAGTAGTAATAGTAATCTAAGCATGTGGTTTTGTCCATAGCACTAAAAACAACACAGGTCTCTTTTGAGTCAGGAAAGCTATCTTGCATAGACACAGGGATGATATGCATGCTTTCTGAAAGATCTATCTTATGTAATAACGGCATGCAGCAGGTATAGTATACTATTTGGCATATGAATCTAACAGATATTATATATTTAGAAAAGCAGTGGCATTACGTAGTATGTGTGGACATTTAGGCCATTGTGTAAACGTAAGAGAGGTAGATGGGGTCTGATAGCACAGCACACCGCCCCCTGAATGTTGAACTGCAGTCGCTCTACCGCCAGACCAAAGGTATAGACATCAGGTGTAAAAAGGCTTTGCCAATACAAAGAGAATCCCAGCTGAAGATGGGAAGAGAAAGGCAGGGCTGCCTGTTCCCTACATGGGGAGGACAACACACAAGGTTCTTATCAAATTGAAAAATACAACCAGTATGTGATAAGCATAAAGGAAGAAGTCCTGCATTTGGGTGCAGACTACAAAGAACAGAATCCTAATGTTCAAATGCTTGAGACAAAGTAGAGTTGGTTTGCCAGAAAGTGATCAGATGAAATACAGTGTAAACATGCTAATGTAGTATGCATGCAGAAAGTGATCAGATGAACTACAGTGTAAACATGCTAATGTAGTATGCATGCAGAAAGTGATCAGATGAAAATACAGTGTAAACATGCTAATGTACTATGCATGCAGCAAGGATTGCTCACGCCATTTAGAACTACATCAATTTCAACATATCACTTAGACATAATGTAACTTTGTTCTTCAAATGCATTTGTATCACCTTAAAATAGACCATGTGCAGGGGCTTTTATTTGTATCAAAGAGCCATCATGGAAAATTTAACAGGTAAAATGTTTTCTTGTTGCCTGGCCCAATATGTTCTCGGGCCAATGAGCAGGAAGGTTATAATATTGATACATATAACATGAAGCACATGCTGAGTCCTGTGTTTTAATTGAAAAGAGAATGCAGGCTTATGGTACAGTCCACCTTGTGGTTCGTCAGCTGTTGATTTGCTGCGGGTGATTACAATGCAAGGCTATACTTTCTGGTCTTGGTTTGCGGGGTTTCGGTTTTGTTAACAAGATGTGCTCGTGCATGGTTTGGAACATGTATTATTACCGTTATGGCGGTGTTGTATGGCTATGCCCTTCAGAAACCTCAGCCATTTGGGTTTTAAGCCACCATTTGAATTAACTACTGTAAGTTTGGACAGCGCACAGTGCTCCTCGACGTAAAGTATGTTTGTCTGTGTCTGTGTGTAACTTCTCCTGCTTATGGATACTGAGTGGTAAAGCTTTGAGTGTCCGTCACAAAGCCACATTCCTTCTGCTTAGAGTGTGGAGGACAGAGAGGCACTTTTCACTCTGGGGTCTGGCAGCGCAAGCCGTGTCTGTGTGGAGCAGTGGAGCAGGGAAAGATGGTTCTTTTCACTGGCCTCAGGCCCAGCACAACAAGGCCATGTGTTTCCAGAACGTCAGCACTAAACGTCTTCAAGTTGGCTAAGCAGCCATACTTGCCCTAACAAATAAGTCTAGGTCAGAATGAGCTAAAATAGCATCAAGCATTTGTATCCATTGTTACTGTTTAGCTTCAGTTTATGATGCATATTCTCATTCCTTTTGATACCTTAGAATAGAAAAGTGTTGGTTTCTACTTGAATCTAACGTTGGTGAACAGTGAAGAATGAGAAGGGCAACCTATCGATTTTTATTGGACTGATTCTATTTTATTCTATTCTATTCTATTTTATTCTATTCTATTCTATTCTATTCAATGTCCCATTAGTAGGGATTGGCATGCTTTAGGGGAAATCTGCCATTTAATGTAAGAAGCTGTGGATGAGAAATGCCGTGTTGAAGATCATGCAAACGATTTACATACATCTGTACCGTTTCAATGTAGGTTCATCATAACAGTATTTATTGTTGAAAATGTAAAGGTGTCAGGTTTTTCCCTTGAAGTTTAAAGGCCAGAAGTTCATGTGATCTGCTTCCACTCATACTGATCTTTAACTGATGGCATTCCCAGTGTTCTGTGAGCTCACAGTAACATGTGGCCATCTGGGAAAGGGCCCAAAGCTGCAGCCCTCCTCCTGGTCCAGCCACAAATAAGTTGAACCCCCTAACCCTAACCCTAACCCATCCACCTCCTGGTCCAGCCACAAATAAGTTTAACCCCCTAACCATTACCCATCCTCCTCCTGGTCCAGCCACAAATAAGTTTAACCCCCTAACCCTAACCCATCCCCCTCCTGGTCCAGCCACAAATACGTTTAACCCCCCAACCCTAACCCTAACCCATCCACCTCCTGGTCCAGCCACAAATCAGTTTAACCCCCTAACCCTAACCCATCCTCCTCCTGGTCCAGCCACAAATAAGTTTAACCCCCTAACCCTAACCCATCCTCCTCCTGGTCCAGCCACAAATAAGATGACAGGTTTTCACATCAAATTGTCCATGGAGAGGCAATGTTTAGAAGATTTCTAGTACCCTTTACTTGTCACATGATACAATAATGTAAATTATCTGAATGGATGGATTCAACTTTATGAATGAACCATGTATAATGCCATGTGATAGCATCAAGATATCTAGCAGCAAACACTCAGTATATAGGAACACATGGTTTTATGTTGTTGGTGTGGCGTAGCAGGGATACGGTCCTCTTTCCCCCAGTGACTGAATGAGTGCATGTGTGCTGTCTCCACCTACCCATCTAACCATCTAACCCTAACCCCACCCAACCTGCATGTGGCATGGCATGGCCTCATGAGTGTGTGCCAGCCTAGCTGTGGCATTGCATGGCCTCATGAGTGTGTGCCAGGCTAACTGTGGCATTGCATGGCCTCATGAGTGTGTGCCAGGCTAACTGTGGCATTGCATGGCCTCATGAGTGTGTGCCAGGCTAACTGTGGCATTGCATGGCCTCATGAGTGTGTGCCAGGCTAACTGTGGCATTGCATGGTCTCATGAGTGTGTGCCAGGCTAACTGGAGCATTGCATGGTCTCATGAGTGTGTGCCAGCCTAACTTTGGCATTGCATGGTCTCATGAGTGTGTGCCAGGCTAACTGGAGCATTGCATGGTCTCATGAGTGTGTGCCAGGCTAACTGTGGCATTGCATGGTCTCATGAGTGTGTGCCAGGCTAACTGGAGCATTGCATGGTCTCATGAGTGTGTGCCAGGCTAACTGGAGCATTGCATGGTCTCATGAGTGTGTGCCAGGCTAACTGTGGCATTGCATGGCCTCATGAGTGTGTGCCAGGCTAACTGGAGCATTGCATGGTCTCATGAGTGTGTGCCAGGCTAACTGGAGCATTGCATGGTCTCATGAGTGTGTGCCAGGCTAACTGGAGCATTGCATGGCCTCATGAGTGTGTGCCAGGCTAACTGGAGCATTGCATGGTCTCATGAGTGTGTGCCAGGCTAACTGGAGCATTGCATGGTCTCATGAGTGTGTGCCAGGCTAACTGGAGCATTGCATGGCCTCATGAGTGTGTGCCAGCCTAACTTTGGCATTGCATGGCCTCATGAGTGTGTGCCAGGCTAACTGTGGCATTGCATGGTCTCATGAGTGTGTGCCAGGCTAACTGGAGCATTGCATGGCCTCATGAGTGTGTGCCAGGCTAACTGTGGCATTGCATGGTCTCATGAGTGTGTGCCAGGCTAACTGGAGCATTGCATGGTCTCATGAGTGTGTGCCAGGCTAACTGTGGCATTGCATGGTCTCATGAGTGTGTGCCAGGCTAACTGGAGCATTGCATGGCCTCATGAGTGTGTGCCAGGCTAACTGGAGCATTGCATGGTCTCATGAGTGTGTGCCAGGCTAACTGTGGCATTGCATGGTCTCATGAGTGTGTGCCAGGCTAACTGGAGCATTGCATGGTCTCATGAGTGTGTGCCAGCCTAACTTTGGCATTGCATGGTCTCATGAGTGTGTGCCAGGCTAACTGGAGCATTGCATGGTCTCATGAGTGTGTGCCAGGCTAACTGTGGCATTGCATGGCCTCATGAGTGTGTGCCAGGCTAACTGTGGCATTGCATGGTCTCATGAGTGTGTGCCAGGCTAACTGTGGCATTGCATGGTCTCATGAGTGTGTGCCAGGCTAACTGTGGCATTGCATGGCCTCATGAGTGTGTGCCAGGCTAACTGTGGCATTGCATGGCCTCATGAGTGTGTGCCAGGCTAGCTGTGGCATTGCATGGCCTCATGAGTGTGTGCCAGGCTAGCTGTGGCATTGCATGGCCTCATGAGTGTGTGCCAGGCTAACTGGAGCATTGCATGGCCTCATGAGTGTGTGCCAGGCTAACTGGAGCATTGCATGGCCTCATGAGTGTGTGCCAGGCTAACTGTGGCATTGCATGGTCTCATGAGTGTGTGCCAGGCTAACTGTGGCATTGCATGGTCTCATGAGTGTGTGCCAGGCTAACTGGAGCATTGCATGGTCTCATGAGTGTGTGCCAGGCTAACTGGAGCATTGCATGGTCTCATGAGTGTGTGCCAGGCTAACTGTGGTTGAGGAGCCACAGCCAAAGCCAAATTAAAGATGCAAAGGTTTTTGTGGTTTAATTTCCAGTTGACAGCAACTCTGTTTTAATTGATGAGAGTTGGGGTGTAGAACAGTGGAGGGGAGACTGAAGCTGTAGTTGGTGTGTCACATGGAACTCTCCATTTCGTGAACCTCTAAGCATGCTCCATCACAACCTTGAATGATTTTAGAATGTTTGCAAGTGTTTGAATGGTTTTTGAATGTTTGCATGTGTTTGAATAATTTTCCATATTAAAAGTAACTAAAATGTCTACATGTACTGTATGCAACGAAAGGGTAAACCCTCATCTTTTTAACCATCATTGCTGATTCCCGATTCCACTGCATACATTTGTTTTTTGTAAGAGCAAAGCCCATTGAGACAGCACTAAGATGGTCGGAGTGTATGAATGCAATTTCACAATTTTTTTCATGGGACTGTTTGATTCCCTTGTAATCAGTAAAATCTTAGCTAGCAATTAGTATGAATTATTGGTTAAACCCCCAAAAGATCTGTAGCCGATGAGATACCATTTTGATGGATTGCTATATTAGTTAATTAGAACTTGTGTGCTTAATCCTACTGTTGGTAAGGTTCTGTATTTATAGCCATTGTAGCTTGAAATTCTGAACAAGTTGGATGAATTGTGGAGATATGGGTGGTGATTTTTGAAGCTCTTGATGAACTTCACTGGATTATACAGATGTAAATTTGAGTGTTGTGTTTTGTAGCTTGTTGCATCACAATGTTACCAAGTTATGTCTACCACGCTAGCACCTTCTCCTTGGCGCATTTCCAGAAAGTTCCCAAGGCTGCAGTGATTGTTTTCTGCCTCATTTTTATTAATATCCTTACCAAAACATGTCAATGGTCTTGTTAGAAAGTGACAAAATTTGACAAACCCATAGGTGTATATTTGAGAGGGAATTGTAAGTTTTAAGAGGCATATTCTGAAGTTTCTTTGTCTGATTCAAATCATATCAAAGTATATGAAAAATGTTCGTAGTGGTTTTTGAGAACTGTTTTGCTTTTTCTTGCCTATTTTTCTCTCTGCCTCAGTCACTGTCACCAATCTACAACCAATGTGTTCTTTTCTCTATTTTACTTTGATAGATTTTGCTACTTTTTAAAGGAGTGGCTACTATTTACAAGAGATTCAAACATCTTCGCTAGACATGGGAGTTTGAAGAAGACATTTGCATCCCACCTTCATGTAAAGTAAGCACCAAAGCTGACTTCCATATTTTAGGGGGGAAACTGGGAAAAATATGTGTCAGAGGCTTGGCTACATGTTTGTCTGCAAAGCCTCTCCTTGTGTTAGAGGCTTGGCTACATGTTTGTCTGCAAAGCCTCTCCTTGTGTCAGAGGCTTGGCTACATGTTTGTCTGCAAAGCCTCTCCTTGTGTCAGAGGCTTGGCTACATGTTTGTCTGCAAAGCCTCTCCTTGTGTTAGAGGCTTGGCTACATATTTGTCTGCAAAGCCTCTCCTTGTGTTAGAGGCTTGGCTACATGTTTTTCTGCAAAGCCTCTCCTTGTGTCAGAG
Source organism: Aplochiton taeniatus (assembly GCA_017639675.1). NCBI lineage: Eukaryota > Metazoa > Chordata > Actinopteri > Galaxiiformes > Galaxiidae > Aplochiton > Aplochiton taeniatus. The sequence continues at coordinate 20,329,195 of CM030178.1, read as the reverse complement.
GCTTGGCTACATGTTTGTCTGCGATGACTCTCCTTCTTTTAATTTGGCCACATTAAAAGTTTTACTGTGAGTTCATTTTCCTGTTTTTCTCATTAGCCCTCCAAGCTGGAATAACACTAGAATAGTACCACTATTGCCTTTTGTAATATAAGTAACTTTTGTGGTACAATGTCAAGGCATTGTATTTAACACTCTTACAGGTTGTTGAGAGTTATTAAAACCAATGCAGAGTGCATTTTTACATTTTTATATATTTTTCCAAGGTTAGGTTATTTTAATTCAGTTAGAAACAAATGTATATTTATTAATACAGCAGTGCCCTGTTTACGAGGCAGATGATAAATACAATAAAATGAAGCAACAAAACAATGACTAGACTAGAAAATGCTAGGAAACCATTCACCTATATTTTTCCTTCAAAATTGTAATACTATCTGCATCTTTGTACCTCATTGGGAGTTCTTAACTAAACTGGCTTATCTACCTTTAGTTAGAATGAAGGTTTCCCAAACTGATGAAATGCCACAAACCCCATCTCCTTCTATCAGCACTAAATAGACACAAACAATTATTCCCAGAACTAAATAGACACAAACACTTATTCCCAGAACTAAATAGACACAAACAATTATTCCCAGAACTAAATAGACACAAACAATTATTCCCCGCACTTGAAAATTCCCATGCAGTTCAAAGCCTCTCTCTTATAAGGAACAATTTAAATGTTAAGGAAAAGTATTCACTTCACTTCAGTCCAATAAAGTGGGTAAAGTCAATGGCTCCGCTTAATGAAAACCCTGTTTTTGTGGTGGTGGAGGGGATTGTGGGTGTGGCACAGAGTGCATGGTGGAGGGGGTTGTGGGTGTGGCACAGAGTGCATGGTGGAGGGGGTTGTGGGTGTGGCACAGAGTGCATGGTGGAGGGGATTGTGGGTGTGGCACAGAGGGCATGTTTTGTTCTCTGATAGAGGAGATAAGGGTTGTGATTGGTGATACATCAAAAGCAATAGGTGATTAATGTCATACACCAACGTATGCCGGAGTCAAGCCCATAGTTCAGGTAGCCATTGGTGTCTCATCATTGAAACATATTATTTCAGCACTACAATCTACTGTGGATGTAGAGTTTCATCATTGAAACATATTATTTCAGCACTGCAATCTACTGTGGATGTAGAGTTGGTCCAAAGCTGCCTAATAAAGTGTGATGACTGTACAAATATGTAGATACAACTGACATGGGCAAAGAAAGGAATTTCACCTAAGTATTGTTCCAAGATTTTATTGGCATGGAAACAAAATCCAGGATCTTAGATCTAAAATGATTGGGAAACCCTAATGTAAGAGAAGTTGATGAATTTAAGATTTTAAGTATAGTAGCAATTGTTATTGAGATGGAGTAAAGAATGGAATATCTTTGACTATTGCTCTAATCACACGCTTAGAAATACTGTACTGAACTGAAATAGACTCTCCACGGACTCTTAAAACAAATCTTGTGTAAGATGCCATTTTCAAAACGACCCTGCTGATCTTGTACTTTCAGCCGTTTCCAGGATAGTTTGTAGCGAATCTCTTTTTGGGGGTTTGCCTTCATGCCTCTAGAGCTTACATTTACCAGTCCCCAATGCAAGATGTTCCCTTGGTTTGGTAATTGGATCCAGGCGGTGTGAGTGTGGCCACATACAGCAGTTTAACCCTTTACGGCTTTTTGTGACTCATAAATGACGCAAAGAAAAACATGTTTTGAATATATTTAGAGTGCTTCACACGAAGGTTTTGATTTCATGTTTCTACCACTCGCCCTCTCCTTTCCAAAATAAAACTATAGTGATAAGTCTTGTGATCAAAATGGTAACGGCAACCAGAGAGCCAGTGGCATGCAGTTAGGCACATGTTAGAAGGGCATTTCATTATTTTGCGGAAAATTAGCTGAACAGATTTTGAAAAAAAATATGTTTTGCTTCATTAAGATGTTTTCGAACTAATTATTTTATTTGGAATGTAATTTACAAAAAAGATCTCCCTAAGGCTGTATATGTTATGTTTAAATGACAAATGAGTCCCATTCTGTTATGACAACGACACATTTAACTCACTAATTGTGTTCACTGCACCTGTGTTTTAGGTAACGCCACCAACTTTTATGGAAAGATAATTCATTTTAAACAATATAAAACGTTAAGGAACACAAACTTTAGCTTTAAAAGAAGACACAATGACAAACATTTACATAAAGTAAATATGAAAGCAAACAGGCGCTTTAAAAGTGTGTTTTGTTGGGTCCGTTTTCAAAACGTGCAATGCGAAAAATATATATTTTGAATACATAGAATTTTTTAAATTCCTCAACAACAAGTATTTCCAATGACTTTATGTATGTGTATGGCGTATGAGTGACATTCACCCAAAATAAAAACTGAAAGGTCAGGATGAATGTAAGCTCTACTTTACATGTGCTGCATGGGGTTTTAATAGCGCAAAATGGGCTTTTTACTTTACCTCTATTTGGTATGAAATTTGAAACTCACTAGAGCCCCTTCTTAGTTGAAACATAAAGATAGGATATCTTTGATAAATGTTCCTATTCTCTACATTGTGTAAGTGTAACAACATTTACCACTTTATATTACTAAAATTCTATATATATTCCTCAAAGTAGCAAGTCTACTTGTTTATGTATTTTAGTAGGCCTAACAATATTTTCCCTCCTAGTTGAACTATTTTATATTTCTAGGACCATGCAGTTCCTGCAGCGCTGTCTGTTAGGCCTGAACTGTCTGATAGGCCTTTCATGGGCTTTAAATCCCAGGGACCCAAATGTATGCAGTGTGTGGGAAAGGTGAGTCCTACAATGCCTGACCAACCATAACACTTACATGTTATTATTGTCAGATTTTAAATTTCATGAATGTATATATATATCTATATATATGTTGTGTCTATTAAGCTTCACAGCCCCAGTAAAGGAGTCCTACTCTCATCCTTACGACCAGTTGATTGAGGAGCCGTGCTCTGACTCCAAAGCCTTTTACAGATGCAGCAGTCACAGGTACCAATGTTTTGCTATCTGCCATTTAGTTACCTTCCTCATCCTGTCCACACAGAGCTATCACTGGTTATATTTTATTGTGTCATATTTAGAATAATCTACAAGACTGCTTACAGGCAGGCAGTGAAGATGGACTACCGGCAGAGATACCAGTGCTGTCCTGGCTACTATGAAAGCAGAGACAAATGTGTCCGTAAGGAAGCTCCTGCCATTTGAATTGAAATACTGTTATTTGTTTGATGTCTGTTGGCAACTCTTATGATATTTTTTTTACAGATTACTTTGTGATTACTTTGAAACTGTCCTCACATACCTGGTTTATAACTAATTGTGTTTGAATGTGTTTGTCTAAACGTTTTTAGCTCGCTGCACCAAAGAGTGCGTCCATGGCCGGTGTGTAGCTCCAGATCGCTGCCAGTGTGAAGGAGGCTGGCGAGGGGAGGACTGTTCTAGTGGTGCGTTGACTTTCAAACACAGCCACACAAAAAACAAGTTCTCAGGAAAAAACGATTTACGGGAACTTTATTTAAGGGAACTTCATATGCATCAATGTGTCATAGTCATAGTCATCATAGTCCTGTACTAGGTTATATACACTAAGCAGGGCTGTCTATAGCCATAGCCCTGTACTAGGTTATATACACTAAGCAGGGCTGTCTGCCCATAGCCCAGCCCTGTACTAGGTTATATACAATGTGCTACGATACAGTTTATAATCCCAAATTTGTCATGCAGCATTCCCCAACACGTTGTAACTAGTTTCAACGTAAGGCATTATCAACTGACCAATGTACTGTGGTCAATGTAATATCTTTACACACCTTGGAAGGTTAGGTGTGCTGTTTGTACTGTAAGAGCGTTTTATTATTTTGGTAGGATATAGTTAGGAGTGTGCAGTAATAAACAAAGTTCATTTGAAGTAATAACACATTTTTCCGCCTAGTGGTGCTCAGTATTATCTAAACACAATACTAAATCCTCCCAATGTTTTCTTTTCCTTTAAGAAGGAAGGGCTTAACCAAACGACCAGCATTTGACATCTCTGTGATGGGAATGGGAAATGGAAAATATTACCCCACTCTCTGGCTTTTCCTCCTCCTCCCCTCCCCTCCTCCTCCCCTCCTCCTCCCCTCCTCCTCCTCCCCCTCCCCCCTCCTCCCCTCCTCCTCCCTTCTCCCCTCCTCCTCCCCTCCCCCTCCCTTCTCCTCTCCTCCTCCCCCTCCTCCTCCTCCCCCCCTCCTCCCCTCTCTCCTCCTCCCCCCTCCTCCCCTCCCCTCTCCCCTCCCCTCCTCCTCCTCCTCCTCCCCTCTCTCCTCCTCCCCCCTCCTCCTCTCCCCTCTCCCCCCCTCCCTCCCTTTCTCTCACTCTGGTCTGAGGAGCTGGAGCCAGGGTCCCTCGATGAGTTGACATAATACAGGGCACTGGCAGAATGAGAGCAGACTGCTCTTTGAAGCTTGTGTGTTAAGATAGCTAGTTATGGGAAACTAGATAGATAGTCTTGAATAATATTAGTCAAATACCGGAATACACACAACATAGTTAATAATAATCAAGTAAACTGCAAACAAACAAATGCAGTATTAAAATGTTAAAGAAGATAATGAATAGAGAAAAAGCTTCTTCCCTCCAAGTCCTGATGCATGTTTTCAATAAATAAACAGTAAAGTAAAAAAAGTAAAAGTCAAATGAAAATGACAGCAGGTATTTCCACAATAGCTTGAACACAGACTGACATATTAAAGTTTTCAATTATTTTGTTGCAGTCTTTATAATAGCACAAATGGAAGAGGTCATTGAGAATGAGTACCAGCCAAAAGGGAGGTTTTTACAAATGTTTAGCTACAGTATGTATTTCCATTCTGAGGATTTGAATACCATTGGATGGTTTATTATTCCATGCCATTGTGATTCATGAATGTGAATGTATATCCATTCCTGATGGTAAAACTCTGTAAAAAAAAAAATAGTTTGCAGCTATATTTCGCTTTTTTGCTTTTGGGGTGTTTGATGGGCACTGGTGTTTTTGTCTTTTAGCCTGCGATGACAAACATTGGGGTCCAGGCTGCGTTCAGAAGTGTAAGTGTGAGAACGGAGCCCTCTGTAATCCAGTCTCTGGTTCCTGCCAGTGTCCCCCTGGATATATAGGACGCCTCTGCGAGGACCCTTGTCCAGCAGGCACTTTCGGGAAGGGCTGTCTGCAGATGTGCCGGTGTGGAACTGGCGGGTCTTGTGATAAATTAACGGGAGAGTGCCATTGTCGGGAGGGATTCACCGGCACTTTGTAAGTTGTTTGTTGGCTGAGTTAAGTTTGAGTTGAGTGGGACACTCCCATCGATTATTACTCCAATGTTTACATTGCGATTGAGTGGATAGTCGCACATTTGAAGCTACATATTGACACTTTCAGTCTCTTTCATCTTTAGGTCTTATTATATAATACTGTATGAAGGATTATTTATTTCCCCAATACATTTATACAGGAAAACTGTTCTATCAAAATACTGACTGTATGAGTCACTAGTTACACCCTGCGTTTAGAGGCCCTGAATAACGTAAAGAATATAATTAAGAAGAGTATTTGATAGAAGCAAAGAAGATTCATCTCAAAACCAAATCCAATGTGTTAACTGATCAGACTATTTGCAGTGCAATCAATTTGTTTATCTCTTGGAAAGTCAAAAAAACAGATAGAATCATAATCATATCGATGCTGACAAATGGCGACTTTATTTTGCCACAGCTGTGAAGAGTCTTGCATCAAGAAGAGATGCCGTCCTCGATGCTCTTGCCAAAATGGTGGCATCTGCCAGGGAAAAGGGTTCTGTGCTTGCCCCCCTGGTTGGACTGTAAGTTTTACGTTTTCAGTGTAAAGATTTCACTAACCTTAACATGTTACCATACTCTTTTCATGTGCATCCATTAATACTATACCGATCAACACATTTTTTAAGTCTGTAATTTTAAATTTGCTCAAAGTTTACCCTACCAACCAACTGATGATGTCTTCTTTCAGGGTACAGTTTGCACAGAGCGTTGCCCTGCGAGAAGGTTTGGTCCAAACTGTGCTGAAGAGTGTGTGTGTCACAACAAAGGTCACTGTGACCCTGAGACCGGACAGTGCCAGTGTGCGGAGGGTTTCACTGGGCCCAGGTGTGTGTTTTTGTGTTTTGGTTTATGTGTGTTATGAGGACAAGGTTCCTCCAGTACTATTGTGTGTGTTTTTGTGTTTTGGTTTATGTGTGTTATGAGGACAAGGTTCCTCCAGTACTATTGTGTGTGTTTTTGTGTTTTGGTTTATGTGTGTTATGAGGACAAGGTTCCTCCAGTACTATTGTGTGTGTTTTTGTGTTTTGGTTTATGTGTGTTGTGAGGACAAGGTTCCTCCAGTACTATTGTGTGTGTTTTTGTGTTTTGGTTTATGTGTGTTGTGAGGACAAGGTTCCTCCAGTACTATTGTGTGTGTTTTTGTGTTTTGGTTTATGTGTGTTATGAGGACAAGGTTCCTCCAGTACTATTGTGTGTGTTTTTGTGTTTTGGTTTATGTGTGTTGTGAGGACAAGGTTCCTCCAGTACTATTGTGTGTGTTTTTGTGTTTTGGTTTATGTGTGTTATGAGGACAAGGTTCCTCCAGTACTATTGTGTGTGTTTTGGATTAAAGGTGCAACGAGGAGTGTTCGGTGGGCAGTTACGGGCAGGACTGTGGGCGTGTGTGTGACTGTGCCAACGGGGCCCGCTGCTACAACATTGATGGAGGCTGTTTGTGTGAGCCGGGCTTCAGGGGGCCACAGTGCAGAGAGAGGATGTGTCCACATGGGGCCTACGGCTTGCACTGTGAATGCACATGCCTCTGCCAAGACAAACACACTCTCAGGTGAGGGTTGGTCATGTCACCACACATTCCAGTTTGCAAGGAAAAATGATCATACTGCTGTTATTTTGATTTGACAATCTATCTGCCTTTACCTGTTTGTTCCTTCGTCAGTTGTCACCCAATGAAAGGTGAGTGCACGTGCAAGCCAGGCTGGGCTGGACTCTACTGCAATGAGACCTGCGCTCACGGTTACTATGGCCAGGCTTGCCTGGAGCCCTGTCTGTGTGTAAATGGCGGAGTGTGTGACAGTGAAACTGGGCGTTGCCAGTGTGTCCCTGGATATACGGTGAGTTAGGATCGTTTATTGAGTTTTCAGACAATTTCCCAAAAACGGATTAAGAATTCTGTATCTTGATTGATTCAGTACTGAAGAAAGCCTTTTGATTGGAATAAAACTATTTTAAGTAAATTACTATTTTTGTAAGTTAACCAAAAACTTTCATCCTACCCTAAGACAATTGACAATACTGATACAATTATTGAAGTTTTGCATCACCTTCAAGTAAAGTAAATAAAATAAAAACTGCAGTATTATTTTATATGCTTAGATAGTGTCTAGATGTTCACATCTATAGAGAAGTTGACAACAGGATTTGCTTAGTGCTTTTCTTCACATTAAAAGTCTGTCAATGTGTTGGCTACAAGCATCACAAATATTATGATATCATTGAAACATGGGTTGACATGTAGTGTCAATTGGTGAAACAAAATAACAAAATTGACAAAATAATTTTCCTTGGCGATGAAGTTAAATCAAATAGAATCCCATCAAATAAGGTGTACTGGCCACCTACTCTTTAAATGAGGTGTACAGGTCAACCTACTCTTTAAATGAGGTGTACTGGCCGACCTACTCTTTAAATGAGGTGTTATGGGCGACCTACTCTTTAAATGAGGTGTACTGGCCGACCTACTCTTTAAATGAGGTGTTATGGGCGACCTACTCTTAAATGAGGTGTTATGGCCGACCTACTCTTTAAATGAGGGGTTATGGCCGACCTACTCTTTAAATGAGGTGTACTGGCCACTTACTCTTTAAATAAGGTGTACTGGCCGACCTACTCTTTAAATGAGGTGTACTGGCCGACCTACTCTTTAAATGAGGTGTTATGGCCGACCTACTCTTTAAATGAGGTCTTATGGCCGACCTACTCTTTAAATGAGGTGTACTGGCCACCTACTCTTTAAATGAGGTGTCCTGGCCACCTACTCTTTAAATGAGGTGTTATGGTCGACCTACTCTTTAAATGAGGTGTTATGGCCGACCTACTCTTTAAATGAGGTGTACTGGCCGACCTACTCTTTAAATGAGGTGTTATGGGCGACCTACTCTTAAATGAGGTGTTATGGCCGACCTACTCTTTAAATGAGGGGTTATGGCCGACCTACTCTTTAAATGAGGTGTACTGGCCACTTACTCTTTAAATAAGGTGTACTGGCCGACCTACTCTTTAAATGAGGTGTACTGGCCGACCTACTCTTTAAATGAGGTGTTATGGCCGACCTACTCTTTAAATGAGGTCTTATGGCCGACCTACTCTTTAAATGAGGTGTACTGGCCACCTACTCTTTAAATGAGGTGTCCTGGCCACCTACTCTTTAAATGAGGTGTTATGGTCGACCTACTCTTTAAATGAGGTGTTATGGCCGACCTACTCTTTAAATGAGGTGTACTGGCCACCTACTCTTTAAATGAGGTGTACTGGCCGACCTACTCTTTAAATGAGGTGTACTGGCCACCTACTCTTTAAATGAGGTGTACTGGCCACCTACTCTTTAAATGAGGTGTACTGGCCGACTAATCTTTAAATGAGGTGTACTGGCCACCTACTCTTTAAATGAGGTGTTATGGCCGACCTACTCTTTAAATGAGGTGTACTGGCCGACCTACTCTTTAAATTAGGTGTTATGGCCGACCTACTCTTTAAATGAGGTGTACTGGCCGACCTACTCTTTAAATGAGGTGTACTGGCCACCTACTCCTTAAATGAGGTGTACTGGCCGACCTAATCTTTTTCATGTGTATTCCTATAGGGGGATCATTGTGAGACTCCCTGCAAGAGTGGCACCTATGGAAAGAATTGCTCCCAGATTTGTCCCTGCACAAACGCTTTTGACTGTTCACCGTATGATGGAACCTGCTTGTGTAAAGAGGGTAATGCATTGGCAAATAATGATAGTCATTACAAACAAAATGATCAACCATGTTTTACAGATTAACAATAACGATACACTACAATAGTCATATTTCTGTAAGAATGGGAACCACAAGGGCGATGCCATGTTCATAGAATGGGTTTAGATGGTTTGAGAAACACACCCACACACAGACTCCCTGTACTTTACCAGCTAAGCATATCAAACGTCTGTGTCATCAGGCTGGCGGGGATTGGACTGCTCCCTTCCTTGTTTGGAGGGGACCTGGGGCTCCGGCTGCAACACCAGCTGCCAATGTGCCAACATGGCAGAGTGTAACCCTGCTGACGGCTCCTGCACCTGCACTGCTGGCTGGCAGGGGGTGCTGTGTGACCAACAGTGTGCGGTCAGTCCAAACATTTTGCATGAGACTTATGTAACGAATACTATATTAGTATGCACCTACAATATTCATCTCCTTTACATATATATATTTATGTCTCCCTTTTAAATCATATGTATGCCTAAGTCACACTAGTGAATGTCTTTGGGTGACCCACTCAGATCCCAGACTCCCTCCCACTGAGATTCTCTGAAACCTCTAATGACAGTTTACCAACACCCCCTGTCCCTACAACTATACAGAGAAAAGCAAAGTTCAAGGAGAATAGTCTAAACCCTTTAACTCCATATTAAGACAAATGCAAACACACCTGCATTAGGAAGACAGGAAGACTCAGAGCCTTAGAGACCCCCAGAGGGTCATTTATGGGGAAACTAGCTTTATTTATACGTTCTTCAAGACTTGTTTGTTTGATCATTTGAATGTTTTGCCATTCTAAACATATGAGCATGGTGGGATCAATGGGGGATCTCTATTTGTTTTTAATTGTAGTGCTATTCTGACAATGCTTCTCTCATTGACATGCATCCTGATGCCCAGATGGGTGCTTTTGGACCTGGTTGCCTAGAGAGTTGTGACTGTGTCCATGCAGATGGGTGCCAAGGTTTCAACGGGCAGTGCCACTGTCTCCCAGGGTGGTGGGGTGAGGATGGTCTTACAGCTTTGTCTACTATTTTAATATTTGTTCTATAACTTATTTCTGTCTTTTATTTCACTAGTGCTTCAGGTGTGTCTACTATTTGTTATATAGCTTTTTTCTGTGTTTCAATACAACATATACAATTCTCTTCCTTACTCATTTAGTAAAGGATAGACTCTTGATGGTTCTGCCTTATTCCCCCCCAGGTGCCCACTGTAGTGACCTCTGCCCAGAGGGTTTGTGGGGACGCCAATGTAGCCAGACCTGTTCCTGCCAGAACAGTGCCACCTGTCGCCCAGACAGTGGCACATGCCTCTGTAGCCCAGGCTACTGGGGACCTTCCTGCCAGTACAGTAAGGACATTCACTGGGGGTTACTGACCTGTAGGCCAATGACAAGGCTGGACATATAGACTTAGAAAAACATGGATTTACATTCTGAGGTTGTTTAAATCAATGCAGAGATCTCCACAATACTGTTTGCAGGATTACCATACTAAAAACAGATACTATGGCCATGTAAGTCTCTAGTGTGGTCTACATACATCTGGTGACTTGTCTCTGTCTGAATGTGTGTCTGGTGTGTTTGGGGTTCAGGGCAGTAGCATTTGTATCGTGGATTTGAACCAAATGTTTGCATTTCCAGTTTGTCCTACAGGCTTCTATGGGAATCATTGTTCTGAGGTTTGTAAACTTTGTGCTAACAACTCAACCTGCCATCATGAAGATGGCCACTGTGAATGTCTACCAGGATGGACCTCAACCGATTGTTCCCAACGTGAGTCTAACATTGACATATTCGTAAACAGATTCATATAATTTGGTCATTTGATATGCTGCCCTCAGTAACTAAAAGGGCAAATAACTGGATAAGACGTGAAGTCTCAAAGCTAATACTCCATTCCAACCCTGTATGAATAATAATATGGAAATCTATTGATGCTTGTACAATCAATGATTTGTGGTTGTTTTGTCCATCCAACAAAGATTTAATATCCATTACATTTCCCTCTGTATATATAGGTTAGAGTAACAGGATGATTAACGTGTGTGTTTTGTATGTTTCAGTGTGTGCTCCTGGTCAGTTTGGTCCGTACTGCAGCCAGAGCTGTTGGTGCCCGCCCAGCTACCACTGTGACCCTCACACAGGGGATTGTATCTGTAAACCTGGACTAGAGAGTGACTGCAAACAAGGTACTTTGCCCTTGCTGTTCAATACCATCTGCATAACATAATAACGTCACATTTTACAGCCTATTACAAAAAGCCTACCAACCTTGACAGAGTCCAGGGAGCGTTCAGGGAGTGTGATGGTGCTTCTGCCCCCCAGTGAGGGAGACTCATGGGCAGCTATAGGGGGCATTGTGGGGCTGGTCATTGTGGTGGTGCTGCTGCTGGCTCTCCTGTTGCTGTACCGCCGCAGGCAGCAACACAAGCAGGCCAACACACCCACGGTTTCCTTCTCCAGTCCACACACCGTTAACTCTGAATACGCTTTGCCAGGTATGCTGGATGTTAGTAAGTAGTTCATGTTAATAGTAATAACAAGACTAAACATTTCTTCTTATAATCATTTTTTTAGTAGTTGTAGTAATAAGGTGAAAAGCCCTGCCAACTAATAAATGCTCATCACAAGTTTGATAAAACATTATTACATTCGCTAGAATATTGTTACAGAACTATCTAATTACTTTTTAGAAAACTTGAGACAAGCATTTTTGTTATTTTTGTGAGCAGTGTTTAACGTCTTGCAACTCTGTGATGAATGTCATTTTGTCGTAGGCACATAGTTATATACAGTATATATATATATATATATATATATATATATACATACCTATATTAGATACATCTTAGGCATGCATAGTCAAGATTTATGGTATTTCATCACAAATGAGACCTCATTGATATGAGATCAACTAAAGTCATCCTAGTGATCTGTTCTTCAGATGTTCCTCCCAGTTACCATCACTACTATTCCAACCCCAGCTATCACACGCTGTCTCAGAACAGATTACCTCTGCCACACCTCCCAAACAACCACGAGCGCCTTATCAAGGCAAGTGGCAACCCTCTCACACTTTCATGAGTGATTGCCCTTATTGATCATCGTTTTCACACCATTCCAGCATACTTGTACTCTTGTGTTATTAATGATGTAATTCTGTGCCTCTGAACCAGAACACCAATAAGCAGCTGTTCTGCAGCATGAAGAATCCAGAGAGAGAGCAGCGTGGCCTGTTTGGGGTAGAGAGCAACACCACTTTACCAGCAGACTGGAAGCATCATAAGGCTCACAAAGACCACGGTACAGGAAACACCATACACTCTCATTTGATCACCTAATTGTGCATATTGCAACAAAAGGCTTTTTTACTGTGTATTGTAAACCATATTCCACGTTTATAGGAGCTTACGGAATTGACCGCAGTTATAGCTTCAGTGCCAGCCTGGGCAAATATTACAACAAAGGTATTTCCTTTATCTCCCACCCTTTTGCTTTTATAGATTTTATTTAATTTTTTTTGTGTGTGACACTTTTCATTTTTGTAATGACTAAAGTGGATGTTTTTTTGGTGGCAACAAGGTTTTAGAAAAAGTTCTGCATACAGGTAAAACCCACTTAACAGAGATTTATCAGGTAAAACCCACTTAAGAGACTTATCAAGTAAAACCCACTTAAGAGACTTATCAGGTAAAACCCACTTAACAGAGACTTATCAGGTAAAACCCACTTAACAGAGACGTATCAAGTAAAACCCACTTAACAGAGACGTATCAAGTAAAACCCACTTAACAGAGACTTATCAAGTAAAACCCACTTAACAGAGACTTATCAGGTAAAACCCACTTAACAGAGACGTATCAAGTAAAACCCACTTAACAGAGACGTATCAAGTAAAACCCACTTAACAGAGACTTATCAAGTAAAACCCACTTAACAGAGACTTATCAAGTAAAACCCACTTAACAGAGACTTATCAGGTAAAACCCACTTAGAGACGTATCAAGTAAAACCCACTTAACAGAGACTTATCAAGTCGAGGCAAATTAATAATATGATTTTTGACATTCTGCAAGACACTGTTGTTTTTAACCCACCTCTCGCTACTTCTTAACCAGGAATCTCATGCATCAGAAACACAGTGTATTAACTCATCCATTATCTCTCTCTCCTTTTGATGACAGATATGAAAGGTGTGTTGGCAGTCAGCAGTAGCTCTCTGAACAGTGAGAACCCTTATGCCACCATTAAAGACCTGCCCAGTCTGCCCTTAAGCCCATCAGAGTGCAGCTACGTGGAGATGAAGTCCACTCTGCTCAGGGAGAGGACCTACACAGAGATCAACCCTGTGACTTTAAACACCAACCACCCACATACAAGAGGTAGAGATCATATGGCACCTCCATTATACATTGTTTGAAAGACTACAGGTGGCATGTTGAATCCATTCATTCATTAGACAGTGTTGTGTCATATACAGTAAACTAAGAAAGCGTCTTTCTGAAGCAAATAATGGAATGAACCAGCAAAAGAACATCAATTACATCTGCTGATAGCATTGTGAGTGAATGTTGTTCACATGCACATTCCTTCACTTAGCGTGTTTTATTGGTCAACAACAACAAGCATAGCTGGAAGGACATGTTTACAGAAGGAAGTCAGGCAAGGAATAAGAACAGCAAACAGTTCGGTTCTGTCTCCTGTCTTAGAGTGTGTCTCCCTGTGCCTCAGTTCTGTCTCCTATCTTAGAGTGTGTCTCGGTTCTGTCTCCTGTCTTAGAGTGTGTCTCCCTGTGCCTCGGTTCTGTCTCCTGTCTTAGAGTGTGTCTCCCTGTGCCTCGGTTGTGTCTCCTATCTTAAGAGTGTGTCTCCCTGTGCCTCGGTTGTGTCTCCTGTATTAGAGAGTGTCTCCCTGTGCCTCAGTTCTGTCTCCTATCTTAGAGTGTGTCTCCCTGTGCCTCAGTTCTGTCTCCTATCTTAGAGTGTGTCTCGGTTCTGTCTCCTGTCTTAGAGTGTGTCTCCCTGTGCCTCGGTTCTGTCTCCTGTCTTAGAGTGTGTCTCCCTGTGCCTCGGTTGTGTCTCCTATCTTAAGAGTGTGTCTCCCTGTGCCTCGGTTGTGTCTCCTGTATTAGAGAGTGTCTCCCTGTGCCTCAGTTCTGTCTCCTATCTTAGAGTGTGTCTCCCTGTGCCTCGGTTCTGTCTCCTGTCTTAGAGTGTGTCTCCCCGTGCCATGTCCCAGAGGAGGAGAACCAGAGCCACTACGACCTTCCGGTCAACAGCCACATCCTGGGACATTACGATCTGCCTCCAGTCCGCCGGACTCTTTCCCCATGAGCACCAGACTGCCCAGGGACACATAGGATAGACTTTCCCCATGAGCACCAGACTACCCAGGGACAAGTAGCATAGACTTTCCCCATGAGCACCAGACTACCCAGGGACACATAGGATAGACTTTCCCCATGAGCATCAAACTACCAGGGACACATAGGATAGGATGGAGGTCTCCAGTCACCATGGCTTCAACACCTACAGACAGGAGAGTGAAGAGGGTCTGCTGACGAACTTCCTGTTGCTGCGCACGTTGGCAGAACACTGCAGCCCAGAGGATCAAAGTGGTAATATCCTTACCATGATATGTTAAACTGAGCTGTCAGTATGGATTGTGTGTATGCAAGAGGATTCTCATTTGTATACTGTTCTATAAAGAATAAGTTTCACGTGTGTTGTTTTTTGAATGCCTGTTTCATACAGCAGTTGAAGAGCTTAAGTGATGTGATTCAATGTTGTCAAGGGTCACTTTTTATATCTCTATTCATGCTTATAGGTATGTGATCTTCCAGTTATTTGTTAAGGGAAAATAAAGTTAACTGACTTTTCATTGCAATTTGTAATTATTTATTTGACAAATTCAACATTACTCAGAAATTAGCATGCCCACAACCACGAGAAGATCATCATTGGAAGAGTTTTACTTTGCATTATTGTGTGAAGAAAAAAAACCATTCACAACATTTACCTTTAAATTGCATTTTTCCATATTTTATAATGCAGTACACAGTAATTACTTTGACAGATATCCTTGTAAACTTTCACCTAAGCACCTGAATTCATTTCTAACTAGGGGCACACTTTTAAAGATCCACATTAAAGTGTGTGCTACGGATTTAACTGATATCAATTACCGTATACTAATTAGTATTCAATAAAACATATGTATTAGAATCTATGAATTTCAATGGGTAAAAAAAAAAATTCTCAAAATTGTTTGCTGAAGAAGCAACATTGTAAATACATCATCTCCAAGTACACCTGGAAAATAATATTAGGAATGTTTCAAACACTAGTTTCTGAATGAATTAATGAATTCCACTTTTCCCCTGTTAAACAGAACAGGAGTTTACAATACAAATCTCTTTGATAACATAAATTCCACTTTTTCCCCCCCATTTCAAACAGGAGTTTACAATACAAATGTCTTTGGCAGTGTTCCTCTAAGAGGTACAAATACAAAATAAAAAAAAGTTTATGCTTTTCCCAAAATATGTTCCTCTAAATATGCTTCACTTTGAGTACAAAATATGCAAGCTGCCTGCCTAGAGTATGTGTTCCTGCAGTTCCAGACTGCCCTGCCAGGAACCCATTTTGGTTATTTAGACAAACTTTGAAAGAATACATTGCCTTAAATCCTCCCTTTACGCCAAATACATGCTGGAGTATTTGCAATTTTATTTATTTATGCGAGATATAAGCCAACCAGAAGAACAGCAGACACAAGAGAGAGAGGATCATTTGGTCTGTGGGTAACACACACATACATACATGATTTCAAACAGAAGTATTTTAGTTTAATTTCCTTTAGAGCTTTCCTTAACATTAATGATTATGCAAAAAAGGTTATAGGAGATAAGCCAAAAGATTCTAATAATCTTGCAGCTGCTTCTACAGATTAACTGACTGAGGTTGTATGTTAATGCAATAGTCGATAATTGCTCTAAAACCATTTATGTCACTTATGACAACCAGAATGTAAACAGATTTTTAACTGTGTTCAGTCCTGCATGAAAGCCATTATTCTCATTGGATTCAATTTCTCTGTCCAACAAAGAAAGAATGAATGAACATATTAGATATGTTTGATAACCATAATCCTACTAGAGGAGTTACATTGACACTGACAAATTACATCCTACATTTACAGTTACCAGTAGACTGTTTCTGTAGAACGTGCCTGGCCTACATCATACCCTTTCCCTTAGGCTTGGTGTTTCTTACTTTGATTTAGTGCTGTGAAAAGGCTTAGCTTTATTCTAGCTTACAAACATCTACAACCCCATGACTTTGATGGGATCCATGGCTACAGGTCACTAACACGTTGAAAACTAACCAGACATCAGTTTTTTCCAATTGCTTAAGAAATAAGTTCACGAGGCACAATAACAGAAACCATTAGCTGACGTATAATCTTTAGACCAAGTCTGCTAAACTACAAGCACAATTTCTGCTTTACTCACTGAAAATTAAACACTAACACTTTTTGAAAACACAAAACATGTATTTACATTAAACGTGTTAGGTATCATTAAAGACCAAAAGGTCTTGTGTTGAATTTGTCAATTAAAATGCCAAACTAATTTACCTATTGCTTACAGCCAGTCCAGACGTGTGCAAACGCTTATTGATCATTTTTACACTGAGAAACCAGAGCTGGAGCACTGTAACTGGGCCACAAGTTAGTGCTCTGCTGCAAAACCCAGAGAAGAGAAGGATGTAGCCTTATTCATTTGTTGCACAAAGAGTAACTAGTCTGTCTATTATCCTTTACTGCATTTGTTTTATCTGTTACTGGTCAGACTGAAGTATGGATGAAAATAAAATGTTTTTAGATAGAAATGTAGTGAATTCGATGAACCATAGTTTCAGAAAGGGTGTTTAAGCAACTTGGAAAAAACTGTGGGTTGTGAATCATGGACCAAGGCACTTATCTTTCTGATTCTAGATACACAACCTCTCATTGAGGTGGTATGAACTAGCTGTGCATGTGGGGTGTTGACAGCTAGTCCATGAAATATGAAACCCCAGCTCAGATGAAAGGACTAAGGACTGGCCAGTGGAAGTACTGCTCTCACCGTATAGTAAATAAAGCTTTAAACTGTATAAGCAACAAAAAGGCCCCTATGCTATAATAGTTTGTCTTGTATTTTTAGAAAACCCCAAACCTTTTTTTTTTTTTTTTTTTTTACTATAAAGCTAATCTAACAAATATAAAAGTACCAAACAAGACTAATCGTATATGAGAAAAAAAATTAAAAATAAACAATTTCTTCTGTTAGCCGTGTTTGGGCTGCTTGAGTCGGTTCTACATGATGGAGCAGTTCTCCTGCATAGCACGCCCCTGGGGAGACAGGAGGTGACATTTACTGGGCATAATTAGATAGTGAATTGTGGGGACAAGAAGCAGGAAGTTACAGTAAGACGGGGATCCTAACAAAATCCTAAGACAGCAATAGAAAAAGAAAATAATGGCTAATAATAATAATAATAATAATAATAATAATAATAGGTTCCAGACCAACACAATTCAATCGCATTTGGAGGTGAATGCATGTTCAGTTTCAGAGAGAAATCTTTACTACTTGCACCAACATGAGTGGCCAACTTTTGAGGGGGAAAAAAAAAATAATAAAAAAAAAATATATATATATATTTTATATATATATAAAAACTTGTTATGCATATCTTTGTGAATTGGACATCCCTCTCATTTGCCTTCAGTTTTGCTGGAGAAAGCTACACTTTCTTGTACAGTTGATATTCTCTCTCCCTCTCTCCATCCCTCCCCCTCCCTCTCCCTCTCCCTCTCCTTTCTTCTGCATTGACGTGGAGACTAGAATAGTTTAATACAAGTTAACCTCTGCTTTTGAAAATCAAATCAGTCTGCTAAACAGCTACTTGTTTTCTGTGGTGATGAAGTACATATTTAAACATTCCTGCATGCTTTAAGGCCCATAGTGGTGGGGCCATTGCAGTCAATGTTGGATGGCGATAGTTTTAAAAAAAAGTGTGATGACTATGGTTTGTTTTGATTGGTTTCTGTTCCAGGTAGAAGGATACAAGGCACGGGATAACACTTTGAATGTATTAAATGGTGGACTTCAGTTCAGTAGAACGTAAACTGGGATTTCTGAGTTTTCATTGAGTACAGCACTCACAGAATCTTCTCACGAATTTAGCAACAAAAACACAATGACCTCGTGTGCACAGCTGCCCTTCTCCCTCACTAATCTAAGCTATTGTGCATGGCCATTTGAACTGGCTAATAGGGTTGACACATTTTGGCAGGCTGTTTTTGTCATATATGCAGAGAGAAACATAAAACCTAACAGTTATAAGCATACCACATAATTGTAAAATCTTCTAAAATACATTTACATCCATTTTTAAGAAATGTATTCACTGTTTAATGAAATGAGGCTACATCCTTGGGTTGTTTTTACTTGAATTTGGATTATTTCTTGTAAACAGTGAATACATTTCTTTTTACAATTTATTTTACTGTGCCATTTACTACCATTTAATGGACACAGAGTATGCTGAGGGTTATAATTCCACAAAATTCCCATTAAATAGAGGCAAAGAGGGGAGAGAACAGCACATGCAGAGTGCAATTCATCTGAATTTACCATAATTGGAGATATTTTCACTAAAACTTTGAACTAATGTTGCGCTAACCTTATTTTTGTGGAAAAATTAACATCCTATCATACATTTATTTCTTACACAAAATATTTCAAACATTTCCGAACTTCCCGTACCAAACTTTCAGACATTTTTCGACCTATTGCAACCCTACTGGCTATACTTTCTGTAAGTGAGCTATTTCACATTCTTTGAATTGGATGAGAAATGTACACTGTTACCGACGACTACGTACACCTCAAAGAAAACAATTGGAGAAGCAAGGAAAGTTTAGATATGGCCACAGCTAATATAAAGAAATCTGAACCCCAATGTTCAAAAGAAAGTAATTCATTTAGGAAGCAATGTTAGTTGGCATTGCATGTTCCGCACAAATGCTACCAATTTGGGTTCTGGTTGCAACAGTTGAGAAAGACAAAATATTGAGAAAATGTTAGTCTGGGGCCTGGGACCTGTGTGGGATGTGACCGGCCCTTAGTAAACCCATATGCCCCACAGTCTGGGATGTGCCTGGCCCTCAGTAAACCCATATGCTCACCTGTGTGGGAGGTACCTGGCCCTCAGTAAACCCAATGCTCACCTGTGTGGGATGTACCTGGCCCTCAGTAAACCCAATGCTCACCTGTGTGGGATGTACCTGGCCTTCAGTAAACCCAATGCTCACCTGTGTGGGATGTACCTGGCCCTCAGTAAACCCAATTCTCACCTGTGTGGGATGTACCTGGCCCTCAGTAAACCCAATGCTCACCTGTGTGGGATGTACCTGGCCCTCAGTAAACCCAATGCTCACCTGTGTGGGATGTACCTGGGCCTTAGTAAACCCAATGCTCACCTGTGTGGGATGTACCTGGGCCTTAGTAACCCCATATGCTCACCTGTGTGGAATGTACCTGGGCCTTAGTAAACCCATATGCTCACCTGTGTGGGATGTACCTGGGCCTTAGTAAACCCATATGCCCCACTGTCTGGGATGTGCCTGGCCCTTAGTAAACCCATATGCCCCACTGTCTGGGATGTGCCTGGCCCTTAGTAAACCCATATGCTCACCTGTGCGGGATGTACCTGGCCCTTAGTAAACCCATATGCTCACCTGTGCGGGATGTACCTGGCCCTTAGTAAACCCATATGCTCACCTGTGTGGGATGTACCTGGCCCTCAGTAAACCCACTGCTCACCTGTGTGGGATGTACCTGGCCCTCAGTAAACCCAATGCTCACCTGTCTGGGCTGGTTGCTGCCCATGATAGAGCAGTGTCCCACCAGGCCCTCAGGAAGTGCGCCCCCTCCGCTGCACACAGAACCACTGGACACGCCTGAGGAAGTGGCTCCATCTGACGGCTGGCCACAGGAGCTGCAGATCACTGTGCGGCTCCGCAAGTTATAATCACCGCACACACTATGGTTCTACATCAGGGGGAGACAGAGGACAGGTTATATTCACTGTAAACTCCAAACTTCATATTCCTGGTGAAGATTAGATCGCGTGTGGACTATAAATGTATAATATTTGTATTGGTTGCTCACCATATCATCCTCGTCATCATCCTGGAACAGGGTGCGAGTGACTTTCCTCATTGCCATCTCCTATTGATCAAGAGAAACCATAGGAAAAGCCTCTGCAGTTAAGATCAAGTCCGATCGTGGAAACAAATAATACAGTCCATGTTTGTTGGTGTTTACCTCTCCACTGGCATTGACCAGGGTGGTCTGGAAAAGGTCCCCAGTGCCCCAAGAACTCTGGGTCTTCCACACCAGGTCTGAGGGGGGGTTATGGCTTCCGCCTCCAGCTGAGGCCCAGATCTACATATAAACAAACCAAGCCTAAGGGCAACCACAATAGCAGTTTTCTTGGACAAAGTACAAATGATCTTTATTTGCAAGGTCATAAGTCCTTTGAGATGCATCTTAGGGTAGTTGATATTTCTAGTCCCTAGAGCCTGATCTAAGTGTGACTCACGGTAATGGTTTGGCCTGCTTTGAGGATGAGTTTGGGAGGAAACTTGAAAGCAATGGGGCTGCTGGTGCCAACCTGTCTCTTCACCTGCCAGTGGCCCAGTGGCTGGTCCTAGAGAGAGAAAAAATGAAGATATTTAGATCATGTAATGAAAATATTACATGGCTACATATTTCAACCCCAACAACATTCAACTGTAATTCAGAACATTATCAATGTAAAAAAGGGTGTAGACAGCAGAACTGAAAAGCTATTATTACCTCATTCGTTTTGTTGCTGATGCGGACGTACTTCCCCTCCAGGTCCACCTCATCCACAGTGACACGGCCGCTTGCTGAGGCCTGCTGGGCGATGCGGGTCCTGGACACGGCCCCCCCGGCCAGGCTGGACGTCTCACTGTCGTTGTCATTCAGGCGTCGCTTCTTGGCGCTGGCAGTGCCCGAGGAGTTGCGGCTGCTGGAAGCGGTGCTGATCTGGAGCGCACGAATGTTGCTTTTGCTTCGGCCTGAGCCTGAGGTACAGGAGACGGTCACCCGGGTGGGAGGTGATCCGGGGGACAATCTCAGCCTGGCGGTGGGGAAGCAAATAGACAGATATTTCAGGTGTGGATGTGTTTCTATTTGGGAAGGAACAGTTCCCAGATTCAACCGAATCCATTCCCTACGACCTCATGGCCCTGTCTCCATTTGCACCAAATGGTTTATACAAAATTCTAAACCATGGTAATCTGGATTAGATCTACTTATATATTTAAATAGATAAAAATAAAGACAATGACATGTCTTATCAGGGTGAATGAGCTATAGTTCCTTCATAAGTTGAATTTCTTCCTGCTTAATCTTGATTGAAATGGGCGAGTGGCTGGCAGTGGCTCAGGAGGCAGAGCGGGCATCCGCTAGGTTAGCAGTTGGATTCCCTGCTCCCCTGTCCACATGTTGAAGTGTCCTTGGGCAAGACACTGAACCACACTGCATGGCAGCTTTGTCGGTATATGAATCAATGTATGTGTGAGTGACTGAGAAGCCGAAATCGTTAAGCGCTTTGGGAACTGTGAAAGTCCACAAAAGCACTATAAGTGCAGTCCATATCTTAAACAGCTAGATTTCTTTTCAATGTACATCCATAAAAACATACATGCATCTTTAACTGTCAACATACCTCTGCAACCTATTACCACCTCTTATTCTTCAACCTTTGTTCATAGCAGATTATTTAAGGCTGGTTTCAAAGTCTGTGTCATACACAACCACCTACACCTCCACCTCCACTTCAAGTAGCTTGTTTATCTGTGTGTGTGTGTGTGTGTGTGTGTGTGTGTGTGTGTGTGTGTGTGTGTGTGTGTGTGTGTGCACAACCACCCCCACCTCTCCTTCAAGCAGCTTGTGTATCTGTGTGTGTGTAGGTGTAGGTGTGTGTGTCTCTCTCCTCCTCCCCTTCAAGCAGCTTGTGTATCTCAGGTCGCTGTGTGTGTAGGTGTGTGTGTGTGTGTGTGTGTGTACCTCTCCTCTTCCCCTTCAAGCAGCTTGCGGTAGGCGCTGATCTCCATGTCCAGAGCCAGCTTGATGTCCAATAACTCCTGGTACTCGTCCAGCTGCAGCTGCA
This sequence comes from Aplochiton taeniatus, assembly GCA_017639675.1. Lineage (NCBI taxonomy): Eukaryota > Metazoa > Chordata > Actinopteri > Galaxiiformes > Galaxiidae > Aplochiton > Aplochiton taeniatus. The sequence continues at coordinate 20,306,837 of CM030178.1, read as the reverse complement.
TCCGCGTCCGCATGTCTGCCATCTCCCGGTCCTTGTCCTCCAAGCGCCGACGCATTATGTCCCTCTCCCGTGACAGCGCCTCCTCTAGCTCACGCACTTTGGCCTCCCGATCTGAAATCTGGAGAGAGTGAGAGAGAGAGAGATCAGTTTTCTAGTATAAGGAGAGGACATAGTATAAAACACCTCCCTCAGCTGGCGATAGGCTTCAATGGAAAGCTTGACTGATACCTTTAGTTCTCTGTCTCCGGTTTCCTTGAATCTTCCTAACTTTCTTTCATGATAAGTCTAGGATGTTTCCAGAATGAACACAGTGTGTGTGATGAGTCCGAATGTTGTGCCAGTGAGTGTGTACCTTCTTTTGGAGCTGGCTGAGCTGAGAGGACATGGCCTCCAGACGAACACGGCTTTGCTGCAGCTCCTCCTGGGCTGCTCCCATCAGATGGCTGTTTCTATTGGCACCCTGCTGGGCATTCTCCAACTGACAATAACCAATCAAAACAAAGACTGCCAGGTAAGATCTTCATACTGGTTTGTTGTGGCTACGCACTTTATAGCCCTGCTGCAAAAAGTGATTTATATTGAAGAAATAAAGGTATTATTTGTATTATTGATATTGTTATTATCGGTATGATAAAACAGCTTAGCAAAGGTTAGCAGTAATGTACCTTGGAGATGTAAGTCCTTTCAATCTCCTCCTTGTAGATCCGGACCTGCTCCTCATGCTGAGCTCGGAGCTCCATCAGGGCCTCAGCCAGCTTGCTCTCAAAGTCTGTGGCGCGACTGCCATCAATCTCCAACACGCGTGATCCATGGCGGCGGGTGGACTCTCGCAGCTCCTTCAGTTGGAAAACCAGTTTAAGAGGTATGCACCCACGGATGGGGAAACGCAACGGAGAAATACAGAGCTAAAAGGAGGATTGATGCATCACCTATCAGAAATACAGAGCTAAAAGGAGGATTGATGCATCACCTATCAGAAATACAGAGCTAAAAGGAGGATTGATGCATCACCTATCAGAAATACAGAGCTAAAAGGAGGATTGATGCATCACCTATCAGAAATACAGAGCTAAAAGGAGGATTGATGCATCACCTATCAGAAATACAGAGCTAAAAGGAGGATTGATGCATCACCTATCAGAAATACAGAGCTAAAAGGAGGATTGATGCATCACCTATCAGAAATACAGAGCTAAAAGGAGGATTGATGCATCACCTATCAGAAATACAGAGCTAAAAGGAGGATTGATGCATCACCTATCAGAAATACAGAGCTAAAAGGAGGATTGATGCATCATCTATCAGAAATACAGAGCTAAAAGGAGGATTGATGCACCACCTATCAGAAATACAGAGCTAAAAGGAGGATTGATGCATCACCTATCAGAAATACAGAGCTAAAAGGAGGATTGATGCATCACCTATCAGAAATACAGAGCTAAAAGGAGGATTGATGCATCACCTATCAGTAAGCAACTACATTTCTTCAGAAAAGTGTAACTTCAGATTGGCTTCTAACAAAGGGTAAGAAATCAGTTAGAAAGGGGAGGGGGTCCCACCTCGGCATAAAGGGTCTTTTGGAACTCAAGCTCCTCTTTCAGAGTCTGCAGGCGGTTCTCTGCATCCACTCTCCTGAGCATCTCATCCTGCAGCTGCTGCTTTGTATCAGTGAGGCTTCCTTCCAGCTAAAAAACACACACACACACACACACACACACACACACACACACACACACACACACACACACACACACACACACACACACACACACACACACACACACACACACACACACACACACACACACACACACACACACACACACACACGGTGTTAAGGCTCAAAGTGCAAGACTTCAAAGGCTTCACTTGAACAACCTGTTCAGGAAAGGTGTCTTCATGGCACATATTCAAATAGATAGCAGTTGTGAGGTTAAACTGCGAATGATAATAATCAAAAGCAATGTAGGGGTACTACTAATTTTATGGATGCTACGTGTGTATGTGTCGTAAAGAAAAAGTGGCCATGGAACCCAAGGAATCCAAATGAAACTAATCTCACATGAACTTAATCCGGTAACAATATATAAACAGAAGTGATATAATAATCAAGCTTGTACTATATTTACAAACAGTCATAATTGGCCATGACACTATAACTCCCTGTGCAATTCCCCAATGGTAAAATAGACAGCTGTTCTTACCTTGGCCAGCTGGGCCTTGACCTCCCGGACCTCAGCCTCCAACGAGCGTTTCTCCCCCAGGGCGGTGGTGAGGGAGGCCTCCTTGGAGTTGAGCAGAGCCTCCAGGTCTTTGAGTCGGGCCAGGGCGGCCTCAAGGTCAGACTCCTTCTTACCATTTCTGAGGGCAAAGTGAGAGAGAGTAGCAGCAACGTTAGTAATTCCTTCAGTTTGGACTTCATTAAATAGCCTTGATGGCACAATGTTCCTAATGGCAATGTACAAAAAAGTGATCATTATTTTGCTTATGTTCTTCTATTGTGTGAGAATATTGAAAGAACCACAATGCCACACAACAGAAAACAAGTTAAACTAAATGATGGTGTACACTGGAAGTCCACATGGTTTTCTTTTGAGTCCCACAACTACACTACATCTCCCAGAAATACACGTGTGTTGTCTTTCCATCAGGCCCTTCCAATAACTTGAGGACTCAATAGCTCAACCTGCAACCCTAGTTAAAAAAATGGACCAATCCTTTCAAAACAATAGAAAATGTAATCCTCCAGGAAATGGGCTTTCACTCATTACATCCAGCCCCAGAGGCTGAGAGCTCATTGTCTCTCTCACACACACACACACACAACAGAAACCAAGTTAAACTGAATGATGGTGTACACTGGAAGCCCATGTCTCTAATGATGCCCATCTGCTTGGGGTAATAACTTCCAGACAGCTCAACCCAGACCTCATGGACCTCTTAACATCTGCCACCCTGTCAGAGGATGTTGTGTGTTCAGAGACATACTTGTGGAGTAGATGGAGAACACTCTGTATTGTATGAAGTCGATGGACATATATAAAATCTCTGGCCTGGGCGTTACGGTTTGGCTAATGTTTACAATATAGAGTGAGAACGAAAGAGAGAGTGTAAAATACAGGAAACAGTCCAGAGTCCAGTCCAGTACAGGAATGTAACTGCCTCCAGGCTATGGATGACTAACGGCTCTTTGTTTATCTCAGTCAACTACGGGAATGGAACCAGCCTCACAAGGACAAAAACGCCTTGCTGTTTGGCTGTCCCGTTGCCATGACAATAAAGGACTGGTTGCCAGGCTCACTTACCATTGTAATCTCTCATATTGTCTATAGGATGAATGATACATTGTGGAAAGTCTAGTATGTATTTCTGAGGTACATATATTCCTTTGCAGCTGGCCAGGAAATTTATAAAATGAGTAAGACTTCCATACAATTTAGACAACATTGTTAATAGACTTGGTGCTGCTAGGCAGGCAATATGACATTATCCAAAACTTGATATTATTTAAAAGGTAATCGTTTTTTTTTTCCATTTTATAATATGACACTGTAATCCATCTTCATCAAATGAGTTTGTCAAACAGAAGAGTCTTTGTGGAGTTCCATGGGAAACTCGTGACAAAGCAGAAATGCAAAGCTGCATCTGCACTGATATACATAAGACAGGAGTTATAACAATGTTATCGCTGCGGTCTCAAATACATTTTTTTGCTTATGGCACAATGTTTACATATCTTTTTGCTCACGCAAACCTTTAGCAAATCAGGTCCAATGTGTCTGAGATTAGCTGTCGTCCCCCCCCCCCCCCCCCCCCCCCCCCCCCCCCCCCCCCCCCCCCCCCCCCCCCCCCCCCCACCACCACCACACTAATTTGCGCTGATCTCCGTTTACTTGTGCCAAGTCCAAATCCTTCTCGTCCATGTTGCTCTTGTCCTAATATTTCCGTATGTTTGAAGGCTGCTTTTGGATTCCATTTCCATCAACTATCTCGAGATTGTAAATTTGAATCCAGTTTTAGTGCCCGTAAATTCCTCTGCCCGGTAAGCAGCAGCTCCAGAGCACCTTTCCCATAGAGAGCCAGGCTACTAAGACATAACGGCACCCCTAACCATATTTTTTTGCATAAAAAACGAACCGTAGTTAACATTGGGTTGAAATGTAATCCTGGGTGCACTCATCGGGGAAATAAAAAATATGAACAACAATATGAATTCAGAGCTTGCATTCTTTATTGGACAGGTAAAGCTGTTAACTGTTGTTTTCCTCAACTTTATACTGCAAATATCATGTTTGTTGGAAATTGTTCGTTGACCTGAATGTTACAATGCGTAGCTCTCACTCTACCACCCACACACGCACACGCACACACACGTGTAAATACCTCCTGTATGGGTGTGGCACTAGAATGAGTCAATGGAAAAATCTCTCCAGTATACCATTATCCCTGTTCAAACATAAAGCTGTTCATGCCAACTGACGAAGCCATTAAACCAAGGTCAGAATAGCATGCCTTCTATTGAGTCTGGTCTACTCACTCATTTGATCAGATTCTGGAAGGTCAGAATAGCATGCCTTCTATTGAGTCTGGTCTACTCACTCATTTGATCAGATTCTGGAAGGTCAGAATAGCATGCCTTCTATTGAGTCTGGTCTACTCACTCATTTGATCAGATTCTGGAAGCCTCCAAACCGTGTTCTCATTTCTCTAAACCTTAAGACACAGAATTCAAAACCCTTGAATTCAAAACCCTTGCAACACAGTGTGTTCAAAATCCTACAAATGACAGTCATATCATTGAAGAAATCTTGCAACTTCTGGAAAATTGGTTCAACTAACTAATTTATGGTGAGATACTATAGGTTAGGTAATGTTAGGACTCGCACGCGTCGAAATTAGTTTTGGATTAAAGGATGAGGGTGTAATTGGTGTTCACACAAACAACATTTAACTAGAGAAACAGAAAACCGTTTGGCAGAATAGTGAGCCCGCAAAAGGAAGAGAGACAGAATAGTGAGCCCACAAAGGAAGAGAGACAGAATAGTGAGCCCACAAAAGGAACAGAGACAGAATAGTGAGCCCACAAAGGAACAGAGACCGAATAGTGAGCCCACAAAGGAACAGAGACCGAATAGTGAGCCCACAAAGGAACGGAGACCGAACAGTGAGCCCACAAAGGAACGGAGACCGAACAGTGAGCCCACAAAGGAACAGAGACAGAATAGTGAGCACACAAAGGAACAAAGCTGGTCCCAAAGGCTTACTGGTAATAACATTGCAGTCTAGTAGTTTTTTTATATTTTTTTTTATATATTTTTTTTTAAGACTTGCATCCATATGGGCAAACCAATTCTGCTCGATACCAGTACAACCATAATAACAATCTGTACTGAAGGAAATTAAACCAAATTGAACATCTACATCCCATCAACCATCCTAAATACTGCAAACACGACGTTCTATTCACTTAAATGTTTGACATACTTAACGCGAAATGAGTCTCAAATAAACGTTATTGAGGGTCATGTAGGGATATCGTAATAAAATGGAGGTTATATAACTTACCAAATGAGTATGTTTGTGGAACCACCCGCTTTGCCAATTTCCAAATGGGAACCTTCTGTCTGTGTGTGTGTGTGTGTGTAGGCCCCAGCATCCTAAAGTAATTTACTGACAATGAGTGAGTGTTCCAGAGCTTGGCTCTAAGAGAGAACTCTTTACTATGGAAACTCTGATGTAGGCTCTCACTCGACACACAACTATATTTATTTTCCAAACAGACCAAATCTCATCTTTGAACCAAATCCAGTCCATTGAAAACCAAGTCATTCTCCTTTTTCCAAACAGCACTCAGCCAGTTCCCTTTAGAATTTCCCTTCCAATACAGAACATGTAGAAACGGAAATCCTCCTGAGGTGCTGAGGAAAAACAAGAAAACCAGGCACTTGGTGCCAACTTGGGCCAAAATGTCCTTGAGTCCATTTACAAGCTCACTGATTGAGTTCCTGAATACCTTGTCAAGAGAACACTGTCCATGTATCCTACCTAAAGCATGTTGTACATCTTTAATGAGAGTTTCAAATGTGAAAATGATGGCACAAATCTCACAAAGGATACAAAAGGGTCCATCATAGGATATCAGAATGATATTATTGCAATCTTTTCTTGACCCACTTTGCAAAACTACATCAATTAAAATGACAAGGTGGATTATAACAAGACCAAAGCAGCAGTCGAGTATGAGTCATTCAGAGCAAGCCACTGGACATACCACAATGCCCACAGCTTTAGAGCAGGGAGGGGTTCCTGAAGCAGAAAAGAACACAAATGAGACTCTAGGAGACAAACAGCAATGTTCCTGGCCCAGGCTGTTCTTTCAGTCAGAGATTCAATTGAAGCAGAGCAGAGGAGTTACTTGTAGACTTGAATTAGACCATGAGACGGACAAGACTACACTAACATTTCTAATGAGTGTCCACTGACCAGCAAGTACTTTGGCATACCTCCCACTTGTGTCCAATCCAAAGGTCATTGGGAGTATTACTGCCTACCACAGGTCAGCACAGAGACGTTTGATAGGCTTGTTTTACGGACACATAACCTACAATGTGTTCAACAAAGCCTTCTTGTTCAAGAGTAGAACTTCTATATTTTAAATACTTGAAAACATTATCCTTTGATAGTTTTCTTGTTTTGTTTGGGAAAGTGTTCTGGAGCAAAAAGGTTCTTTGTAAATTGTGTCCAAATTATAGAATACTGAATGAATAGGCATACTTTACATCCCCTAAGCAATGCTTTGTTACTGTGTCTTTACATCCCCTAAGCCAGGGGTGTCAAACTCAAATACCCAGTGGGCCAAAATGTAAAACCTGAACAAAGTCGCGGGCCAACATTGAACACATTAACCTTTTAATATGGACCCAAAAAAGTTTTGCTTTAACATTGAATATAGAACAAGCATCGCTTATTACCATACAATATATAATTTAATAGTGGAGACATGCAAAATCGAATTTCAAATGAAAACACATCAATGGCATTCATTTATTAAATTAAAAGTAGTAATTTGGTATTGTCTCGTGGGCCAAATATAATTACCTCGCGGGCCAAATTTGGCCCGCGGGCCAGAGTTTGACACCTATGCCCTAAGCAATGCTTTGTTACTGTGTCTTTACATCCCCTAAGCAATGCTTTGTTACTGTGTCTTTACATCCCCTAAGCAATGCTTTGTTACTGTGTCTTTACATCCCCTAAGCAATGCTTTGTTACTGTGTCTTTACATCCCCTTGCCATTTACAACACATGCAGTTATCACCCATTGTTTAGAATATATTGCTATACTGCAATTCTGCATTCCCATCCCACCCCCAACAATCACAATGCAATCATTGTAGTATGAGAATCATATTTTTCTGGGAACTTAGAATATGGACATTAACTAAATTCAACAACAGGATTAAAAAATAAATAAATAAAAATAAAAAAAGTCTACAGCATTTACAAATGGACAGTCATAGACCAATGTCACATTAATAAGGGGAGCATTTTGTAGAATTTCAGTGTTTAATATGGTTGTATAAAACAAGCAGACTGTAATAACACACTGTCCTTATGGAGGAAATGGGTTCGCACTGTATGATAAGAAGTGTGCACTTCCTGCTGTGTCATTCACTGGGAATAATGGAAGAAAAGCGGGGATGTCACACTGACATCAGAATGCACACATACAGCACCCAAGACCTAAAGTCAGAGTACAATGGATGTATTATTTACCTTTACCATACCAGGTTAGTCTCATTGAGATTCACAATCAATAACAGACAGCAATGATATCCCTAATAGACTACGTTTAAATTGCAATGAGCATTTCTGGACATAATTGATATAGTATCAAACTGTGAATTAAGCTAAAGGTGTTTTCTTTTTTTTTTTTTTAAGGTTTTTTGCTTAAACAATTGGCCCATAAAATAATGATCAAATCTCCATTGTGAAGATTCTACCTGGCCTTCCCTGACTCTGAGCCAATGGGTGTGTCCCTCTCAAAGTCTTCCTCATAGAGGCCTTGGTTGGTGGAAAACCTGGAGAGGGGCGTGGCTGTTCAGTGCATCCATCATGCAAATAACAGAAAATCTTTAGACAACTTTTGATAAACAGAAACTACGTTGTCCGTGTATCTATAAATATGACAGTTATATTACAGAATTTAGAAAAAGTATTTAATCCATTGTCCAATTAGGCATCTGGTATATGCTACAGCAAGCGCATTGTGTCAGCAGTCACCACATAGATGCCTATTTAGGTCTGGTCCAAAGAGGTTAGACTGTCAAGGAGCCATCTGTCTGGAGCAGTAATGGATTGGACAAATACAGCTGCATAAAAATATGTCATGCTTATCAGCAGAAACAGGCCTTCACACACTACAACTGATTAGTAACAACTACAGATTGTTGACAGCTACCACTGTTACCATGCCTATTGCACATCAACGCAATGTTCAATATGGTGTGTATTGGAATTACGAGAAAACTAAAACAGTACCATAATATTAGCATCACTATATCCCAAATAGTAACATATTAGCATGCAGCAATCACATTGTATCTTACCAAAGGACAGTTTTTCCTCTTTAAGAGCTTCATGATGAGTGTATTACAGAACATGTTAAACTCTTCTTTACCAGTGGCAAGTCAATATAAAGCAGTTCATAGTATAACATTACACAGAACTCCAGGGCCAGGCCTTGGAGGTTACCATGCAAAGAGGAATATTCCCAATGTTCTACAGGCTCTGGTCCAGGTCTTGTAGGTTACCATACACAGAGGAACATTCCCAGTGAACCACAGGCTCCGGTCCAGGTCTTGTAGGTTACCATACAGAGAGGAACATTCCCAGTGAACCACAGGCCCTGAATAAACCTCTGAGTCACCAGGCAGTCATATGTTCATGCCAAGACTGGTGGATTCCCGTGGCAACCAAACACTGACAAACAGTCTAGTAGACAAAACCCGCCAGCGCTGGACTGTCATACTTTAAGGTAACAAGGAAATTCCTCCAGTGAGAGGATATTTGTGAAAAGGAGTAATATAAAGCTGTACTGTACCAACACAATGTTTAAAGGTTGATGACTAAGTAAGGTCATGTCTTTCCATTAACTAAATATGCATACAGAGTTGTCAGACCTGTAAGGATGGCCAACGCCCTAACCAAAGGCCACAGCAGAAAACAAATTCATCTCCATAACCACTCCCCTGCCTGCAATATTGACACACCCGTCCACACGGTGTATGAGCTTTTTGGTACTTCATAATTCAATTTATTAAATTACAAACACAATTTGGATGATTGTGGGAAAAGAGCTGATCTGTTTTACATCTGTTAAATTCCCAGTTTATGTTGGGAGGAGATGTTGAGTAGCTTGGTGTAAGTCTGGCACATTCTCATTCAGTTTTTTGCCTTACATACACTTTTAAAAGATATACTTCCCCGCATAAATATTTCCAATTAAAGAACACATTTGAAACAGTACTATATACACTTAAGTACAATTGTATTACTTGTGGTTTGTATTCACAGGCTGTTTCTGGCACATTCCTGGGGAGTCTACAAAGGCTTCTGCCTGCTAGGTGCAGACTAAGCCCATGCTTTAAACACTGAAGACCTGTCATGAGGCCTATAATCCACACCTAATAAAACAATCTGTTTGTCTGAGGTGTGGCCCTTGAGACAGGTACAGCAAAAGCCCCAAGGAGCGTTACTGTGATCCCTGACCTGCTTTAGAGCCTGAACTACAGGGAACATCCTCTTACTGTCAGGTATGTCTACACCCCACTCTGGACAGTTTATGAGGAACTAATCATCACAGAGTAAATGTCGGCTAGGCATGTGTTGTACCACTTTTCGTACACTACAAAAAGTACGTTATTTTTTTAACAGGCCCAGCTAATGATATGAAAACATCGCAGATATACAAAAAAAATTACAATCATACTACATCCCAAGGAACTTCACGCTCCTCTGAATCCATGATCGAGTTCATGTAAATCTATACAACATTCATTCAAGCAGTTGGAAAGGAGTGTTGAGTGGATTGTGAGGTCAAATCCTTTAAGAAATGTAGTAAATGAGCAGACCGGCACAGGTTGATGTGTTACAGCATGCTCAGGCCAAAAAATATATTTTTTAAGAAAATCTGTCTTGCACCTTATCATCATATACTATGAGCTGCCAGGCAAAACTGACCAAACAATTAGTATGAATGTATGCGTTGACACTGTAAGCACACTCATGTGCAACAAAATTAAACTTAGAGCAGCTAGCCATCCTGGAAAAAGGATAAGGTCCGAGGTCCTATGTGACCTTTGGTCACTACCACTTATTGGAACGGAGTCCAGTCTGCTCCCACAGCAGCACAGTGCAACGCCTTCTCTAATCTCATACTACCTCCATTCATACCATCACATCATTCCATCTCCAATCATCCTACCTTGCTTTTAGCTCCTTGTAATCCTCCCGGACTTTTCCCAGCTCCAACTGTAGGCGTGCTCGTTCTTTGGCCACCGAATCCAAGGTCTTGCGAGCGTCAGCCAGTTCCGTCTCATAGGCAGCCTTGACACCACTCAGCTCACGACTGATCTCTGTCTCAGACTCAGTGATGCGCAGCCGAAGCACAGAGTTTTCTGATTCAAGTGAGCGCACCTTGTCAATGTAGATTGCAAGGCGATCGTTGAGGTTGCACATATCCTCCTTCTCCTGCAGGCGGGTGATGCGGGCTGGTGAGACTGCGCCCCCACTGCGGCCGGTGCGTTTCTGTCCAGGGGTTTCCATGGTAGAAGAGGGGCCACAGAAAGATGCCTACGGTAGAGGAGGGACTTACTGGTGTAGTAAGAGGAAAGAGAAAAAAGTTGGTTTAAGATAAAGCCTTTCGAGCCTGGTCCAGTTACTGATTAATCCAGTTAACTTTTTTTTTCAAAAGTGACCTCCTACAACATTATAATGTGCACAAGTATAAATTGTTTAGAGCTTATACAAAGATTAAACCTGATTCTAACTTTTGACCTGACGATGTGTAATGACGATGTGAAAAACATTAACCAATAAATTATTGTAAAATGAGAATAGACTAACACATTTTTTCATCTGAATGTCCAGAAACTGAGGACAGACAACAAAATAATTGGCATTACCCTTTTTTGATTTGTTTCATAATTACCTTTACCCATACCAGTGGTGTAATGTAACAAAGTAATAATACTTTGTTCCAGTACTTGGGGGAATATCTGCAGCCTACTTTACTTGAGTGTTTATATTTCTGCCGACTATCACTTTGACTCCACTACATATAATTAAAATGTGTAGTTTTACTCCAATACGCTCCCCTGAACACCTTCGTTACTTGCAACCAACAAAAATCCTCAACCTTAGTAGTCCGCCCGTGGCTCTCCGTTGCCACGAGGAGCGCATAGGCCCAGATACTCAGTGAGCGGGATCTTCACTCACCAGCTGCAGAGCCAATGTTTTCTTTTTCTATTTTAAAGTCCACGAATACATTTTTCTCGTTGAACCAATAAAAGGTAGCGGTTCAAGTTACAAGCACCATTATTGACACCTGTTAATTCATTGTGATTTCGTCATGTTCGTTCAGTGGAGCAATGTTTTCTGACGCGCAGTTTTAAACTGCACTTAAATATGGTTTTATTAAGTGCCGTGATTGGTAAGCACTTACACCTGTAGGCTATAAGAGTCCACATCTAGTTTGAACACTTGCATCTGTAATACGGTAGACCTACCTCACAGAACAATCAACGAAACTAAAATTGTGACCATTGTTTTTTCTGGAGGTGGGTGGGGGCGAATTAACGTGTTTTAGGTCTACTGGCCTACTTCTACTTTAAATACTCAAGTAGACCTACAATAATTAGGCGACCAGAAAAGGAATTTTAATACTACTGTAGATCTACGGTTAATCTTGGACTTTTACTCAAGTTGTAATCTAATGGATGACTTTTCTTTCACCAGTCATTTTCTAATCAGATTTCTCAACTTTTACTTAAGTGCTGCTTTTAGGTGCTCCACCTACCACTGACCCACACCCACGTAAATGATCCTCACATGAGTTGCCACAGCATTGACTCAAACCACGAAAAACCATTACATCTTTCCTAAGATGTTCATTTACTTAAAATATTTTTAAACGAGAGGAAGCAGCAATAGTACATATATTTTGGAGCGCAATACATGCCCTTCAGTACCAGTCAAGCCATTGAACTTGAAATAATCTAACTAAAGAACATTCAAAATGATATCTACCATTTACTGCAGTCTAAAGTGCATAATTAATTTCCAAAGTCTTACATTAAGGTGGCTGCGTGAGTGTGTCTGTTGAAGCCTCCCAGAGAGAACCTTTTCGAAGTGTATCTGCCGGAGTCGAAGACGTAGCTGATAAGGCTTCTGTGTAATAAAAGTTTATCTGCGTATTTCCTAAGAGGGTTCCTGTGCGTGCGCCTTTTCCTCAAATCCCAAACTGGCAGTCTTGCATTTGTTGAGTGAGAGAAGAAGGCGGCGCAGAAAGGAGGAGTCAGGATCGTATCATTGCTATTTCTAACGTTTTGTCTTCATTTTACATAATTTGGATTTGGTTTATTTATACCAATATGATCTCAACAACTTATCTTTCAAAACTAATTTAAAGAAACCAAAAATAGCACAGGCCTACCTGAAACATATAGGTTATGGTATATCAGGTCAGCGAGTGATTGTGCATGTGGCTCTCATCCACATTGAACATTATGCCACATTGCTCCCCAAACAACAGATAGTCCCGTTTTTACTGATCAGTTTCTTTGTTCACTTGCTACATTGTAGCCAACGCCGACTCCAACATTTCCCTAAAGACAGGCTGGACTGCTCCACACGCCATTTCCCTTTGATTCCCTTCATTTTTTCCCTACGTCATCGGTAGAATTCTGGTAGTGCGTGGACCGGACAGCTAATCTCCGGGGAGTGTTTGTGAGTGCGCGGTAGATTTAAATCAAAACACACCTCTCAAATCAAAGTGTTGGCTTGTATAAGCTAATTCACAAACACACACCTCTCAATTTGTGTAGGCCTACGTGAATATAATCCACCAACGTACACGCACACACCTTTGAACTTGAGTTCGTAGATATCCAGTGGCGCCAGTGTAACACTGAAATCTGGTGTGACCACCAAAAATGTGCAACAGTGACCTCTGCGGTCACACATTTCGATGGTCCCAGTTTTCGGTGTAACACCGAAACGACTACAAGAGTGGGGGTGCAAGAAGGGGTGTGTGGGTGCGAGGTGTTGAAGCAGAGCTATTGGGTGGGTATGGGTGTTTGTCTCTTGTCAGAAAGGTATATTCTATTCAAATTCAGTAAACTATTTGCATTGTTGAATTATCCATTTTTTATTGTCAAACCTGTCGGGATGAGGTTTAGCTATAGACCTACATGTAGGGTTGCACAACTTACCGGTACCAAGGTCCCGCAATACTCATGATACCATACTGGTAATATTGTAGCAAATAAGCGTGTAGACAAGCAGATGGTATTATTGATACATACAGAATGATATTATTTAGGCTATAGCAAGCTGCAGGTTGGGAAACTACTTTCGGGCGGCGCATGTTTGCAAAATTGGAGCACCACTGTACCAACTATACTCGGGGCAATTATGGTTATGATTAACTAAGTAAACTTTGAAATGTACTTTTATGAAGTAATGTAGCCTACCTTTATTGAGTAATAAAGCAACATAGCTGACCTTTCTGTGTTGAATGGTATCAAATGGTCAGCACCTGGAATCCCCTTGGTGATTAAACATTTCAAGCAGCTTACTCTGGCTTGGTGTAAAGCGCTAGCGATCCAGTCGACCTTCTAAAGACACTCATTCTGAGCTTGCGGGGGTCATTCATGACATTCCCGTCTTATCTATTTCTTAGAATATAAGGCATAAACTTCTCATAGACTTCACTTACATGACCAGAGTCTCCTTTGCATTGTATAGGGATTTTTTTGGAATGTACTGTCATTCATTAATACATTAACGAATACACTTCAAACTACTCACGATTCTGCTACATCTTGATCTAACTAGGCTACATCTATCCCTTCCATTTGTTTTGTTACAGTGGCAGGCCTCTTCATCTAGACCCATCTTTTTGTTTTAAGAGCAGGAAATTGTATGCAGCAATACCAACACTTAAACCGTTGAACTTTTATCTAGCTCGGGCGCCCCCTGTCTTTTGTATTGTCTTATTTTCTGACAAGACAGACATGGACGCCATCCTCAGGGCAATTCATATACCGTTCTAAATAATAAAACAGACATTTACGGAGGATTAAAATTGTCTGTATTTGTTGCCAGGGTCAAAAAATTAAGTATTGAGCAGTTAAGTGTCTTGTGGAATGTAGGCTACCACTACAACTCTGCGATTTCAGATTAAGAACTATACAATGAATAGTAGTCCTATTTAAAATCAAAAGGTTTAGTCTATAACTAAAAAGAAGTATGTGTCATGCAGGCCAGGCCCCCTGCTACGCTAAAGAAAAGTGTTGATATATTTATAATGCTAAAATACTGGCGTCAGCCAAATGCTAAAAGCCCAATTGATTCACACATGAGCTTACAATTTACAAAGAAAATTGGTTTTAAGGCTCTAAACTGGTAATGAAGTTGTAATTATCCTACCTTAGACAACAAAGAAAATAACATGTTTAGTCATACCTTAGTCATATCAATTCCTTGCTCTAATCAGGGCTAGAGGCGTGTGAAGCTTTGGAAGATTGAAGGGCTTCCGGTTCCATTTAGGAAAACATATTTCTTTATGGTTTTAATCCACATCTAAAATGCCCTCAGAACAAGCAGGGAATATAAATACAAGCCTAACAATCTCTCTCCCCCCAGCACTGCTGGAGTATAACCCTGCAGTAAACTCAATGCTAACTCCAACCCTAACCCAAGCCTACCTAACAATCTCTTAACCATGTTCCATTTATCTGAAGCAAAAAAATATATATATAATAATAATATCTAATTCCCCAAGTAACCTTTAGTATTACAGGGGTCATTGTGGGTGTGTTCTTTGACTGATGGATTTGTCATTTAAAAGGAATGAAATGTAAAATTAATAAAAAAGGCCGAAATACTGCTACCAATTCAGACGTGCCCACAATACCAGTCCTACAGTATGAACAAGTGGCCCAAATCATTGAGGTTTTATTTTGTAAGTTATATGAAAACAGCAGTTACAAGAAATAAACACACACAAACGAATCAAAGTAGAACTAAGGAATACCAAGCAAATTAATGATTGTGCACCTATTTCAACATGTCCAGATCAAGAAGGTTATGTGTATGTGAGGGCAGTAAGGAAAACAGTATCATAAAGGCTGTCTATTGCAGCCCATCAAGGCTGAAACAACCAGACAGGCCCCCAGACAGAGTACGCTGTTGGTAACATTATACCTGATACATCCTTCATTGATTGGGGCCTTGGGCTCCAGGCAGACCCCATTAATGCAGGCAGATGATCTCTCAGTCTCTACTGTGTCCCACTGACAAACGTCTACGTCCGTTTTGTTTTGTTTGTCACTTCCGGAGGAGAGCGCTGCTGGCGTCTGGTTTGACTGCCGCTTCTCCCTGGTATTTTGTTTGTTAGGTTTGTAATGTTGTTGCCTGTCTTAGCTTTTGATTCGTTTTCCAGTCAAGAAGTCTGTCATATATTACCCCCCTCACCCAACCAACGAGGTCTCTGAGATCATCTACTGCCGGCCAACTCATCGTACCACAGTCAAACCTACAGAGACTTGGGACCCCCCCCCCTTCACACTCATACACATACTCATCCCTGCTCTCTCCTACGTCCCTTCCTAATCTCACTACCGTTTTCCTTTTCCTATGTCATCTATGTTATCATTTGTCTATGTCTTTCTTAGTTTATTTCATATGTGTTTGTTCTATGTATCTGTTCTAGTATGTCCTCAATTGTAAAGTGCTTTGGATGTCTGAAAAACGCTATATAAATTAAATGAATTATTATTATTATTAAACCTGGCCCATATAAATACACACTGGTTATTTAGAGAAATCAAGAGGACAAACCTGGCCCATATAAATACACACTGGTTATTTAAATCAAGAGGACAAACCTGGCCAATATAAATACACACTGGTTATTTAGAGAAATCAAGAGGACAAACCTGGCCCATATAAATACACACTGGTTATTTAAATCAAGAGGACTAACCTGGCCCATATAAATACACACTGGTTATTTAAATCAAGAGGACAAACCTGGCCAATATAAATACATACTAGTTATTTAGAGAAATCAAGAGGACAAACCTGGCCCATATAAATACACACTGGTTATTTAAATCAAGAGGACTAACCTGGCCCATATAAATACACACTGGTTATTTAAATCAAGAGGACAAACCTGGCCCATATAAATACACACTGGTTATTTAAATCAAGAGGACAAACCTGGCCCATATAAATACACACTGGTTATTTAAATCAAGAGGACTAACCTGGCCCATATAAATACATATTAGTTATTTAGAGAAATCAAGAGGATAAACCTGGCCCATATAAATACATACTGATTATTTAAATCAAGAGGACAAACCTGGCACATATAAATACATACAGTATTTATTTACTGTATACTGTATACATAGTGCCAGAAGGCACTTCTTGAGTTACGTATTCTTTGTGAAATGCAGGTCTAACATAAAGGAAAGACTTAGCCCTACCTGGCTTGCCTGGGCTTTTGGTGGAGGCTATGATGTGTTAGTCCACCTCAAATGCTGAGTGTCTGCCACATCTTTCCACTTGATAAGGTGATTATTGACCTGATTAATTAGATAAATCCAGACGACACACATTTGCACAAATAAAATAATGATAGAGACACAGACGTAGTTTTGATTTTGACATAGAAGTGATGGACCACGAACCTTGTAAGGGGGTCCGGGGGCATGCTCCCCCGGAATACAATTGTTTACATTTTAAAGATAAATGCATCCAACTGGTGCACTTTGAGAGTAAAATTAAAAGGTTAGACTCAATAAATGTTGATGATAAAACAGTAACCACCGACATTGTTATTATATTTCAATTTAATCAATTTGTAGATATAGTAGCCAACACACTCATGAAGATAGTTTTTTGGTCAATATGATTATGTAAACATCTAACATTACCGTTTAGCTTTCTGTACTTCATGCTAGAACATCTAATCAAGCACGTGACCAATAACCAATAAGTACCCTAATCACGCAACACAAGAAATTCCTTACTCAAATCTGTCAGCTGAATGGAACCTTGGAGGACACATTTTAGGGTAAGTAGTTACCTTTTCAAACCAATGATCTCTACATTCTGTCTCCTGACAAAAAACACATTGATGCATGCAATAATGTATGGCTTAGCTACTATAATAATAATAACAACTTTATTTAACCAGGTAAGTCAGCTGAATGAACGAATTATTTTTTACAGTGACAACCTGGTCCAAGAGGCAGGCAACGTGACAAGACACAAAATACATGCATAGTACATATACAAACAGTTCAAATGTCTACTTTTCTTTTTGGCTGCCCTTCTTACTTACATTTATAATATTGGTTGCTCACTTTAGTCCACATGCTGTGCATCTACTTGACGGAGCATTGAGCTTTTGCGCTTCTTCCAATCCTGTAGCTCCAGCGAGCCTCTCACACGTTACCAAGAAAAGGCAAAGCCAATGCCATTAGCGATATGGTTAGCAAGGCGGGGATCGTAGTAGAGAACAAGATCTGTTCATCCGTTTGTGTACCAAAATACATTGACTAGACAATGACAAAGGTGGTTATATTTAAATGTTTTGAGCAGAATTATTGCTAGGGACAATTCAGTAGTCGCTGGATGTTGGTAGGGACGTGTCCCTACTCTCCCTACTAAATTATATGCCAGTGGATAGAGAAAATGTGGTCGGCGCATTATCAGTAACCAACTCCAAAAAACACGTCCAACGCAAATGCTGATAAGCAAGGACATAATGTGAAAACTTAAAAGAAACATTGATCCCGCTTTATTGCATATTCCCGGTGAAGAGACGACAATCCGTGGGACTTGCAGATCATGGCTACACAGCGTTGGTGGTCCAGGGGTGTTTTGGGGAGCCATGCTAACGGTTACCTAGAGCTCACTCTTTTGCTAGGCTACCACGTAACCAACTCAATACTGGACGTACGGACATAAAACTGATATCATCATCTCGTCTCGTAAATTAGGGCATATCTTATTTCCCAAAATGTTGAACTATCACTTTAACAATATTCCTGTTGTGTGCCAAGCATATGACGAGGTGATTGTTATGTCAGGGAACAAAAACAAAGTCCAGAGGAAAATTCGGAAAGACTATACCCAACAGGAACCCAGCTGCTTCAATGCCTAACAAGAGAAAGCACTCTTGCTCATTTCAATCAGGCCCCACATAACAAACACAAACGCTTGGTTCATGCATGTCTGGGCACGGCACTGCATACTCGTAGCCTTATGCCAACCTGGCCTCGGTTCCAGCTTTCTACTTATATGGTTATACTGAGTTTGACAGTCAAAGTCCGTATAAAAGAGGTGGAGACTAGCAACGCGTGACCATTCAAAACAATCAATAAAGTATTGCACTGTCAGAGCTTCAAAGACAGGTGGATTGCTGCTTAGGTGCTCTCCAGTATTGGAACAGAGTCGCACAAAACCAGGAAGAGGGTGTGTCTTGAAAGGACGAGGGTTTCGCCTAAGAGTGAGGGACGTTTATAAGTGCCAATTAAATGCGTGCCTTCCAGACTGGAAGGCTGAGAGAAGAGCACTTTTGTATATGAAAGTTTCCAGGCCTCCAGTCAAGTTTGAAAGAACGAGATTTGGAGGGATGGTTTGGCAAGACTAACCTCAACCTAAATTTAAATTAATCTGTCTGATTAAAGTCTTGATTGCCCTTTATCACTTGCAATGTACCACGGTAAATTGATTGAGATCTTGAAGATCCACCCGTGAGTGGTGAATCTACCAATTGTCACAGTTTGGCAATCATCAATTCCATATACCTCAAAATACATTTATAAAAGTTTATTCCAGAAAAGAAAAGACGTCTTAAAAAGTTCATTATTTCACCCCTTTCAAGCGTCTTTTATACGACTCACCAAAACATAATTAAAAAAAAATATATAATAATGCGTGTGATGTTGATGCTGTTGCCTCCTCTTCAGTAGTAAGTGCCCTCTTGTGGAATCTTAATGACATAACATACTGAACAGAATGTTGACTTTCTTCCTCAAAATGTGGCGTTTTGAAAAAAGGGAGTAGTGCCTGGCAATATTATTGCTGAACTGTTCGGTTAGTTAGGCATAGACAACAACATTCAGGCTAGCCCATCTGTGGCTTCACCCCTAAACACAGCACCAGCTCCTATGTACACATAGCAGGAGATCTTGCACTGGCCTTTGGGACTTTGCATTTAGTAGATGAGGAACATGAACCAATTAAATCCACACAAAAACCTATTGTAATTAAAAAACGTTTCTGATTAGTCAATATACAAGACTCAAGATAACATTGAGAACGCAAGATAACATTGACTAGTTTTTAACTAGAAACTTGAAATACTTGAAATAATGCAACCCAACGTGATCCGACTGGTCTGTGATTGCTTAATTTTCCTGATTCCCTCTCAAATGTATTTCTCATCAAACTCTATTTGAATTGCATTCAATTGTCTGTCTGAACTATCTTGAAATAAAAGTTGGAATGGACTTTAAAAAGGCATTACATTTAAAAACATAAAATTCTATGACAAACGGTGCCATCCAAATTCCAATTATGCTACAAACGGTGCCATACAAATTGTAATTATGCTAGTGAAATTCAAGTTATTACAATTCAAATTAAGTTTTTGGTTACACCAATCTCAGCCCATCATTTAATCATGTGAAGGTTGTTCTAATTTCAACAGTTTCTTTATTTTTTTTAGGTAAAACATGTAATATTGGACATTATCTTTAAAAAGTCGAAATCTGATTCTGAGTTTGCCATGCCAAAGCGAAAACACCTTACCCATCTAAACACACAGACCCATTACACATATAACACATGTTCAGATATAATGTAATAATTTTTACATGTTCTAAAACATAACACTCCGCAGTTGCGAAACCAAACGTGGTCTCTGTATGTCTACGTTATAAACATGTAAGGTATCATGGTTGTTGCTTAGTACATGTGTCTTTGTGTTATTCAACCATGCCGCACGGCGTGGCGTCTCTTGGAGACATTTTGACGACTATGTTGCGCAAGAAGGAAGCGCAGTTCTTTGTTCACCCAGGTTGCTGCGGAAGCTTCGCTCTAAGAAAATATGAGGGTTTTTCTGAAGATCGTCGCTACATACGCCCAGCAACGCCTGTTTTTTTTCCCTTTCTCTCCGACTGTCTCTTCTCTTGTAGCCCCCCTTTCATAATCCCATGAACAACGACACCCTGGACGACGGCGCAGTGACCTGCTGCAACCCAAAGGGTGGGCGGCACCCCGAAACATGTCGCCTAATAAATGCTGTGTTAAAATAGCACCATCCGAATTCAATGTTTATTCAGAATGAAAATCTACTAAAGTTCCACAAACGCGGAATTATTCCACAAAATTGGTGGAACGCTTTTATTTTACCTGCCTAGCTCATGGTCCAGGCAATTGAACTACAGGCTACTTTTTCCGATCTGTGGCATCATAAAGCATCTAGCACATTAATAAGCTTAAAATGTCGTTTCATGTGATGAGAAATTGTGGTCATTAGTGTAGTTGAATTCTTACATCAGTCATAAAGGTTCCAGTCTTTTCAATCGTTGCAAAGGGTTGGGAACGATGATCCATGAAACGACGAATGGTTGACTGGGACAAAGGACATGTTGGAAAATATTTTTCTCCATTTTCCATATTGTGGGGGAAAACTGCGGGGATAGTTTTCTGAGATGCCAAGGCGTACGAACCTGAGATGGAATAACAGAACTGGCCGCACGTCTGTCTCAGCAAGGAGGGGACTGTGTAAACCAGACGGGGTGGAGCATCGCCTACCCCTCTCAATGCAAACGGCCTTGTGTCCCGTTTGCCTAGAGGTGGGTGAATACTGTATTGAAAGTAAAGCGGACATAGAGAGGGGGTTGGTCTATGGGAGGGACTAGCGCAAAGGGGAATTACAAGGAGGAGGGGGCGAGGAGGCGGCACGGGTGCTGTTTCTCCAGTCTCTTTCCCCTGTCTTTGTCTCACACTCTTTTGTTAGCCATGCCTAGCCTGTTGGTACTAGCAGGGATCATGGAGAAAAATGGGAGCTACGGCGGAGATTTAGCCGGCTCCGGCTTCGGAAGCGAAGGTCTACTTGTGCCGCCAGACGAAGAAGAAGACGACTCTCGTGCCCTCAGGGTCGCGTTGGGCCAGTTGTCTCTACTGGGGCTCGGGGAAGGCGATGAGGGCGGCGGGGCTCCAACACCAGGAGTGCAGGACCGGAGTAACAATAACAATAACCATCAGAGTCATACCAACAATATTGGGGGTGTTGGAGACACAGGGATTCTACAAGGTAAAAGCAAGTTATGTGCCCTGTATGAGAGCTCCTCAAGTGAGACGAAAGGACGAGGCTGCAACATAACAGAATGCGTCCCCGTGCCCAGCTCGGAACATGTGGCCGAAATAGTAGGAAGACAAGGTAAAGGCTACCCCCAATGTTTCCTACTAAAGTTGTTCAGCTGTTTAGTTAGCATTTCAGAATAAATGAGTAGGAAGGCTGCCTTCGTGTTTTATGGTGCTTTGATATGGGTCTATATAACTGTTAATGACAAAGAAAAGGGAGTGGTGTGATATTGTTCTTATTCCATCAATACATTCATATTATGCTTTCGCACTCTCTTAAGGTGTGAGAACTTTACATACTTTAGCAGAAACTGAAATATAATTGGCAAAATATTGTAGCTATTGTCATTTTACTGAATAGAAAACAAGGGAGAACAAAGCAGGACTAGAACCGTTACCTCATGGGCGCATTATTCTACGTCCACGCCATCAATGTCATCTCACAGTCGCACACTCAGGCAGAGATAGACCTTGCTTCCTTTGTCGTCTGAAACGCGCGAGACTGTTCAAAAGATGCAACGTGCTTGGATGTAGTTTTCTGCTCTGAAATGTTTTTAACTTCACCATACATACCTAATTATTTCAACAATTTGGATAAGGCAAGTCAGTCTTTCTGTTTTAAGTAGTTGTTCACATGTATTTTTTGAACGTGGATTATGCTGTTTGTTTACGTTTTTGATTGCCTACAGGGCACACATTTGAAAACAATACAGAACATGTTTTTGTGAGAATTTATAGTAATTATAATTTTTTGCTTCAGTTTTCTTCTTTTCAAGCAGCTAGGGATCTTGGGGAGCTGGACTTAAAAAGTAAATGACAGCAGCTGTCAAACAAAGGTGGGAATGTTGGTGTAGTGAAGGGAGTGGTATAGCTTGTTAGATAGAGTTACTAGTTGGTACACAGGATGACCTAAGGAATTTCAGCGTGACTCAGCGAGAGGTCATCTTTAAGTTTGAGTTTATGTTTTAGGGGTTTGTTAGACTTTTTTCTTTTAAAAGCAGTGCACTGATTCATACATTTTTTTACAGCAAACTTAATTTGAACCTTTTGAAGACCTTTATGTCTTTCTGAAGGATTTTTCCAATTTGTGCTGTATGGATGTATTCTTTTTGGATCTATTGTCTACTGTTTCTTAAAGGGATGGATAAAAGGCCAGGGCTCATGCCCAGGAACCCAGCAAAGAGCTCCTTTAGAGCCCCACTTCACTCTCAATTTCTCAAAACCCTTTCCCAACTTAAGGGCTGGGGGAGATAGAGGTTAAGGTAGAAAGAAAGGCCATGCCACAGAGGGTTAAGATACACCAAATCAGCCTACGGGATAAATTATACATCATGATAGTGGGAGTCACACAGTTTCTCACCGTTAAGTCTAAGCAGTGTAGAAAAAGGTGGGTCACTTATTGGTATTTTTTCCCCTTGTGCTGATGTAGACTCAGTTTGTTCCAGTAAGTGCCCCACACCTCCCTGAGCAGCTTCTATTACTATGCAGTGTAAGCTTTGAATCTGAATGGGGTAAGTGAACACAGCCGGAGGGGGGATCCAGTGAGCAGCAAGAGAGGCCTTTTACCTTCACTGAGAAGAACTGCTGATTTGGGGGGATTTGAGATAAGATATTTTGGATTCAAAACCCTCGTTAGTTAGTGTTCACACCCCAACAACAGGACAGTGTGGCAGGGTAATGGTCCTTACTGGACATGCTCATTGGATCGTTTTCTGCTCTATCAAAGTCCTGGGCTTTAAGGTTAGACCGAGGTTACTTTAAAGTTAGACCGAGGTTACTTTTGTGACTTCTTCTAGAGCTTCATTACCACTATACATTGTTACCCTTATTCACAGCACAATCAACAATAATAATACAGGACAGGATGCAACCTCTTGCATGCAGTTACAGATTGATTTACAATTAAATGTGTAATTTTGCAGATGCAGAGGTTTGCAGATCTCTGAATCAAATGTATGCCATTTTAATGTTTGCCTGTATTTGAATATTCATTATTTTACTCCATTAAAGTTCCATGAAGTTTTCAGTCACTTATTCAATGAACCTGTGTGCAATTTAATGTAACATTTTTACAAAATCACATGTCAAATACAATTCCACTTTTGTATCTTAAAAACGTCTTTATCAGCCAGTGTGTTGTTACACCAAGCGCTTGTAGCATCACTAGACTTTCTTTACTGTCAGTGTAGCAGTATTTTAACTTGGATATTTGACTTTGCAAATATTATGGTTTAGCTCCTTCTTCAAGATTCAACTTTGAATCTTGTATAAGGTGCGCCACCACGAAAGCTTTCAAACAAGCAGTAGACCTGAAATCAAGACAAAGAATACATCCAATGCAATTTTGGCAACACAGGAATGTTTTTAGTCTCCTATATTGTCCTTGTTTAATGCCTCATAATATTTTTTCCATCAGTATCAGGAGCTAAGCTTTATGTAAACTTATGCTGCTGTCCCTGCAGGTTGCAAAATCAAAGCCCTGCGTGCAAAGACCAACACCTACATCAAAACCCCGGTTCGAGGGGAGGAGCCAGTGTTTCTGATCACAGGTCGGAAGGAAGATGTGGCACTTGCCCGTCGCGAAATCATTTCTGCAGCAGAGCATTTCTCTATGCTCCGGGCATCACGCAACAAACTAGGCGTATCCTTTAGTGGCTCCCCGCCCACACCTCTGCCAGGCCAGACCACCATCCAAGTGAGGGTGCCCTACCGTGTTGTAGGATTGGTGGTGGGCCCTAAGGGATCCACCATCAAGCGCATCCAACAGCAGACCTGCACCTACATTGTCACTCCAAGCCGAGACCGTGATCCAGTGTTTGAGATTACTGGATCACCTGGCAATGCTGAGCGAGCTCGTGAGGAGATTGAAGCTCACATAGCATTCAGAACGGGAGGCTTACACGACCATAACAATGAGAATGACTGCCTGGGGCCGGACTGCAGCAATGGGTCCACAGGTACCGGGGGTCTGGAGAGTCGCTTGCAGCAGGTGTGGGGACTCCAAGGGGGGCAACGTAAAGCCCTCAGCAGCAACTACAGACAGAACTCCTCAGACGCCATGATTGGAGGGGGAGGAGGAGAACAAGGAGTGATCTACAGCAAAGGGAGTTTCTCCTGTCCTGGAGAGAAGCCTTGCTCTTTCTTTGGATCCGAAGGTTCCCAGAGCTGGGGAGACCCTGACTACCCCAAACAAGTCGCCTTCTACGCTCAGCAGCGCTCCAAGAGCTTTGGAGGTCTACCACTGCCCCTGACAAGACTCTCCCCAAGCCTGCTAGAGCCCTGTGGTGGAAGCCCAGGCAACTCCTCCGTCACCAGCATTGTGGCCGTGGCGGGCTCCCCCCATGCCCAAGCCCGGCGTGCCCACAGCGAGCCCTCCTCCGCTGGGGGCGGCTTTCCTGGACGCCTGCCGGTGCCAGACTCCCCGCCGGCCACCATGCGGGAATGCATGACCTGCTTTGAGAGCAAAGTGACGGCTGCTCTGGTGCCATGTGGCCATAACCTCTTCTGCATGGAATGTGCCATCCGCATCTGTGAGCTCAACCACCCAGAGTGCCCCGTGTGTCACACCCTGGTTACACAGGCCATCAGAATATTCTCCTAAAAATGCAGCGCTTTTTATCAGTTTCATCAGTATTTGTTTGATAATTATTTACATTTATTGTTATGATTATTGTATGTACTTTCTTTTCTTTCTAAGAAAATCTAAAAACAAACAAGCAGATATTTTAGAAGGCCCTGCTTGCTTTACTAAAAAGTATAATAAATATTTTTTATTTTGTTTTTATAAATATGCATATATATTTTATAAAAGTTTTGTTTATAAGAGAAGTATAGTACCTTCCTTTTTTTAATGCTGCGGTTTTCATTGACACATCTCAACAATCAGCAGATGTAGATAGTAATGTGAACATTTTATTATTCAATTTTTTTAATTTTATCATGAAGTGATTTTATATTGAAAAAAGAGTGATTATTGAGGTTAACTTTAACATCGTGGTATCTAATATGCACCTGAATAATCTCTTAAATCAATGTCATTTGAAGGAACATAGTGGAATTCTCATTGCACCTTAAAATAGACTTAGTATCAGAAATAGGTTAAATCATAAAATGAAGAAAAGGTAAATTTGCCCTGTTTTTCATACCATTATATTTACTATGACATAATTGGTCCAAACAGTTAACCTTTTCTTATATTTGTCCAGTTATTAAGACTATATTGTAGTCCAATATCTAGCACACCCAATAACTTGTCTTAGTGTTTATATTTCACATGTATCCCCACCCCAGTAGGTTAATCGATGCTTAAAGTATAATGCAATTTCTTTTTCTCTATTTGTTTATAATTGGCACTGCAGTTGGTTAAATGTTTCACCAGGCCTTGTTCTTTGACACCTAAAAAGCATGTTGGTTCTCATTGGTGCTAAGCACTGACTGAATTTGTCAGGCCAAAAGCGTCGGAATTTTTTCAGTTAGCTATTTTCAAAAGTCTGTCTACCCAAAGCCACCTTTTCCTCACGCTATTGGCATTTATTATTAAGCAATATAGAATAAAACTAAAGCTCAAGTTAACCGGCATTTATTTTGTGCGCGTTGGAAACAGGAGAGCAGTTATGTAAGGACAGAATTAGTGTAGAACATTAAACTATTTCTCATACCAGTAACAGCTTCAATCTGAGTTGAGAGCTGGATCAGCAGCATCCCCCTGTGCTTATCAGGCAGCTTTGTATTCTAGGTTTTGCAGGGAGGCTGTCTGCCCTGTAATTACCGCTGCAGTACAGGGGCAGGGTTTTGACCTCCAGTCAAAGGTCTTTTTAGACAACTTTTTTTCTTTTCTACAGGAGATGCATTTTCTCCTCTCCGTGTGTACAATTTGATCAGAATGCAGTTGCAGCTGCCCCACAAAAGCCTTGCCTCACTGAGTGGGCCGTATTGTCTACCGAGCAGTAGTGTGGGTCCCAGAGAGCTTGGACACAGCCTAGAATAATTGACTGATAATTAGTCAAATGTGCCAGTCCAGGTGCCAACTGCATGGGGAATCTGGTTCTGTTTAAACCATTGGATTGAGTCCTGCACTGGGCCACTGACTGCCCTACCCCGCTGTCACGGGCTGGGGCAAGTCTGAGTGCAGCTGGGCGAACAGGACCTCCTCCTTTCTGCCCTTCCTTTCCCTTCCGACTGGGGAGAAGGTGCCTATTTCATCCTTCTAGAACAGGAAGAGACAGGGCTGGTCTGCCAGCACTTTAACATTAGTAGACTTAAGGGCAAAATCAATTATCTATAGTATTAGTTGAGTAGGTAGAGCTATTACCTCCTGGAAAATCATGTCACCCAAAACTAAATGTCTTCAAGGCTATCAAAATGTGTACTCGTAATTTGGCACAGCATTAACCAAGATCCTTCACTATAATGATGGGTTAGGGTTAGAGTGCAAATTCCCAAACCCACCCCCAGCCTACCGTCTCTAAATTTAGGTGGAGGCCCAACTGCATGACAGGGAGGAAGAGCAGGACGACATTTCCCCTGCCCCCCCCGCTCTACCTCCATCTCTTTCTAATACTACCGTATGGGCATCCTGCAGCTGCCTTTGGCCACAGTTCCTCAGCTAATGGCCGACAAGCTCTGGGCTTTTAGAATGAAATCAGACAATTGAAACTGACAGGATGGCCGAGGAAACGCCCAGATTTAGCTACCATTCATGTTGAATCCAATTACACACACTTTGCCTCTGACCCAGCATTGGGGCTAGAAAGGCTTAGTTGGGTTAGGGCTGGTGGACTTTAGAAAGGTTTAGTTGGGTTAGGGCTGGTGGGCTTTAAAAAGGTTTAGTTGGGTTAGAGCTGGTGGACTTTAGAAAGCTTTAGTTGGGTAAGGGCTGGTGGACTTTAGAAAGCTTTAGTTGGGTTAGGGCTGGGAATGATGAATAAGGGGAGGAGATGCTTGGTTACTGGCCTGAAACTATCTATTCTATTCTGAAGGGAGATCGGTTAGAAACAAATAGCAGTCATTGTTACAAAATAGAGTGTACTGTTTCATACAGCTCGATTTTAAAAATTAAGCATACCCAAATTATGTTTTGGAATTAAAATTTGACATTTGTAAGAACCTGGAAATTGCACTTTGGCATGGCTTGTGCTTTCAAAGATTTCAAGGCAATATAAGACTTTATTGGATATGGCATCTTTAGTGTTGGTTTTAAAATTGTATAAAGCCTTTGAGTTTTATAATAAAATGAATATTGCTCTCATTATGGCATGAAAGGTACTGACGTAGGACTTTCATAGTATAGCCCATATAAAGTACTTTTTGGGTACCAATTACTTCAAAAAAAGAATGTGAATCAACCTGGGTGGGTGGGATAAAAAGTATTCAGGAAATGAGTCTATTAACCACTTTACTTACTATAGAAAGTAAAGCACCTTATTAAAAAAAAAAAAACGTTAATTAATACCAAACCGACCACTGATGGTGAATTTTCTTAGTGTGTGTTGAAAGACATGCACATAAGGGATCCTTGTGTTGTTAATGTATTACTGTTATTTCTTGTACTAGGAGTGGTAATGTGGGAGACCTCATCCACTCGGCTTTGATGACTTCGTTGATTTTGCACTTGTTTACTAAAGAGAACGCATATATGACAGCCTCCTGTTCAGACATTTTAAAGGATATCTTTTGGACTGATTGTAAATTATTCTGATCATTAATGGTTAACATCCAGTTAATAATCCAATAAGTTAATTATTGTTATCAAAGAAAAATATTTTCCCTCAATTTGATAAAGTATGGCATTGAAGAAAAAAAGTTGTTAAAGGGAGCCAACTTTTTGTATGTACATTGTCCCATTGTACACCCCTATACCATTTTATCTAAGATGTAGTCTATATTAAATAGATCAGTACAATAAAGATTGTATACTGATTGCCATTAGTATTTAATTATGTTGAATACATACATGGGAAATCAATCACAAATTAAAATACAGACTTGATTATTCATTCATGGATATTATATCAATATAAACAATATAATAATATAAACTGAAATATACTTACCCCTGAACTTGGTAAGAATCAAGTTTTACATATATCAGCAAAGAAAAGCAATAGTGGCTAGTACTGGAGAGTAAAACAGGTGAACTGTTCAGAATGTTCACAAAGTTACACAGGATGTCAACTGGAACTCAACATTGACTTTTGAAATGTCCTCTTTAATTTAGTCTCATTATACTTTAAATGCAGAATGGATGCCAATTTAGGATTGGAATTAGTTAACAGTTACCTAGTAAGCACAAGACAGCTTTGTAATTCTATATCTTCCTTATACAGTCATTTCTGCTCATTTCCATCTTTAGATTCAATACATTTCAGTCTACAAAACAGGAAGCAGTACATTTAGAGATGGTATCTTCCTAGTAGAAATTACATTTAAAAACAGTACAAGTTCAAGAAGCCTTAGTGCGTCAGCGCTGTAGAAGTAAGGCCCAGAGTGTGGACGTTCTGTTAGCCATGAACACAGGATTGGGAGCTGTTTTTGTCACAGCGTTTTCATCTCACAGACTGATTTCATTTCAAACCTTAGGTCACACAAACAACAGTTTGGTCAAATAAAAAGATAGGATAGACTTAGTTATATCTTGCTCTTGTCAATGAAAACTTAAATATTTGGATCAATAATTGCATTAAGAAAAAATAGAAACTAGGCAATAGGCATTTGTCTGATGTTTTGGTTGATTGTTTGGCTACCTTCGACTTTATCGTTCAGACAAACAGCACATTTATGGGACATTCCCTGGACTAATATGGTTAAGTAGTTATAGTTTGCTTTAAAATCCACAATTTACACATTTCCTCATTATTCAATCAGTTTCAAATAGTACAGTGCATGAGGACAACGAAATTAACCACCTAAGCTTTCATTTATAATAATATTTACATTAAATCTGCAGCTCAACTGTTATAATCCCTAGTCAATCTCTCAAAAGAGGACCACAATGTGTATTAGTGTAGTATTAATAAAGAACTAAACCATCAATAAACAACACCTTTGTCTAAAGAGACCAATAATTGAACGTCACATTAGTCTCATTCTAGGTGTGTGGAACCTTGATCGTGGTCAAACACATTGATGTTCCTAAGCACTGCAATTTGGCAGTAATCAAATTACACAGGCAGTTTAAACTAGTATGTCTATTGATCATATTCTCTGTTAAGTATGCCTCTTTATGAATGATTTCACTTTTATATAGAGATGATAACCTGTTTTATCTCAGTTTCAGTGCATATAATACAGTACAGAATACTTATTGGAAAGGTAAGATCCCTTAAGAATTGCATCAACAAACCAGACATGAAAAGTGAATCCCACTTGGTGTGGAAGTACTTTATTGTAATTAATTAACATGTTTGGATTCACAAATCCACACTCGATACCATGTAAGAAATACTTTTGATTTCGTGAATATCAAAGAGGTGGGATGACCAATACATAGCATATGAACTTAGTTCCTTTTAGACTTTTCTACATTATTGCTTAATGATTTTACAAAAGTAACCATAGATATACCTTGTTTTTCTTTTCTTAAAATCTCTTTATGCATTATGTACCAATATTGTAGATCCTTTTTAAAGAGTGGTTGCACTAAAGCAATGGTGAGCAAGTATTGCACTTGAATGTAAAAGATGACTCACTTATCTTCTGCCTATTGTTACCATCATCGGAAAATGTAAACATTGCTTTATTTTTATTTTTTTTACAATTCAAGGAAGATTTTGCCGTGGACTATATTTCAGTTCTTCCACATTTGTTTATGGAAATATCTTAAAATATTGCTGTTGTCGTTTCCTAAAAATATATTTTGCTAACGTGGGCTATCATTTCATAGAAAGCAAGAACACAATAAGAAAAAAATTACAAAAAAATGTATCTGGATGTTATTTATAAAAATTAAATGAAGTTACATATTTATGAGTAACCTCAAGACATTTAGTTTTTTTAAATTCAACGTACATGAATTAATATATTTCTAAACACAAGTAGGTTGGCTTTTCCAAAATAAATAAAATAGAAAGGGGTTAATACGTTTTATTTATAAAGCACATTGCAACTCACCCTTTTCATATACTCATGTGTAAACAAAGAATAGAGGTCAGAGGATCCCCATTACTCCAGATATACACCATTAACATGAGGGCAACAATAATAACATTTTGAGAAAAAATATATTTTTTAAATTGAGGTGTTATAGTCGCTGATCATTTAATAATTTCCTTAAAATAAATTGTTCTGCAAAAGCCCTCATTCTGAATTGGAGCTTGCAAAACCATTTCACTTTCCCATTCCCATTTAGTAGTGTCAGCTTATCAAAGATAATACCCATGCTCCTATTGCTATGCTAGGAATGAAGGAGACAGGTCTGTCCCTTCACATAGATACAACATTTGCTCAAAGACATTGATACTAACTACTACATCATAAAGATGGGGATAAAGTGAATATTTACTGGAAGTGAAGAGTGAGTTTTCTACTGGACTGGCAATCTGAGCTAAGATTTTGAAGTTGGGAGCAACATTTATCATGTAGTAGATTTATGTAAATGTCCACAATCATGGCCTTAGTCGTTTGCATGTTTCTTGTATGGTCACCTAGGTTGGAGAAATTACAAATTCTATGTGAACAATGTTGACACAAGTAATTGGGCTGATTCTCTGCTTTAGTTTCCTAGTTGGAGCAACTTTGGTAACAGAAAAGAAAGGAGTTTGAGGTGTAGCAAGACATTTCAGTCTCCATTAAATCATTCTGTTATTTAAGTACTCGTCTCAATGATTTAAGAGGATGACAACCTGTCTGTCATCTCAAACAGAATGACTTGGATATCTTTGAACTGTTACAATACACTACACTGGCACACTGCCACCCCCAACATCATGGGGCCTGAATCATCCCTTTCAAACTCTTACCTCTTCCAAATAGGCCAATATAGTTGGACAGTTTATTGTTGGTAGTGTTTCAGAATCTTCCAGCACAATAGAAGTGCTTCATACCGGTTTTATAGTGGTCTTAGTGAATTAGTTTTGGGCCAGCATCACATAGCATTAGTTTCTGGGTTCTTTGTAATCAGTGAGGGAGATTTTACTGTGGGGGTGACAACACTTTCATAGATATGGGAGGGGGGGGGGGGGGGGGGGCTCGTTTGAACTCTGTTACCGTTTGACATGCCCTCATGAGGTGTGTGATATTGCAGATTTTGTTCTTAGCACATGTTTTTGTGTATTACATTTTTATCTACACTATTATTGTATTTGCGCCATATTAGTTTGGGTTCTTTTTTTTTCTTCAAAATTTGAAATGTATTGTAAATGTTTCTAATAAAACAAAAATGAAGTAACGTCTAGTAGTATTTTGATATTTTAATGTAGTCATGAAGAAACTAGGACACCCTCTCAGAAGTAAAGAAACCATGTTCCTACAAACAAATTCGATTTATTTATTTATATGCAATCAAATATCCAGATTTTACAGTAAAAATTTTAAAACATAACTACCCCCTAGTTTAGCATCAGTGAAGCAAAGTTAGAGTACATGGTGTTAGAGAATTGACAAAGTTGCCTTTTGACTAATGCCTGGTTCTCCTTTTCTCCATTAAGTTGTTCTATGTGCCTCTCTTACCACAGTCCAACAACCTCTAAAAAAAACTACATTTCCCAAAAGAAACAAATACATAAAGCTGGACACTCCTTAATGAGATCCAAAGAAGGCATGATTCTGTTCCAGATACATACAGTGGACAGCCAGATGGGTGGTGGGCACAGGGGAGGATTCCATTTACAGTAAAATGGGCAATCAGGGTGAGCGCAGAGCTGAGTGCCCTCTCTCCCCACCCATTCCCTTGTAACCGGAGCTGATCCTCCATCCTATCCCGCATACACAGTGGGCCATTCAGGGCTATACCAGGGCCTACTGCAGGCGGTCCATTCAGGGCTATACCAGGGCCTACTGCAGGCAGTCCATTCAGGGCTAAACTAGGGCCTGCTGCAGGCAGGCTTGAGGGTTTTGTCTTCTTAGGCTCCAAATGCCTATCTATAATAGCATTGCACTTATCCCTAAATAATATCAGAGAAAACATCCGTGAAAATGTGTCGAATCTGGGTCAATACTTTGCAAAATTACACAATTGATTATTCTAGAGGACAACGTTTCTTGCCAGAAGCACAAATATACTAGAATTTAAATTATGTAGGGCTGTTGGGCAAAGTATGTTACAAAGCAGACACAAGATGACTCCTCTGGTCTGAATTGGCCCTTGTGCATTCTGCCAGGTACATTTTGTATTAGATGGCTTGATTCCGTCTATCATCCATTTGCTTGGGTGGTAACATTTAGAAGCTTCATTACAAAAAATATGATTATCAGTCAAAGCAAGAACCAAAGAGAGATGGACAACCACCAACAGTGTAAGTAAGCAGAGCAGAATCAACTCCACAAAGTAAAAGGCAAATGCAAAAAAAAACACCCTTTAAACAAAATCTCCACATGGGGTTAAATAAATATCAACAAGGTGACGTACACTGAAAGACATTTTGTCAGGACAGGACTGAGTGGAGAAAGGGATGACAGGTCAGTGAAGTCAGTATTTCACTGCTAAATTTCAGTGTCCTCCGACCTCTATTGAGGAAACTGAAGCTTTGTAAATGCAGTGTGCAAATGAAGTAGCAGGTCAAAGGGTGAGACAGAAAACTGGCGATATGAGGAGCTCAAGTTCTCATTCCATCGAAATAAATTCAGTGCATGTTTTCCAATTAAAGCTGGTCGAGCCCAAGCAGAATGCAGGCCTAAATGTATTTGATGTAGACCAACTATTCAGAAAGAACAGTACAGGTCAAAAAAAGTTGATTGTTTCTTGCTTTTCAGTCTGACTGGCCCTTGTAATAGTCACTCAGAATTTCTCCATACACAGCCTTTCTTCCCCCTTTTTAAAAACGGTGGGGATCAATATCAATAGCAATTTGTTTTTATCCTCCTGTGTTGTTTTCTTCTATACCATCTCCCTGTGTGTCCCTGTCTCTCCCTGTGTGTCCCTGTCTCTCCCTGTGTGTCCCTGTCTCTCCCTGTGTGTCCCTGTCTCTACCTGGCCTGCTAGTGAAGGCCTCAGTTGTTCTGACAGCAGGCCCCTTGCTTGGTGGCGTTGTGCGTGGGCTGCACAGTGATGGGCACCACGTTAGAGTTGGGCGAGAAGTCTGCATCGCTGCGGCCCGACATCTGCCTCTGTGACACAATGTTGTAGATGGCTGTGAAAGAAGGGGAGAGGACCAGAGCACAGTTGTAAGTAGAGAGCATGTTTGTCAGTTAGCTGCACTGACTGTTGGAGCTCCATATTGCAGTAAGCTACTAACAGCTATAGTTCATTTATACGGCCGTCATAATCAGATTTTTAGAAACCTCACCTCTACACAGCTAAGCAGCAGCAAACAAATGAAGAGCCACAGATGAAGGGCAAACTAAAAGCCATTAGTTTGTCAGCACTACGTCTTATTGCATGCAAGTGTTTTTGGACACTTTTACAAGTTTCCCTATTATATTACTTTACATTTTATCTGGTGGTATGTCAGAGGTGTAAGATTGGACCAACTAGTCTAGTTTTAGTCTTCATTGTTCAAAGTAAATGTTTTACCTGAGGAAACACAAAATATGTGACGGATTTTAGACCCTCGATATCTAAACCCCACTCCCATACCAAAGGTAACTCCTACTCTTATTACGATTGATAGCATCTAGAAACCTTCCCCAAAGAGGCAGATTTGGAACGAAAACTAAAGTGCGTTATTAACTAAAATCGCAACTAACATACAGGAGTTAGGCAATAAAAAATATTGATTTGCTGATCCCAAACCTGACTACGTGTGAAGCAATAGGAGGACCCCACCTTACCTCTTGACTCTGTTGCTATTGCTGCATAGATTCTACATGTCCATGGCTGTTTAAACCTAATAGATTTATGGATGAATTCTTGCAGGCCTTCCATTGCTCACACTATAGTACTTCAAAGGAGATATCTTCATATAGAACTACACTATGTTGTCCTTGAATGAGCAGAAGCATGTTATCCTGGTTGGCCCAGCCTGATCACACTCTGTTTCCCTCTGGCCAGGCTGTCAGATAATCCCACTTACCATCCGACCAGACTGGGACATACCTTTCAGCGAGCTGTGATTTAGTGAGCTGTGCTGGATTGCGTAGCATTGATGACGCTATCGAGGATTGCAAAGGACTTCAACTGAACTACTGATATTATTGACACATACGGGGACTCCAATGTATTTTCAATGTATTTCAGCTGTAAATGCATTATTTATACTTTTAAACGTACGATATCTAACGATTCATGCATCGATTGTCAATAATAAAACATAGAAAGACATGTCTAACTATTACTTTTTAACACAGGCTCTCCTCAATGTATTAATAATACATTGTTTCTTTTAAAAAAAGGCCAACTTAATTTACACAGAAATGAAAATGAAGAGCTACAGATCTCTGGAAGCACATTTACTTAATTACAAGGAGCTGGGTTCAGAACCCAGGCCAAGCATTAGCCGATGTTTTGAATATTAAATATAAAATAAAATAGCCTCATCACTGTTATTTTTGCCAATGTGTGTCTAGCAATGTACAACATGGTAGCATTAACTGCAAACATCCAGCAGCTTGTGATACAGATTCTAACTCCGTTTGATGCCGGACAGTTGCTAAATGACCGATCCGAGTATGATTAGTCTGATTAGGCACAATGGATGGACACACGGTTAATACTATGTTTCAAACATAATAATACACATAACATACTATATGTTTCAAACCTAATATACATAACATACTATATGTTTCAAACATAATAATATACATAACATACTATATGTTTCAAACATAATAATATATATAACATGTATATTATTATGTTTGAAACATATAGTGTTATGTATATTATTATAACATACTAAATGTTTCAATTACAGGGGTTGGGGGGTCTCACTGGTGCAGTGATACAGACATTGTTTAGTGTTGACAAATTAATTGTTTAGTGTTGACAAATTAACAAACTAAATTAATTAGTGCAGTTGGTAGGGACAACGCAAAGGACATGGTTAAAACACGAGGCTTGTGTTCTAATCTTCTTCAAAACTTGTTTTATTTTTGATGCCTAAACTTACTGTTCTAGTTAACATTATCATCCCTAACATTAACATCTACGATGCATGGAAAGAACACATTGCATAGGTAAATGGACTATTGAATCAGTTAAACGGTGTGTTGTTTAATGTTTGTGATGCTGGAGATGTTAGGTTTATTGTTTGAAATGAGAATCAAAGGCAGATTGTTGCCATGTGGTGCCATTAGGGGCTTGGGTTTTCATATGCATCCAAGTAGACGGCCTAGAACAGCCCCATACATTTTAAACGCCACGCAACTTTGTTTTGAAAATAAGGCGCACCACAAAATACTTCAGATAACGTCTATTTTTTTGATTGGTGAAAGACAAAACATACCTCCATTACGCCTTTCCTATCCTCTGTAAGCAAGGTAAAGCCCTCTGTGAAAACACTTTAAATGGCAGCCTGGCCAGACTGACAGAACGGAGAAAAACTAAAGGCTCAGTGATTTATTGGAGGCATCTGGCCGTCTGCATCTAACACAACATTTGTGACCCAAACAATGGAATTTAGTGGCAAATGTCCAGCTTCACAGAGGCTACAACCCAGTCTGACTCTCCTTTGAGTATGCCAATCAATAGTAAGATGAATCCATTTATTTTAGATAGCGCTTTTCAAGACACAAAGCACTTGACCAAGGCGTTTGCCCTTAAAACATGCAGGTGCTGTTTACAGCACTCGCTGAGCACATTAACAGTAGATATCACTGCATGAGATTGATTTTGCTGCCATCTGATGGCGGGGAAGAGGGCCTGCAAGGTGAATCAATGTGCTACCTCACCATTATGAGGCAGAGCGATGAGTACTTTCAATAGAAGCGTGTTTGTTAGTTTCGTATTTGACTAGAATAAAAAATGCAGACTGTCCATCACTCACCTGTGAGAATCTTCTGGAAGGACAGCTCCACATTAGAGGAGTCCAGTGCTGACGTCTCCAAGAAGGACAAACCATGCTTCTCTGTCAAACACACACATTCTTTTTATTATTATCCATCTATGTTAATAATCTTCTATAATTAATAATGAAAGAGTAAAGCTAACAATGGCTTGCCTTCGAAAAACTACCAAAATTGTGTTTTAAAAGGATAACGTAGGCAAGCTAAACAAAAATAAAAAGCCTGCAAACTTCAGGAACTAATGATTTTATTCAGCACAAGCATAGCATATCCTCTGATCTCAGGTCACTACCATAACCCAATAACTACATTTAAAACCATTTATCAGGTTTGACCATAACCCAATAACTACATTTAAAACCATTTATCAGGTTTGACCATAACCCAATAACTACATTTAAAACCATTTATCAGGTTTGACCAAAACCCAATAACTATATTTAAAACCATTTATCAGGTTTGACCATAACCCAATAACTACATTTAAAACCATTCAGAATTTTTTTTTTAAACATTTGTCTTCCAAAAATGTATTACAGTAATTAGTACTGTTTTTATTCTTATGATCTGGAATTCAAGGTCAAGCTGTAATACCAGCTACTGTACACGTCCCAGATGTTGAAGACCCACATTCTTTAGGACACTTGTGTAAACTTAATGATTTCGGGGACCATCCAGTCAACATAGATGAACTAGAGCCTTACAGAACATAGGGACTCTGGGTTTGTTCATGTCTCAACCCTTATACTGGAGATTCCTCATCATGATAGCATTTATGTATTATCTCAAACTGTCACTTCCTCTGCATTATCCTCCACTAAAGGCAACATATTCATGTCCGACCACGCCCCCGTATATCTTAGCATGGTGCCCTGTAATAAACCAGCCGTTCCACTAGGTGGAGACACAACTCCTCCTACTGGATTTAATTTAAAGAGCTCAGATTAATCTTTATACTTTATACTATGCTGGATGTGCTAGGATGGACTCAGTAATACAATCAGAACACTATCGTCTCAAAAACAGAGCAGGACTCCCAACAAGACTTAGAAAAATCTACCCATTCATTACCAGCAGACTAGCCTACTC
This sequence comes from Aplochiton taeniatus, assembly GCA_017639675.1. Classification (NCBI taxonomy): domain Eukaryota; kingdom Metazoa; phylum Chordata; class Actinopteri; order Galaxiiformes; family Galaxiidae; genus Aplochiton; species Aplochiton taeniatus. The sequence continues at coordinate 20,268,974 of CM030178.1, read as the reverse complement.
TAATGGTCTACCCATTCATTACCAGCAGACTAGCCTACTCTAATGGTCTACCCATTCATTCCCAGCAGGCTAGCCTACTCTAATGGTCTTCCTAGGGGAAAAAAGGATGGATGATTTCAGCTCCTGCAGAATGCTGCTGCTAGCCTCTTAGGAAGATATATTACGGACACATTACACCAATTCTCAGACCACTACACTGGCTCCTTGGGTGTGTCATATAATCGATTTAAAAAGACCTAAAACTCACCTAAAACTAACTAAATCATTTGGGGGCAAAATACATGACTCCTCGGGTCATCTGGAACAGGTCTCATAACCGTTCCAAGAGTTAAAACGACCAAAAACAAGGTGAAGCAGTGTTTAGCTTTGATTGATCTGATTTTGATTCCTCTGACAACCCCTTATGGGATATAAGAGTTCCATAACAACAGAAATACAACATAAACAGAAGAAAGCTAATATGCAACAAATAGCTGGAACCAACTTCCAGAAAATCTGGGACTCTCTCTCTAAGCCTGACTACTTTTAACTCCAGATGAAAAACGTTCTTTTCTCAAGTTTTTTGCTAAATTGTTCCATTGTATTTCTCTTTTTATAAATGTTTTTATTTCATCGTTATTTTATTTATTGTTTTGCATATTCCTGCTTGCCTTTGAATTACCTATGTTTATGAAATGTGCTACACTACTAACTGACTTGACTTATATTAAGAGACAAATCAATGATAATTTAAGCTAACAAAATGTACCGGAGCCTTCTTTGCCTTCTAGTAAATTAAATGAATACTTTTTAAACCTATCTGTTATTTCCAGCACCAGCCAACTACTGACCAGAGTGCATGTATTTTATGTGTAATGTGTTATATGTGTAATGTGTTATATGTGTAATGTGTTATATGTGTAATGTGTTATATGTGTAATGTGTTATATGTGTAATGTGTTATATGTGTAATGTGTTATATGTGTAATGTGTTATATGTGTAATGTGTTATATGTGTAATGTGTTATATGTGTAATGTGTTTTATGTGTAATGTGTTTTATGTGTAATGTGTTATATGTGTAATGTGTTATATGTGTAATGTGTTATATGTGTAATGTGTTATATGTGTAATGTGTTATATGTGTAATGTGTTATATGTGTAATGTGTTATATGTGTAATATGTGCAATGTATTTTATGTGTAATGTGTTATATGTGTAATGAAGGCACCAACCTGCTAAAGCCTTTGCCTCCTCAGTGGGCACTGCCCTGAGATGGCGCAGGTCACTCTTGTTGCCCACTAGCATGATAACAATGTTGCTATCTGCGTGGTCTTGAAGCTCCTTCAACCAGCGTTCAGCATTTTCATATGTAAGGTGCTTGGCAATATCGTAGACTAGGAGAGCCCCCACTGCTCCACGGTAGTACCTGGTAAACATACAGTACAAGGAAAAAAAGATTGGTTCAATTGGAGAGCCTTCTAAAAGCGATACACTTATCGCCATTTGAGATTTCATTTATATCAGATATTATTTTGAATAAAGCCTTAGGTGTTCCTGCAGAGCACTACTCAACGTTCCAAGGTACAGATTATAACCCTAAAGACAGATCCTTTTCCATCCTTTAAACAGTCTACCAGAAAGAACAAGAATGGCTAACTCAGTTTCTTCTTTCAAAAAGATCCTAAAGACATGCTTTAACTCTCTATAACTAATCTCACTAATTCATTATTAATTTTTCTTATTTTCTCTTAACATTAAATATTTGACTTGTATCAATTGTTTTCACTCTGGTTAAAGCCTTTAATTTTATTAAGAAAAGTGATATACAAAAACAAGGTGTATTATTATTATTATTATCATCTACTTAATGCAATGAATGTCTAGTATTAGATACAGTAACCCTAGATATACAAATAAATATACATATACATAACATCCAAATCTATTGCACCATACTGGGGAGTACATTAAAACAGTACGTAGGATGCAGGATTATACCAAGTCTGAAGTCATTGCTCATGTAAATGTTGGGCGTCAGTACTCACGCAGACGTGATGGCCCTGTAGCGCTCCTGCCCTGCCGTGTCCCATATCTGAGCTTTGATTGTCTTGCCTTCTACCTGGATGCTGCGCGTGGCAAACTCTACTCCAATGGTGCTCTTGCTCTCCAAGTTAAACTCGTTGCGGGTGAAGCGAGACAGCAGGTTGCTCTTCCCTACGCCTGAGTCACCAATCAACACAACTGAAAGAAATAGGTGGAGACAGAAAGCAAATAATAAGACAGAGATTAATGTAATTAGTATGTGTGCAATATACTGAACCTGTGTAACTTGTTGAACAGACCTAGCCTTGAACAAAATCTAAGGCGTGTAGTGTAACAGTCCAAATCCTTTTAATATCCATTTGAGCTCTAAAGTCGCAATACACAATTTGACAAACATGCAACAGTTAAGACATAATAAATTAAAAACAACCTACAGGTAAGATATGACGCCATATGTTGTTTTCCTGCTCTTTCCAACTCAGTTTGGTTAATCTATTCATGTAACACTACATGAATCAAACTACTTGATCAGTTAGCTTAACGTGAGAACGTTGTTGCAAGGATGTTCTCCCTAAAGTCACAGCAGGGAGGAAACTACCCCACCCTGTGATTTGGAAATGGAAACTGGTTGTGTCAAGTCAAATCAAATGAACTGTTTAGTAAGCAAAGTTGTGCAGCCCTGAAATAATGACACTAGTAAAATAATTACTATTTGCATAGGTACAATAGAAACCTGCCTGGACCAAGACAATTGAGTCAACTCAAAAGAATTTAAAAAGGTGCAGTTGTTTCCTCAACCATCTAAGTTGCTTTCTATCTAAAATGTGTAGTTGAAAAGGAAAGCCTATTGTCTTGGTTAAACGCTAAGCATCTAAGGGCACAAATGTACTGGTATGCACTGTCAACTGCCATACTGGCCAAATGTGCTGGCATGGACTGTCAACTGCCATACAGGCTAAATGTACTGTTTTCTGTTTTTCCATACTGGCCAAATGTACTGTTTTCTGTTTTTCCATAATGCCCAAATTGTTAACTGGCTAATGTCATGAGTGACTAGTTCAGTGGTTGATTACGCAACAACTTTTAGAGATGCAAGATACTCAGTTACCAGTTACACACCTCCTAACGTAGGTATTGCGTGGGCTGCATTCCAATCTAGGCAGCAACACCTTGCTATTGTTCCCATCAGCAACGTGGCCTTAGTCAGTAGCGGCCTAGGCAGCTTTCTACTATCAAAGTCCTTGCTCATACTGTATCAACGCTTAATATGTGTTGGTTCAAATGTTAGCCAAACAAACCAAATAGGATTTTTCTAGCATGTAGCTACTTTCTTTGCTTATGCTTATTATGATACAATTATTTCAAACTTAAACAGTCTGTTAAAACATAAATGTACATGGCTGAACACATAACAGCAAGTGAAATACTTGTTTCAACATTTTAAAGACAGTGAATAGCTAATCCAGTTAGGATGATAATGTAGATAAGGTTTATTAAAAACAGTACACAATCCCAGACTAATGTTATATCTCCATCAGGTTAATTTCTGAAACAGTAATTGTGGATGTTAACTTGTGTTTCAGCTTAGAAACTCCATACTTTCTCTGCATGGGAAATACAGTGGATCAGTGCAGCAGCCACAAAGAAATATTCTGTTTACAAGACACCAATGAAGTGTTTTGACTTATTGTACTATTTCTTAATGTGTGAAGGAGTTGTGAAATTAGCTTTCATAGGTGTGCAATACTGTTTTGAGCCATGCCACGGACTGGAGGGGTTCACTTTCACCAAGCACCTCATCAGTGCACTCTGTTGAAAGGAGATTCAGCACTGGAAACCACAGTGGAGGCCTAAACAATGTTGAACCAAGCCAAGCTCAAAACAGAACAAGCCCTGAACTATGAGAACCATGAGTTCAAGGCTTGCATTGGTGCTCTGTCTCTGTTACAGTTTTTCATGGAGAACCAACTACAGAGCACGTTGAGTCAGACTGTCAGTCTTCTATCATGCCATGACAACAGCAGAATCATATAGGATTCCCATGACAACAGCAGAATCAGAGAGGATTCCCATGACAACAGCAGAATCAGAGAGGATTCCCATTACAACAGAGGTTTGCCACTCAGGACAAAATTCCTCAACAAATAAGATGTCAGTCAGTCCCTGATTCTACAGGTCTATGAACTCCGCTGGGGGGATGGAACAATATTCTTCCAAAAGATATTCCCTCATTTGGTGTTTTTGATGATGGCGTTGGAGAACGCTGTCTAACAAGTCGGCCCCAAATCTCCCACAGGTGTTCAATGGGGTTGAGTCCTGGTGAAAGCCATAATGTATGACTTCATCATTTTCATACTCATCAAACCGTTCAGTGACCCCTCTTGCCCTGTGGATGGGGGCATTGTTATCCAGGAATAGACCACTTCAAACAAGATAGAAATGTATGTTTAACCTTATAGATTAAATTGTGCTAATTGTTGACTGTTTTCTGGGGGGGTTTCTTATTTTTATATTGGCATAAGTTTAAACGTCAGGGAAATTAACCATTAGGAACATCCCTAATCACGAAGCAATCTCATACTGAGATTCACTTTCATACGGGTATACAGCTCAATTGACCCCTAATTAAAATATAATCGAAATAGAATAAAATAAGTATTTTAGTGAATGAGTGAAGAATATACTTAACCTTAACCTTGGAGAGCTAGAGCTAGAGCGAGAGAGAGCGCGAGAAAGAAAGAAAGAAAGAAAGAAAGAAAGAAAGAGGCAACCTAACCAGAAGGAAGCTGGCGTGTGCGTTTGGGTGCTGCATTAAAAAAGTGACTACAAAAGCCATTTCCTTGTGTCTGTACCTGATCTGTTTCAGGAAACCTCAGTCGTTATAATGAGACAAATAAGCTTTGTCGGAGATACAGACCCAGACGTGAACAAAATAATGAGAAGAAGATTGCAGTGACTGTGTGCTGCTCAATAATCACCCATCAAAAAGGCAAGAGTATTACCGTGGAAGTGCGCAACTACAGGGCGTTACTAGGGGAACCATTGCATCAGGGAAATCCATAACCCCAAACCTATCAGGCTACAGCCAATATTAAACCCACTGCTCAATTTAACTATAAATACTATACAATACACAAAAAGCAATACCGCATGGATAAAATATTCATCCTAGTTAGCCAAACCAAGTGCCAACTTGTAAGATACAGAAACATTTAAAAATGGACCTGCTCTTTTGAGGCAGGGGTTGTCCAAATTTGGTCCACATTTCTGAGAAAATAAATTACAAAAATGTTGCAATAGCTATAGGACCAAAGCAACTTCATAAATTAATATGTTTGTAAAGAACCTGTCCTGAAGCTATGTTAATCCCGTTCCAAAATCCTCCAGCCTTACTTCCTGCGCCAAGCTAGGTTAGGGTACTCACTGTCACTCATACTGGAGCGTCACCAAAACGTGAAGGGAGAAAAGAAGGGAAGATAACGTAGAAAGACAGAGATCCAGTCGGGAAGAATCCCGAGGTACATAGAACTACTGAAATGAGCGCCTTTTAAATTGTAGTCACTTGGATATTTCTGATGCCGATTGCATCACGGCCCAAAGATGATTCCGAAACAGATTGTGTGTGTACCCTTCTCAGCTACAATGTATTAACCGTTTAAGCAAACTGAAAACAAAGTTGTTAAAACTAATGTTACCATGTATTTCCTGATGCTGTGACGAACTTTGCATTTGGCAGGTTAGATATGTAGCCGCTGAAGTTTGTCTGCTCGAACGATAAAACAAACGTCACTTTAGTAGTAAAAAAAAGCGTGTTATAGCCAGGCAATCACTAAAAAGACACACATTTAAAACTTAATATCCGATCAATTCACTCACCCTTAAAAAGATAGTCATATTCGTCCTCTCTGTTTGCCATGTCTTCTACAGCTACTAGTACAAATTAGGAGTCGTGTCTCTGTGTGATGATGGAATTATTTGTTCAATTCGAGCAAACTTCTTTAGCATTTGACGTTAGCTTAGTTTCAACAACCGTCGTATTTATCCTCGTCTCACGCCACGCATCTCGAATGGACAACAGGTAGGATAAGTGCACACTTACACTTTGATGGCACAGAATTGTATTGTGTTATTTAAAAAAATAATCAACCACTGTTGTGTGTGTGTATCCAAAAGGTAACGATCCTAAAAGTTTAATTTCGCCACTGACTGCCTGCTACCTTGCTATTTCCTAACAACGTAACGTCAAAGGTCTAATCCCGCCTCTTACCAATTTTGATTGGTCGGTGGAGAACTAACGCCTGTCATTGAAGTTTGTGTGAGGGGGGTAGGCCCATTGACATAGTAGACATAGTACAATTATATAGGTCCGTGGGTAGGCCTACTGTTCCATCACTCTTAATATCTGTCCCTACGATCGACAGTATATTGGTCCCTACTGTCAGTAGTTCATCGCTTTTTTCCAACGACAGACCCACTTGTCTCAAAGAATAAACTACTGAACTGAGCCTATTGTATGTAGAAAAAGTATCTCGATGCTGGCATAGTACAATTATAGGCAGGTCAAACCTAATCATCGTAATGCAGACACAACGAGAGCTTTAAACCGCTGCAGAGTAGGGAAATTGCGCTGAGTAGACTGTACAACTGTCGACACAAAGGCGGGTTACGACAAAGGTTATGACAGTAATACCATGATCATTACGTGTCACTGGGATATTTAATGTGTTTTACACTGACATCCAATGATCCAAAACACATTAATACTCACCTATTAACGTAGTCATAACTTAAGCACAAAGCAGTCACGTTTTGAACGTGAACGAAAGATTCAGACCGCACCCGAACTATTCATTTCTGTTACACTGAGCCTGTGCAGCTACAGTGAGGCCAAAAAGTATTTAGTCAGCCACTGATTGTGCAAGTTCTCCTACTTAGAAAGATGAGAGAGGTCTGTCATTTTTATCATAGGTACACTTCAACTATGAGAGACAAAAATGAGAAAAAAAATCCAGGAAATCACATTGTAGGATTTTTAAAGAATTTATTTGTAAATTATGGTGGAAAATAAGTATTTGGTCACCCACAAACAAGCAAGATATCTGGCTCTCACAGACCTGTAACTTTTTCTTTAAGAAACTCTTCTGTCCTCCACTCGTTAACTGTATTAATGGAACCTGTTTGACCTCGTCATCTGTATAAAAGACACCTGTCCACAGCCTCAAACAGTCAGACTCCAAACTCAACCATAGCCAAGACCAAAGAGCTGTCGAAGGACACCAGGAAGAAAATTGTAGACCTGCACCAGGCTGGGAAGAGTGAATCTGCAATAGGCAAGCAGGTTGGTGTGAATAGATCAACTGTGGGAGCAATTGTAAGAAAATGGAAGACATACAAGACCATTGATAATCTCTCTCGATCTGGGGCCCCACGCAAGATCTCATCCCGTGGGGTCAAAATGATCATGAGAACGGTGAGCAAAAATCCCAGAACTACACGGAGGGACATGATGAATGACCTGCAGAGAGCTGGGACCAAAGTAACAAAGGCTACCATCAGTAACACACTACGCCGAGAGGGACTCAAATTCTGCAGTGCCAGGCGTCCCCCTGCTTAAGCCAGTACAAGTCCAGGCCCGCCTGAAGTTTGCCAGAGAGCATATGGATGATCCAGAAGAGGATTGGGAGAATATCATGTGGTCAGATGAAACCAAAATAGAACTTTTTGGTAAAAACTCAACTCGTCGTGTTTGGAGGAAGAAGAATGCTGAGTTGCATCCCACGAACACCATACCTACTGTGAAGCATTAGGGTGGAAACATCCTGCTTTGGAGCTGTTTTACTGCAAAGGGGACAGGACGACTGATCCGTGTTAAGGGAAGAATGAACGGGGCCATGTATTGTGAGATTTTAAGCCAAAACCTCCTTCCATCAGTGAGAGCATTGAAGATGGAACGTGGCTGGGTCTTCCAGCATGACAATGATCCCAAACACACCTCTTGGGCAACGAAGGAGCGGCTCCGTAAAAAGCATTTCAAGGTCCTGGAGTGGCCTAGCCAGTCTCCAGACCTCAACCCCATAGAAAATTTGTGGAGGGAGTTGAAAGTCCGTGTTGCCCAGCGACAGCCCCAAAACATGACTGCTCTAGAAGAGATCTGCATGGAGGAATGGGCCAAAATACCAGCTACAGTGTGTGCAAACCTGGTGAAGACTTTCAGGAAACGTTTGACCTCTGTCATTGCCAACAAAGGTTATGTTACAAAGTATTGAGTTGAACTTTTGTTATTGACCAAATACTTATTTTCCACCATCATTTACAAATAAATTCTTTTAAAATCCTACAATGTGATTTCCTGGATTTTTTTTCAAATTTTTGTCTCTCATAGTTGAAGTGTACCTATGATGAAAATTACAGACCTCTCTCATCTTTCTAAGTAGGAGAACTTGCACAATCAGTGGCTGACTAAATACTTTTTGGCCCCACTGTATGTGACAAATGAACGAACGACTCACATCCGAAGACGAGGGGCGAACTACTCATTCTTCTACTAGGCTACTCATGCTTATTTTATTAAGATATTTCTGGAGTGGATGGACAGGAAAGGTGGTTAGAGAGAGGAAGACATGCAGCATCTGGCCCGTGCCGGAATCAAACCCAGGCCACTGCGTGAAGGACTAGCTTTAACGGCCTGCGCTTTAACCCAATTAGCCACCGGGGTGAGGATCTAAACGATGTGACTCATGAGACGATCTGATGTAGGCTTCTTAATTGACTACTGACAGCAGTATAAGCAATGGCTGTTTACCATCCACGTTTTTGTTTATCCTTTAGCCCAGAAGCGGTCCTTGGAAGAAAACTAAAACAAGTTTAATAAATTCGTATTTATTCACAATAACATAGTGGTGTAAGGGACGCAGTGCCTATAAGCCGACTGTAAGCATACAACTACATTTTTTATCAATGCGAATTAGTCTCATCGGTGAGCTACTTAAACCTCCAGAGAATGAGGTGGACATTCTGTACAGCCATCACCACAGCCTTTAAAATACAGATATCGACATCATAATGAAGCTTCATTCATTCAACAGGATATCAATCAGTGACACAATACTGCAAGTGGTGACAGATTTTTTTTGCACTTGACTTCCTAAAGTCATTGAATCCTTGAAACAATGTAAAACAAATCTTTGCTTTATTTTCTGAAAAATATTTTCAATAAATACATAGTTTAAGTTAAAAAGATTATTGTACCTTATTAGAATATTGTTATATTGTCTATACTTGACATTTTTGTTTTTGTTTGTTTAACTTGAATTAATATTGACTCCCTGTGAAGATGGATGTAAATGTTCATGAATGTTCACTGTTCATTCTTAATATTTTATTTTAAGACTTTATCCAGTGTCTGTAACCTTTTAAACCAGTAAGACCAAGGAAAGTCCTCTCAGAGCAGACCAGCTCATGGAATATTATGCTTTAATTATTCATCCCATCATATGTTCTTACAGCAGGGCTTCTTCTCTTCTTCATAATCATCTTGTGGCATAGGACTGGCCAGGGACACAGCACTGATGGACCCCCTAGTTACTTCCTTGCTGCTTACTTTCCTGTGAATTTCTAAGAGAGAAGACACATGAACATTGTACACCTACATGCTCATTTCTCAACATTGTGGCGTAACCATCTTCTGTCAAACCCTAAAGTGGCTCAACAACTGTTTAGCAATGTCTCCCACGGTTAAAACTATTGCCAATCTAACGAGTTATTGCTACATTTCTTTACCTCTTCTAAGTTTAAAATGTTGTATTGTTTGCTTGTAAAACTTACTTACTTACAAAATAGCACTTAAGTGAATCCATACGCTGAAGTTGTGTTGTTTAAAAGCGGCACACTTTGTTTTGAACATTGTACAATATTAGGAGCAATAAACAAACAAAGTTGGCAAATGTATAAACATCTATTACCTGTGAGAACATTATGAAATGCCACCTCAACGTTTGTTGACTCCAAGGCTGAAGTTTCCAGGAACAATAGGCCTCTTTTTTCTGCAGCAGGAGAAGTACATTTTAATGATGTCACTAACTCAATGACCCAGTTTTGATCCATAAAGGCCATGTACTACTGGCTTATTTTACAGTATAAACAAAGTACTACTGTATATTAGTGCTTTAATTTAGTTATAGATTCAGATTTTTACCTGCAAAGTCTTTGGCCTCCTCAGTGGGTACAGATCTTTCCGATTCCTGGTCACTTTTGTTGCCCACCATCATGACCACAATGTGTGGATCAGCGTGGTCATAAAGCTCCTTCAGCCACCGTTCCAGGCTCTCATAGGTCAGGTGCTTGGTGATGTCATAAACCAACAGGGCTCCTACAGCACCTCTGTAATATCTGACATGGGGAGAAACACAAGGTGGCAAAGGCCTCATTCAAATATGTTGAATTACCTTTGGCATTTGCCTATTTAAAAACAATCTTTCATAATAACACACACTCATCCATCTTTGGAAAAGCATGCAGGCTTCCTGTATGCAATGCCAGCAATCCAGTCTCCAAAATGTAATCATGGATTTTAAATCGTTTTTCAAAGTGAGAATCAATACCCAGGCTGACATATTGAAAATGAAAATGAGGCTGGGGTGGGTAAACAAACAGTTCTCCTCCTGCTGAGCCTTAACGTTAATCAACAATTGCCAGTGAAAAGAAGATGGACAGATGGACACAAAATCTACTGTCTGTGCCCCCAGAAACTGGGGTAATGGTAGAGAACTGGGCAGATGAGAACCATCTTATTCACAAAAATGTACCAAAAAAGGATACAGCAACTGGGGATAGCTTAGTGTAAGACTTTTAATTGAAATACACTTGTTGTGTATGCATTCTTACTCAAGAACCCTTGCGCTAAGCTCTCACTCACACAAATGTATGCTGTAGTACATAGTCTACATAGTTACGGGAATAGTTTCCTATGGTGAATGTTTAATCCTATTTCCATTACACTGAGAGTGTATGTGCCTGTGTGGTTGTTCTACTCACCACCCTGAGTGTGTGTGCCTGCATGGTTGTTCTACTCACCACCCTGAGTGTGTGTGTGCCTGCATGGTTGTTCTACTCACCACCCTGAGTGTGTGTGTGTGTGCCTGCATGGTTGTTCTACTCACCACCCTGAGTGTGTGTGCCTGCATGGTTGTTCTACTCACCACCCTGAGTGTGTGTGCCTGCATGGTTGTTCTACTCACCACACTGAGTGTGTGTGCCTGCATGTTTTTTCTACTCACCACCCTGAGTGTGTGTGTGCCTGCATGGTTGTTCTACTCACCACCCTGAGTGTGTGTGTGCCTGCATGGTTGTTCTACTCACCACCCTGAGTGTGTGTGTGTGTGCCTGCATGGTTGTTCTACTCACCACCCTGAGTGTGTGTGTGCCTGCATGGTTGTTCTACTCACCACCCTGAGTGTGTGTGTGCCTGCATGGTTGTTCTACTCACACCCTGAGTGTGTGTGTGCCTGCATGGTTGTTCTACTCACGCGGAGGTGATGGCCCGGTAGCGCTCTAACCCGGCAGTGTCCCAAATCTGGGCTTTAATTGTGAGGCCGCTCAGCTGCACCGTGCGTGTGCTGAACTCTACCCCGATGGTGGTGCGGCTGTCGAGGCTGAACTCATTCTTGGTGAATCGGGACAGGAGGCTGCTCTTACCTACCCCAGATTCTCCTATCAGAACCACTGGAGAGTGAAAAGGTAGGAAGGAAGGGTGAATATTGGAGCTATCTGAAGCTATATCCCTGCCCTGGCATTTAAGTGGTTAAACACCAAGCTAGGTGTGTCTGCCCACCAAATGTCAACCACATTAACACACTCCCTGTCTTTAAATCATTAGGCCTCTGTCACAATAGAGTTCTGTGTTCATATAGCACTGCTCCCATGTACAGTAAAGGGTTCTTGCCATGATCATGTTAAATGGGTGGAGGTAACTTCTGTTAAGCATGGCCAGAACAATCTACCATAACCCTAACCCTAACCCTCTCCCCACTTTCATTTTTGTTGAAGCAGCATGGGGCAACCGTGACCTACATGACTCACAGAGAAAGGACATTTTGACTGCACTAAACCGAAGAAGCATATAAAATAATCATAGTATAAATGATACTACTGTAACTTCCCACCCTTAGTGAAAAGGTCTATCGAAGGCTTGGCCATTATTTTGTTGCTTTAAACCGGCTGTACACTGCAAAATAGGGTCCTACCAAATTGCAGTTTAACTCTGATTAACAGTGTACTTTATAACCTAAGAAATTGTATTTTGAAACGTATTTTCAATGGGAATTGCAGTTGCAGGGAGCAAAATACCACACAAAGCTTTCTAGAATTGTTTATTTCATACATTTGAAAAGTGTTTGTATTTCTGGTCAGTGTCTCACAGTTCAGTTTCTCTCTAACCAGATATGGACAGTGGTGAGCAGGACAGAATGTTTAGGAATGGTTCTACTTAGTTTTTCACTCATTCCACAGATCATTGTGTGTTTGGTTTAAATTGAGATGAGAACAGAGTTGCTTTCCGTTTTCATGCACTGAGTAATATCTAATGCAAACAATACCCCAGGGTTTCCATGGCAATCAGGGATAAGTGAACTTCAAACATTATAGTAGCCTGGTTTGTAGAGGAGAACCCGACCCTTTACTTCTTTTTTTTTTACTAGTTCTTTCTGATGACCTTGAGTTTTCACAACTATTTACATTACTTAATTCTATAGATTTATAGTTACTTTATCTGGAGGGAATAATTAACTGTTCTTGTTTTCCTATCTTCAAACCACTAAACGTATCACCAACCACATTACCTTACCATGATTTTCAGTTACATACTCATTGTCTTTGCCAGCTGAGAAGCACTAGACAAAGTATTGAAACTATGTAAGTCTAGTCAAATTTAAGAGCAGAAGGAATTCAGAGTTATTTGAGAATTGTTTGTTAATCTGTGCTGTATATTGATAAACCAATGTTGCCCAAATAAGTCAATCTGTTAATCACTACTGTGCTCTCAGCTCCTTAAACATTGGCCACCAGATTCTCTAGAATGTCTTCACTATTACTACTATATAATGATTTCTAAACTAGTTCAAGTTATTTTACGGAATGCTAAAACTTACCACTGGAAGAGAAATCTGAATGCCAACATGTTAGAATCATTGGCTGGCTCGTAGTTACACCAACTAAAAAAACTCACCTTTAAAAACAAAATTGTAGGCCTCATCTGACCCCATGGTGTCCACTCACTCATGGATCAACACAATGTTTTGTGTTCAACTTCGTCAACGTCAGCGTAGAGTGAGATGAAACTGGCTCATATTCCAGTCACCTAAAATCAAATGACTTCAGGCAGAAAAACTTTTTAAAGTTATGCTTTCTCAAACCAATGTCAATTGTAAGCTAACAGTCACTTCCTCCCTCTCCCTAGAAGTTTCATAAAAGTTGGCTTGTTTGAACAAGAAACTAGGCTTGCTGTGTAGCCAGATAGTTCTGCAGAAAAGAGCAGGAGGCGTTGGTTTTGGAGGGGTGAGGTAGAGAGGTGTGACTTGGTCTTATGCAGGGCAGGTTGAACAGGTAGAACAATAGAAGATCCTAATACACTGACTAAGGCCGCAGTGTGCCACCTACTGGATCATATTAAATAACCGTGTTTAGACTCCTTTGATCAATCCCTGGTCCAGTCTAAGTGAAAGTCTGTTACCCAGACCCTCTTTCTCAAAGCACATTGCAGGTATCTGTGTTAAGTTAGACCATTTACACATATACTGTCCCATATATATATTGTCTTTCTGCTGCACTGTAAGGTGAAATAGCTGCGCCTCGGGACGTATCGCATAAGCTGCCAGGCATTTAGATTCCAAAACAGCAGCTATTAGCAACCGTTGGGTTAGCTACTTCATTCCAGATAAGCGTGTCTGCAACTGTGCCAGTCTCATTCAAATTCAGTGGCAGGCCGTGTATTTTACACCTATGCTTTCAGTGCTGCTGATATCCTTCTGCAATAAAACCACCCTCGAATAACCTGTGGTCTCTCAGTCTGTCGATCTCCGCTCCATTTCAGAACCACATTGACAGCCCGGCACATATACAAACACACACGCACACGCACGCGCAGACACACATCAAACAGAGCTGTCCATGATTCTAACAACTAAGCGGTATGTATCTCGACCCCCGGGGTCTCATTTATAAAACTGCGTATGATTCACGTTGCCTACGGACGAAACACAGAGAGTGAGTGCGCACAAAAATAATCTGATTCTTAAAACTGTGAGTATGCACGTCCCACGCTCGTTTCCCATGCAAATGACATGCAACTCGAAATTTGGCGTCTTGTCCTACCACGCCCATGGCAGTGAAACGCCCATAATTAATATTCATCCACACTGACTTCCCAATTGCGTAACACCTTACTGGGTGTGGTAATTACCTTGATTCCTCTCTCTTCTCTCTCCCTCTCTCTCTTCACTACCTCTCCTAACTGAAAAGGCCATTATCACATTGAGAGTCCTGCGCAAGGAGCATTTGATAACAATATGAAATTGTGCACTCCTTTCTGCTTAACCGAGGCATCGAAAACAGCATCAGTTTAAACGTAATTTGTTCTACTGTTCACCGTATAATGTATGAGAATCCATTTCATTATGTGCAAGAATTGTTTAATAATTATAGATCCAATTACATATGATTCCCCATTAAGCAAAAACGTATTTCTGTTTGTATTTACCATCCTAAATCATGTTTTTTATGATAACCAGATAACTACGCATATATATTACAGAGCTAATATTTCGATTTATCTTACACAATGGTGGTATCAATTTCAAAGCGTTCTTCGCGTTTCATCCTTCTGCTATAGGGTGTTGCAGGACTTCATTTATCCAGTTTTAAGTGTGTATGCATGGATCATTTTGCTTAGGTGCGCATTCTCTCGTCAAGTTGGGTTTTATAGATCACACATTTTGCGTGAGAAGAGGAATACGCCCTATTTTGTGCGTATGCCAAGGTTATAAATGAGACCCCTGGGATGTACAAGTCTTCAAGAAGAACAAACTACTCATAGGAAGTGTTTTTGACAATAACCTACTCCCAAAAGAAGCTTCTGCAACACCAGAAGGCCTCGATGAGGAAGTAGACATTGACTCTTGAGTACGTTTCCTTCTTATAACACTGCCTTTTCAGGATGGTTAGTGAAAAGAATACAATCAATACTGAGCTGGACAGCTGCCATTCTTCTTTACAAATGATGCTTATGGTGCGTAGTCTGACTGTTGTCATTTAAAAATGCACAGGATCCTGCGCTATATAATTCATTATGCCATTTGGAAAGGAGTACTTTAGGTTATATTTGTTGTCTTGGTAACTTGGAATTGTTTGTTAGCCATGACATGAGGGGGGGATTGCAGATTTGTACCCACTCGCCGACAAAATCAGTAAACAAATGCAGGCCTCCAAAACAAATAAAGCAAATTCTGAAATGTCTTGAGAGGCTCTTGTAATAATTATTTTATTTTAAATGTGTTAAAACGACAATCCTTTGCATAACTTAAAGGTGCTACATATGCAATATTTACACAAAATGTATTCATACAATGATCAAAGTGTAACAGTGGGCCTGCAGGATACTAAATAATGATATGGCCTTTCCAGCCTCAACCCAAACACTTTTTTCTTCCACATTGGATCCTTTGTCAGGCCTTGAAAAGTTGTTGAATTGGGTCCTTGATGACTGACTGTGCATTAAGGTGGGTTTACACCAACAGCAATGGCGTGATGCGAACGCTCGCCTTCCATTGACTTTCAATTGAGATTGCACAAGGGCTATGCATTGCATGATGGAACAAGCAAAAGTAGACAAAGGAGGAATGGAAACTGTTTAGAAGTCCTCCACAATATGCAACTAAAGTTAAGACAGGGCCGTGAACCAATGATGTGCCGCGAGACTCGGTTTTCTTGATTAGGCCTACTTTGACTTAAAAATATTAGGTCCACATAGTAAAAGTAAAGGTTATTGCTGCTTTTCGTACGCGGACATATGCATGAATTCATGGGGGGGCGAGGGAAAGTGGGAGTTTCGCGCAAAAACAAGGGAGGAGATGCACAAAGAGAAACGAGAGAATAGAGAAGTAGGCCTATATCTGTTTCATGATTGCCAAATGTAGGTTTTCTCTTTCTGAGTCGGCTGTTCCATGAAGGGAGGCCCATTCCTTTGCTATTTAAACTGGACGCTGCGAATTGTGATAACAATCACATGCACAGATTGTGATCAGACGCTGGTTTAGTAATGCGCTTTCTGCAGGCTGTACAAGTCTGTCACTGTTTGCGCTTCACTCTAAAGTACGTAGCCTACATCACCTTAACTTTACGTTTTGTAACTGAGGATAGTTTTAGAACTCATCGTTGTTCACTATAAAAGAAAGTAAGATGGCATTCTCTTGATGATTACAGACAAAAACATTGTCTCGTTGCATTGCTGGGCAAGTTTACTTTTTTACCTTACTTCCCTTTCAAAGAACAAATCCAGTTGTCATAGGAACACACTCACATGACTAGGTCTATATCACCCTTGAATGCTCAAACGTGAAACAAAACTAGGAAAAAGTGCCTTCAGCTTTTTTTGCCTCAGATTAATGGGACATGGTTAAACCGGTTTTGAAAATAGAGCAGTTTGTTTCTGTTGAACATTTCATATTTTATTGGAGGCTTTAAAAATTGTTTTGTTCATGTTTGTTTAGTTCTTATGTTCTGCCTTACACAGGGTACTGCTGAAAAAGGGACCAATAGTCTCAGTCTATTGCTCCTGTATAAATAAATAAAATACATATACATGGATCTTTTGAGTTGGCACATCATAAATAAATATTTAAATGAGGAGATAAGGCAATTGACAGTTACTATGACAACTGGTAAGTTAAAGTTATAGCAACTGGATATTTCAAGTTTTGAGAATGTAGACAATTACATACGTTTATTAATATGCTTAGGTTGGTTAGTTAGTTAGTAAATTAAATTGGTATGAAAGAAGTGCATACTTGGAAATTAAGCAAAATAATACAACTAATGAATTCCCATTCCATTCCAAGTTTCCGTCACTTTGTTAATACCTAAACTGTGATAAAGAATGGCCAATGATTCTATGAGGCTGCAACTTGGGTTAGAGGCTCCTCCAGATATTCCACCAGGGCTTCAGCCTAAAAATACCAAACAAACAGAAACAATCAAAGTTTCTCTGCATACATTCACAAAGCTGTACTTTATCTGACTCCTACTAATATTGATCAATCGCCAAAATGTTCGGATCTCACCTTGGCTTTTAGCATTCCGAAGCCGACCGTCTCTTTGGCATACATGCACAGCAGCAGGTTAGCGACACGTGTAATGGCCACTCTGCCTTCCTGGAGGATACATGACAATAATTAACACACCTCTTCTGCATCACACAGGGTTTCGTCAAAGTCGAGCACAAAAAAGACCTGGGGCCTCATTTATAAAGCTAATTTCACAGACAAATGCATTATTTTCTGCAATTTGGAAAGGTTGAATACCCAATAAATAGATATCTACAGAAGTATAACCAAAGCACAATATAATCCTCCTGGTATTTATGCATTGAGAGCTTTCAATGAGTAGTAACACTAAAATGATTTAACATTGTGGCACCCATGGTTACAATCCATACTCATAATCTACGTTAGAATAAAGCAGGCCTTCCTAACCAGGCCGGACTGCAGTGTTAGTTAGGGATCTCTGCCTTACCATACAGTCCATCAAGATTAATTTGAGTTTGTCTTCATTAAATGCTTGGTGGCCATTCTTGTCATAAGCTGCCCAGATGTTGCTCGCTATTGCAGCTGTGACCCGGGCATCAGTGTCCCCATAACCAGAGTAAGCCAGAAGAGATCCTTCATTATTTAATAATCTGTAGAAGACAAACAAGATATTTTTTGTATATATATATATATATATATATATATATATATATATATATATATATATATATATATATATATATATATATGTTTGGATATTTTGAATAAAACATGTCACACAATAACATTCCAAAAGCTTACGTGAGTTGGGGATATACAGTGCATCCTGAAAGTATTCATTCACCTTCACTTTTCCCACATTTTATGATGTCACAGCCTCATTCCAAAATGGATTAAATACAAAAAAATTCTCAACATTTTACACACAATACCGCATAATGAAAAAGTGAAAAAGGTTTTTTAGAATTTTTTGCAAATATATAAAAAATAAAAACATTAAATATCACATGTACATAAGTATTCACACCCTTTACTCAATACTTTGTTGAAGCACCTTTGGCAGCAATTACAGCCTCAAGTCTTCTTGAGTATGATGCTACAAGCTTGGCACACCTATTTTGGGGCAGTTTCTCCCATTCTTCTTTGCAAATCGTCTCAAGCTCCATCAGGTTGGATGGGGAGCGTCGGTGCACAGCCATTTTCAGATCTCTCCAAAGATGTTCAAGTCTGGGCTCTGGCTGGGCCACTCAAGGACATTCACAGACTTGTCTCGAAGCCACTCCTTTGTTATCTTGGCTGTGTGCTTAGGGTCGTTGTCCTGTTGGAAGGTGAACCTTCGCCCCAGTCTGAGGTCCAGTGCGCTCTGGAGCAGGTTTTCATCAAGGATCTCTCTGTACATTGCTGCATTCATATTTCTCTTGATCCTGACTAGTCTTCCAGTTCCTGCCGCTAAAAAACACCCCCACAGCATGATGCTGCCACCACCATGCTTCACTGGAGGGATGGTATTGGCCAGGTGATAAGCGGTGCCTGGTTTCCTCCAGACATGACGCTTGGCATTCAGGCCAAAGAGTTCAATCTTGGTTTCATCAGACCAGAGAATTTTGTTTCTCATGGTCTGAGAGTGCTTTAGGTTCCTTTTGGCAAACTCCATGCGGGCTGTCATGTGCCTTTTACTGAGGAGTGGCTTCCATCTGGCCACTCTACCATAAAGGCCTGATTGGTGGAGTGCTGCAGAGATGGTCGTCCTTCTGGAAGGTTCTCCCATCTCCACAGAGGAACACTGGAGCTCTGTCAGAGTGACCATCGGGTTCTTGGTCACCTCCCTGACCAAGGCCCTTCTCCCCCGATTGCTCAGTTTGGCCAGGCGGCCAGCTCTAGGAAGAGTCCTGGTGGTTCCAAACTTCTTCCATTTGCGAATGATGGAGACCACTGTACTCGTTGGGACCTTCAATGCTACAGAAATTGTTTTGTACCATTCCCCAGATCTGTGCCTCGATACAATCCTGTCTCGGAGGTCTACAGACAATTCCTTGGACCTCATGGCTTGGTTTGTGCTCTGACATGCACTGTCAACTGTGGGACCTTATATAAACAGGTGTGTGCCTTTCCAAATCGTGTCCAATCAATTGAATTTACCACAGGTGGACTCCAATCAAGTTGTAGAAACATCTCAAGGATGATCAGTGGAAACGGGATGCCCCTGAACTCAATCTTGAGTGTCACAGCAAAGGGTGTGAATATTTATGTACATATTTTATGTTTTTATTTTTAATATATTTGCAAAAAGTTCTAAAAAACCTTTTTCACTTTGTCATTATGCGGTAGCGTGTGTAAAATGTAGAGAATTTTTTTTGTATTTAATCCATTTTGGAATTAGGCTGTGACATAATAAAATGTGGAAAAAGGGAAGGGGTATAATACTTTCCGGATGCACTGTAACATTCTAGTAGGGTTGGGCCGATTGTCGATGACATATCAAAAGTAAGCTACTCAGGCGAAAAACCAAAATGCCCCATGATTATGCTTTAAGTGACGAGCCTTTTTGTGATATTTGACATAAATTCTCGTGATTTTTCACTTACATTGGTGCATGTCTGCAATAGCTACAGATTATAGAATTATGCTTTGCACCTACTTCAAGTGCATGTGAATAGCCTGTCATGACAAAAAAAAAGTATACTATTGAGGGGAAAAAGTTAATTCAGAACTAGAATATTGCCTTTGTGTGGCATCAATATACAAGATATGCCCCCTTATCTTAGATAACTACTGCAAAATGCTGTTTCATAACTAAAAATCTGTCCATTTTTTGCGTGCAATAGATACTGACAAGAGAATATATTGATACGCATACAAGCAAATTGTACAGCAAATATTCATGAATAATTAGTTTGCGTAACGTTTTAAAAATTGCTTCCATTAGATTTACCCACAATCTTATGTTTACTTCCTCACATATTACTTAGATTATGTTATACAGTCAACTTCAACTCTACTGATTAGTAATAGGCCTATATAGCCTAGATTTGAAAAGAATGCTAGGGGGTTTTAATGTGCTAGCCTAAACACTGTTTATTTTGCCAATAAATGTTATGGCTTCACCCAATCACAATTTCATTTTTCAGATCATTTACATTCATAGATGACAAACATCGTCAGTCAAGTTACGTTAAATCATATTTTCCATCATGACTTGTGGGTCATCCACATTTCACTGGTCTGACTCAGAGCTTTCCATACATACTTGAAACTGAATCAATACTAAGCAACCAAAATTATGGATTGGATGCAAACCGTAATGATTAACCTTACAAAAGACTAAATGATGCTTCTGCTGATGTTCTGGTAAATTCGCCCTACACTCGCTTGCTAGTTGGCCTAGCATAATTTGCGTTAACAAGTAATAGCAGCAATGTTAGTAACTCACAATGTGCTCTGAACTCCACACGTGTTGGCTTGGCTCAGCACCTGGGTCAAAGCTTTAGGCCGCAACATGTTATTGGAAAGTATGAGTATTTTTCAGTAAATCTATGATCTAAAATTAGCTCGAAATGTTACTGTGAAGTAGCTTGTTCCGACAACATTTTGTCACATGACTTGAGCCTTGCGCGTCCGTTCCGGCGTTGTGTAGAGTGCATTGTGGGAAGTGCAGTTCGTCATCTAACAAGTCGACCTGAACGCTCATATGTACTGTCAATGCCTGAACGCAGAGGCTTCCAAGGACAACGGGGTGTGTTAGGAGGTGGGCGGTACGACGGGTGGGTGTGAATTGTGAGATGAGGTATCTTGTGGATTGCCCTACCCATAGAGACATAACACTCGAGGCGACATGTGATGTGATGCAATGATGCTATCCGAGAATGTCAAAATGTGACTGCTTTAAATCGGTTAACAGGAGTCAATGGCAAAAGAGGCAGGTTCTTGCAATACAATCTGTATTTAAGTATAAACAGCAATTCATTTTGTATTACTATAGCACATACAGGACCATTTTGTCTGTCAAAAATGTTAAGGTGAAGACTGGTTTTTAAATCTAAAGTAATAAAGTTGCATCAGGAAAACCATACTTTGTAAGTATTTGCATATGGTTTCATGATAAAGACAAATTTCCCTAATTTAGCTCAAAAGGATGGATTTCAAAGGTCAACTGGTTATCTCAACAAATTAACCTCTTTTTTTATAAGAAAAGTAGAAGATGTTTCAGTAAAACAATGCTTGCTATCCAAATGAGTGTTTACCCATAGAGTTGAGAAATGACAGGATAGAGAGAGGTTGAAAGGTCCCCTGCAACTTAGATTCTGTTGCACGGTGTCACTTTTCTGTTAAGGCCTCATTAAATTAAACCTGTTTTATCTATATTAAAAATAGATGTCTCTGTGAAACCATTTACTTTCCTTTTCTGGAGACCCTCTGCCACAGGACGTGCAGTTTATACTTGCATGTTCTTCAAAGTCTAAATTGTATTATATTTGACCAAATTCCTACCACTAAAATATCTAAATGCTGCTGTAACTTTGTTCCTATTGAAACAGCAGCCAGTTGAGCAGTCTTTGGGACTGAAGCTCCTGCCTTCTGTGCCCCAACAATGAACCCTCTTTCAAAGTCCCTTAGATTTCTTCCTCTTGCCATCTTGATAAAGAATCAGCATCACCTGGGCCAGCTCAGTATTTCCATACATGCCACAGAGCACGATTGGATGTGGATTCATGAATTGCACCATGCAGTGCACCTGTGTGGTATGCATCTGCATTGACTATGTTTCTCCACTCATTTATTCAGGTTTTTTCTTTACTTTGTCACCCCTTTGTATGTGATAATATTGTTGCAGCAACATTGAAATGTGGCCTGCTTGCCCTTCTTGGCCACAGTAGGATTGATAATAGCATGCTTGGACCAGCCTGGTCACCTGGGGCCTCCTTTATAAATGCTGTGTACACACAAAAGAAGGCATGTTACTTTCGAAGCAAACTTTGGGATAAAAAAAAAAAAACTTGACAGGAAAATGCGCGGTCCTTTCACCCTTTCACCCATATGTACACACAGAAAACGGAGAAATGAGAAACTGCAACTCGGATGGCAGACGGAATCTATCTATCTATCTAGCGAGAAATGCTTTGAAATTGAAATACTAAATCAAAATATGACCTCTCATGTATTATATTATATATGATATATTATGTAAAGTTCCCTGGAACACAAAAACAAGAAGGATTTAGGGTAATAAACGGCGACAACTGTTTTTGCAGCAGAACCCCTCCAATATGTTATTTATGCTTCAGGATCGGGTTGGTTTCAGCGTAATTCCAGCCCATTCCAGGTTATCATTACTAGTGGTCTTTTTCATTATCTTCATATAATCCATATATGCTCAAAAGGGTGGAAGGTGTAGCCCTTAACCCTCACCCCTCCCCCCACCTAGTTAGTTACTACACCACTTTGTATAACTTGATGTATGTACCAAGCAAAACATCCCAATATGAGAATCTTGTGTCTTACATGAAAATTCAGCAACAAAATTTACTTTATTAGTAAAAAATGAACTGTTGTTTCCTTTTGTTGGACAGCTATTCAGAAAAAGGTAGCCTATCAAGTACACATGAGGTTATTAACACAGCTATGTTTGACAAATTCACAGATCAACAGATTACTTAAATAATTGTGGAAATAATACAAACTGTCCAAGGACAAAGCACCACCTATCCACGAGATAGCTAAATTAATCACTTATACATCATTCTTTAAAGGTATTATTGGAATCTGACATGAAGAAAAAGACAGAGCCACACGGGTGTTTTTTATGGTGGTTGCTGAAAATAATGCCTGGGGTTCAACGAAAGGTAAATAATAAGTATATATTCTATTATGAAACATATTTTGCTACAGATTTCACAAATGATTTTGGGAATATAATATTATTGCTGAACCACTGCTTGTGTGAAAAGAAACAATATGCTCAATGTAAAAGGTTCCTTCTTTTCAACATAAATCAGCATCAAATATTGGTTATTTTCTACTCAAGCATATCTACAAGCTGGATTGTTTAAACTCATTAAAGAGATAAATTCAGTCCCAGTAAAGACTATTAAAGTGCCAGAACTTCCATGACCTAATAGTCCGTTCCCCACAAAAACTCAAACATTTGCTACAAACTAACATTTGAGGATTTGATTTGTTTTTTAGAATCCAGAATTCATTCATGTTTTATCAGGTTAGAAAGAGCACACAACACAACTTTTTCATTGACTTCCACGAGGAGTGAGAATTGAAGGACAGTAAACATCTAATGCGTTCTGCAATAAATACTACTAAATCAGATATGTGGATAGATAGAAAAATTAAGTTAAAAAAGCAGGTTCTTGTGGTCAAAAGGAGAGAGATTGTTTTTCTTAAAAACTATGATCTCCAAACTATTATGTTCAAGATATTGCTGTAATCTAAAACACAATTCATTAAAGATGGGTTGATTTCTGGGGAACTTCAGTCAAGTCCAGCAGATGAACACGGAGTCTGCCAAGACTCAACAAAGCAGATGAACACGGAGTCTGCCAAGACTCAACAAAGCAGATGAACACGGAGTCTGCCAAGACTCAACAAAGCAGATGAACACGGAGTCTGCCAAGACTCAACAAAGCAGATGCAACAGCCGTGTTAGTGGTGCCGTCATTCCACGGCGCTCACTGTGCTAGTATGGGACCATTTCAGTTGGCAACTGAAATCTCTGTACAACCCTGCTGCATATTAACCGCCCCATGCCTAAAAGTTTTTTTCACTGATTGATAAACCGCCCAAAGAGATGACAAGTGAAGAAATTCCATCACCAAACTGGTAGGATGAAGGCCTGTTCCATCTGGAACCTCCCATTCCTGCCCTTATCCCTACCAGCCCTGGAACCTCCCATTCCTGGCCTTATCCCTACCAGCCCTGGAACCTCCCATTCCTGCCCTTATCCCTACCAGCCCTCGGACCTCCCATTCCTGCCCTTATCCCTACCAGCCCTCGGACCTCCCATTCCTGCCCTTATCCCTACCAGCCCTCGGACCTCCCATTCCTGCCCTTATCCCTACCAGCCCTGGAACCTCCCATTCCTGGCCTTATCCCTACCAGCCCTGGAACCTCCCATTCCTGGCCTTATCCCTACCAGCCCTGGAACCTCCCCCATCGCTTGTAGTTACCCCCCTCAGTCCATCCCCTTGGGGGAAGTTAAGAGGCCAGCAGTCTCTCGATGGCAGCATTGATGTCTCCTCCTGTGGCAATGAGGGCCTGCAGGTTGGCCTCCTGGTTT
Organism: Aplochiton taeniatus; assembly: GCA_017639675.1. Classification (NCBI taxonomy): domain Eukaryota; kingdom Metazoa; phylum Chordata; class Actinopteri; order Galaxiiformes; family Galaxiidae; genus Aplochiton; species Aplochiton taeniatus. Next base: position 20,244,372 of record CM030178.1, on the reverse strand, counting down.
ATAAAGCCCATGGCACTCAGCTGCTCTAACTGCTGCTGGAACCTCACTTCTGGGGTCTGGGTCTGTCAAACAAGATAGAAGGAGCTAGGATGAGCTAGAAATCACAATGGAAATCACAATGGTAGACTGGCACTTTCCATCTGAGATTCGTTTCACTTACAACTACAGTCGCAGGAAGGATAATAAAGAGAAATAAACTGAAAGATCCACCTAAAATGTTATTGTCACACAAGTTTGCTGTCATTTAAATAATTATCAACAATCAACTGTCTGATCGTAGTTTAAAATCGGTCTCTATCGATATTATTGAAAGTGGGCTGCCATGTATTCAATTCTGAGTTCCAATGTAGAACGCGTTTTTGGTTGGTTGGTTGTCACCAGTTTATCGTTCAACGGGACTTACCAATTAGGCAAAAATCGAAACAAGAAAAAGGACATACCGATGCACCTCTTCCAGCAAACATTTGTAACATCTGCTGCATGAGCTGCTGCTGAGTGGCATGCGGGGCTGGGGGTGGGGTTGGCCCTGGAGCTGCAGCAGGAGGGCTCTCTGTGGTTGAAGGAATAACAGGTACTCCTCCCAACAAACTGAGAGGATTCAAAAATGGAAGTATTGACCTCATTTGTTTGTTTGTGTGAACATGCTATCCAGGTTCTGCAGATAAAGTGAACAACGTCAATTCCTAATTGGCAGAGAAAGATCATGATGTGCAGCTGCTTGTCTTACCTGGGCATGAGTCTGGGGGCCTCTGTTTGGAGGGTGTGTAGGCCTTGCTGGATCTGCATCAGGGCCTGCATAGATCGAGGGTTAGTCATCATAGACATTGCTTCAGGATTCTGCATCTGTAGAGTAAGAATGAAAACATAGTAAGCACCCCACGCCAGTTTTTGTTTCCAGTAGGTTATCCTGCACTGCATAACTTAACAAACTGTGTCTCCGATGGAATATAGATCTAGTGATATTCTTACCTGCTGCATAAAAACAGGAAGCTGATGTCGCATTTGCTCCTGTAACTGGGGGTTACCAGCAAAGAGTGGGTTGTTCATCAATGCCTGGGGGATAAAGAAAGGTATTTTCTAGTTCTGTTTGGATCTTCACATTATGTTCTTAAATTGTTTGCCTTCCTTAGCGGACTCGTACAGCTTTTCACCAAATCTCAAAAATACAGCAAAAAGGTTTCCAGACCTGTGAAGCAAGCTCAGGATTGTGGGCCATCGACTGGATCATAGCACGCATGTATGGTGCAGAAAGCATGTTCTGCACCAGCTGGGGGTTCTCTGTAAGTTGCTGCATCAAACTCTGCACACCAGGGCTGCTTAAAACACCTGAGCAGAATGTAGTAGGCAATTTTTAAAACTTTGTATCAAAATAAATTACTTTAAATCGCTAGGAATTATGCAACAATGACTTTCGAATAGTTTGTACCATTGCCCGTCACGGCTGCATTGATGCCCAGGGGGTTGGAGATGCTGGGAGTAGCACCTCGGGGGAGACCTGTCCCCCTGCTCTCTGAGGAAGTCATCCCAGGGGGTCCCCAGGGATTCGGTAAAGGCTCCCTGTTCTCAGTTCTAGAAGGCTGCACTTCAGAGGTGTCCAAGTTTCCTCTCAAGGAAGAAAATGGATTGTTGCCAAACTACAAAAACAAAGCAACAAAAGACTGGTTACCTCTTTAAATTAGGTTAGTACAATTTCCTGTACACATCCACTAGTAGCAGGTACAGGCAACACATAAAAGGGAAAACCACAGTGTCTTAGTAAGGCACAAGCTTCCACAATAACATGTACCATGACATAAGCTGGAGCCATCTCTGGAATTCTATTGATGGAACAACGGAAAACCATTATATAAAAGACACTGCCTTGTTTGGTGTTTTGATGATGGGGGGTGAGAGTGCCGTTAGTTAATGATTGTGACTAGGTGTTAAATTAGATAGCCCTGTGTGTGGGGACATTGTCACTCTGGCCAGGACATTCAGATAGAAATGTTAGATCAGAAAATAAAGGGGATCCATCAGAACAATTCAATCTGGATTTGCAGTGACCTTTCCCTCCAAAGCAAAAAGTGGATTATACTTCCAAAATGCTTTATAACAGAACAGAGCGATAACGCTGATAACTGCACTACTGAACTCTTAAATGTACGTTTGTCTACATACTGAGGGGTTAGGGTTAGCAACACTATGTTAACATCCCTCTATGTAGTAATTGGCAACCAACTGTTCTGGCTAACACAGCAGGTCCTAGATTGACATTTCCAGTCACCCGAGGCAGAGTTAGGGTTAGGGTCAGAGCTGCTCTTCAGTATTTCCTTATGTCACACTCATCCACAAGGATCAGTTATTACATGCACGCTTTCAACAACAATTTATGAGACTATTTACCGATGTCTTTCCTATAGATAAATGCTGATCCACTCCTATTGAAACTATTTTATTTATTTGCTACCTTGCTGTGACAGAACCATAACAACAGTAGCCAACCTGCTCTCTTGCGGCGCTAAACATGGGCTCCTGGATGTCTGTATACATCCTCTGGAGAGCATTGTAGCCACCTGGGATGCTCTCCAAGTTGCTAAGCGCCCGGTCCTGGTTACGCATCATCTCCTGCATCATAGCCGGGTTCCTTGCCAACTCCATAGTCTGTGGAGGGGAAGGATATAGAACACAATCAACTGACACCTTGCATTGTTTTTTACGTCTGTTTATATTACCAACTCCATAGTCTGTGGAGGGGAAGGATATAGAACACAATCAACTGACACCTTGCATTGTTTTTTACGTCTGTTTATATTACCAACTCCATAGTCTGTGGAGGGGAAGGATATAGAACACGATCAACTGACACCTTGCATTGTTTTTTACGTCTGTTTATATTACCAACTCCATAGTCTGTGGAGGGGAAGGATATAGAGCACAATCAACTGACACCTTGCATTGTTTTTTACGTCTGTTTATATTACCAACTCCATAGTTTGTGGAGGGGAAGGATATAGAACACAATCAACTGACACCTTGCATTGTTTTTTACGTCTGTTTATATTGCCAACTCCATAGTCTGTGGAGGGGAAGGATATAGAACACAATCAACTGACACCTTGCATTGTTTTTTACGTCTGTTTATATTACCAACTTCCACCTGAAAAATTATTCATTTATATTTAAGTGATACTATCTATATTTCAGCTTTTGTTTAGTTAGATACTTTGTTCAAATAGTTTTAATACTTTGTTAAACCCACCTTACCCTCATATAGCTTCAATTTACCGTTTTTTGCAATTGCGTTGAGTTGTTTTAAAAAAAAAAAAAATACTTTTTAAGAAGCGTGCATTAGAATTAAAGGTTTAAATAAAACATTTACAAAGATTATTATCATTGTGATATACCTGCTCTTTAACTATTAGGTCAGACTAATTCAGCAGTAGTTTAGACTAATTTTTGGGAAACAAGGCATGAGTCTAAGTTCATATTCTAACCTGTCTCATGAGTCTGTGTTCATATTCTAACCTGTCTCATAAGGTGTGTCTGTGTTCATATTCTAACCTGTCTCATGAGTCTGTGTTCATATTCTAACCTGTCTCATGTGTCTGTGTTCATATTCTAACCTGTCTCATAAGGTGTGAGTCTGTGTTCATATTCTAACATGTCTCATAAGGTGTGAGTCTGTGTTCATATTCTAACCTGTCTCATAAGGTGTGAGTCTGTGTTCATATTCTAACCTGTCTCATGAGTCTGTGTTCATATTCTAACCTGTCTCATAAGGTGTGAGTCTGTGTTCATATTCTAACCTGTCTCATAAGCTCTGGGTTGTTGAACATGTGAGAGATCTCAGGGTTGCGTTCCATCAGCTGCTGCATTTGAGGGTTGCCCACAATCATCTGCCTCATGAGGTCTGGGTTGGACATCTGCCTCATGAGGTCCGGGTTGGACATCTGCCTCATGAGGTCCGGGTTGGACATCATGTTTTGTACCAGGGGACTATCCATAATCTGGGACAGCATCTCGGGGTTCAACATCAGCTGCCTCTGCATCTGCTGCTGCAGCTCGGACAAACTGGACGTTCCCCTGCCGGACAGGCTTGAAAGGTCAGCAAGCCCACCTGTAGAGAACAGGACAATTATTTATAGATAGGCTGAAAGACACATAGATTAATGAGTAAAAAAAAAGTTTCTGGGCTAGCTTCATGATGGGAGTGCTGCAACTGAGGTCTCAAAGATTTACTCAATAAGTTGGTAGGCTGTCCAAGAGCAGGCCCTGTGCCAGCAGCAGTGCTGGTGTTGGGTGACACACTGGGGTTGGCATGGCTGGATCCACTGCTGCTGGCCGGGGGTGTCCCTAAGCTGGAGCCTGAAACCAGAGAAGGCTCACCACCTGTGGATCTGGAAAGACAAGTGACAGATAAATAACCTAGATTATTATGTGGATTACTTCATAAAGCTTCCGTTAGGCAGGTAAGCAGCTCACTTTGGTGCAGTCTTGATAACAAGATGAACAGTGAGTCCATCTTTGATGCCGTGCTGGGTTAGAGAGTCCCCGTTCTTGAGAATTTTCCCAGCAAAGATCAACACCAGCTGGTCCTGCGTGGCCTTGAACCTCCTAGATATCTCCTGTTTGAACTGTGTGAACACACCAAAAGGTAAGGTGCTGGAGATGCAACACTACACTTTCATTAAGTCTGAATTACGACAATTAAACAATACAATTATACAAAAAAACGCCTTGTCATGCTAGTTTACATTAGACAATATGGATTATGATAGAGGCTAGTCTGAACGAATACTGAGTTTCAACAGTATCATTGTAAAACCTAGGAGGAATAATGAGAAATGATGACATGGTATTGAGGCTAGAACCTGTGATCCCAATAACATTACAACAACCCTGTGATATCACTCACACACGTCTGCACCAGGTCATTATGCTACATACACACACTCCCCACACTGTAGGGCAGAAACCATTTCCCTATTCGCTCATAATAAAACACACACACACACACAAACACACACACACACACACACACACACACACACACACACACACACACAAGAGAGGGCCCTCTGCTCAGCCACACACACACTGCCACGAATAAGGTCATCCTCAGCATGTAATTCACCACTAGTGTTTGTATTTTAATGGAAACACAAAATATGCATGAAAAATGTATGCCCATCTAGGCCTATCTATAATCTGTGTGTCACATTTAAATAAATGCGACATCCCTAGGCCCAATTATCCTGGATAATATTAGACAAATATAATGCCCCAGACGAGCAGAGCAGGGTGTTGTGCTCATGTAAATAGCGTCCTCTTACCCAGCGTAGCATTAGCCTTCTTTTTTCCCCACTTAAATTAATTTGCACAATTTATTTGATTTAAAAGCCGGAATAACCATCGCGACAATAAAAAGTTAGTTAGCTATGTTCATACTTTAAAATGAAATAATTGTGAAGTGCACCAGTTACAGGCACGCCTCCTCTCAGCCCCTGGACTCTGTTTCCCATGGATCATTGCGCTTCATCACAAATTGTAAAGCCCTCACTCCCCATTGAACTCTTTATGTCCGTGTTGATTGGTCGGCTTTGTCTGTCCGCTGACTAAATCATTGGTGTGTATTCATAAGGCAATTCTAGTATATTCATGTATTCATGTATATTCATTTTAAACAGGGAAATTACTGTGCATGAATATTCATTTTAAACAGGGAAATTACTGTTTGCGGTCACAGGATGTGCTCCTGCCATCATTGACTAAGTCCAAAACAAAATTGGAAAAGACTTCATGTTTGCGTCCCTATTCATGTGGAAAGAACTTACTGTACCCCTAAACTGCAAGATCGTGTGTGTCTGGGAAATATCCAAGACATTTAAATAGGACTGGATGGAACAACGATTGGAAACAGGGAATGTTTTTCTCTGCTGCCCTCTCTTGTAAAAGAGATGTTTGATCTGAATGAGAGAGTGCCGCACTGCATACAGGGAACGTACCAAGCAACATCTCCAGGCACTCCCTTGGGAACCAGACCCCCTGGCTACTGGGCCACCTGGATATTTGGATTACTCTCAACGAGGCCTCCGCCTAGGTCTAGTAAAAAGCTCTCCAGCGACAGATGCATTTTGGGGTAGTAGCAACCCAATTCAAGTATTTAAAACACATTTGAATAAATGTTTTCATGACCGATCATAGCCGTCACTCAAGCTCAGGCCCCTAGAGGGGTTGTGTTCAAAATGAATTGAAGTTTGACCGTCACATAGTGGTGACTTTTAAAATGACATAATTATGTTTAAGATTTAATTATCAGTGGTGGAATATGTGCTTCAACCAGTTCATCGATCGTTCAATATTAAATAATATATTTACAGGCCTATATTATTATATTAAACTGCTGACAGTTGAGGATCTTATCAAGTACGAACAAAACCTAAGCTTTTTAGAAGTTAGCTGTGAATTAACAAGAGTTCTATTGATGTCAATGCCTATATTTTGTGATACTGAGTAACAGGTCTATTGCTTAAGATCACTAAAAAGAATCGAACCAAAACTTAATATTTGTGTCTATTCAAACAGTTTAAAACGATACCCTATCACTCATATCTACATTAGCTTTGACTTACCTAAAGTTTACAAGAGCAACCAGTGTCAGTCATAAATTACATAGCTAAATAAAAAGATGTCATAGGCTATTGATAAATAGCCTAATGTTGTTTCTTTACAGCTCTGACGGTTGGTTGGTTTAGGCGTTCGGTCATGCTTTCTCCAACTCAACCCGGCTTCAGCTAGCCTTAAGTAATGTTGATGGTTTTGCAGTTGACATGTCATAGTTCCAAGATGTTGCAGCATGACTTGCTTTTAGTATATTACCATTGACAGTACCTGGGCGACAGAGGAACCTTCCAAGATCGCAATCTCCTCTTTATCTTTCGGGGTTTTTACAGAGACAACGATCATCGTTCTATCCGTGGTATCATTTTTATCGACGGGGAAATCCACAGTGGGATCTAACCCGCTTTTCTCCGCCATATTTACTGCTCCATAACATCCCCAAACTGTCAAGGTGGTCTAGTTAATCTAAATTGCCCGGGGAATTATAATGACGTCTAGTGGCTTGGAGTTGTCACGGCAGTTTTTCAAAGTAATAAATATGCCATATGTTGTAGAAAGTGTATATATATATATATATATATATATATATATATATATATATATATATATATATATATATATATATATATATATATATAATAATAAATATAATAGATTATTTTTTTTATGTTTACATTTTTTATTGATTTATTTCTTGTTATTTGTCTGAATGGAGACAGTCTCAGTCAGTCGACCCCAGTAACTCATCTGTCTTAGAAGCTCCGCCCATTTCAAATAGGCCTGTTGGTTATTTTTTAAACTTCCCCAGGCTTTCGAACCAATGTTTTGAAAGCTAGAACCGAGGCAGACCCGCGTTAAACCACAATTTTACATACCGATAAAGATGCAGTTGGTAAGTATGAATTTCCAGGCCAAAAATAGATTTTGAGCTATTTTTTACGTTTATTACATACCTCCTGGAGGATATTAAATCAAATGCTCAGAGAGAAGGTGCGCTCTAAATGAACGCCCTGGGCCCTGTATTCAGCCATTCTCAAATCTAGGGACGACCGCCTGAATCAACCAATCAGGAGAGTTTTTACAAGAAGGCACGGCTACCTGCCTGTCAGTCACCTTGTGTGCTCACTCAAGCTCATGAAGTAGGAGGGACCAAAGACTCAGGAGGTTGGCATTTTTTAGTGTTGTCGTTCAAATTCATTTTTTCACTGTTTTCTAGAACTGCATACTGCACCATTAAGTTAGCTAGCTTCAGAGGGGATAAGCATAGTTGGTGAATTTTTATAAACTATCCCAGTGATCTATCTTCAGCCAAATTAATCTCATTGTTACTTTGTTACGATCTCGACAGAATATCTTCACAAATGTTTATCAAACTGCACGCTCCTCCACTCAGACTCTGGGATCCTACACCCTATGTAAAAACTTGGCTCAGACACATCGACCTGCAGAGTCCAGAAACGCGAGTGGCCCAGGCCAAACCAGTACCTCACGGTTGAGCTTAAGGCGCAACGCCCCCCGGTGGCTCATCAGGTCAGGGTACTTGAAACTAAGGCTTTGGGATTCGGGTTTGGTTCCGGCCCAGCCCAGCGCTGCATGTCCTCCCTTCTCTCTCTCTCCCCTGCCTTGTCTCAATAAAGCAACAGATGTCTCCCAAAAATATCTTTAAAAAATATATAAATAAAGCAGCACTACAACCACGGTCGCTACAGAGCACCACCACCATAAATGTGCAGAGGATAGGCTGGTCTTCTATTCTAAATAGCCATAGGCCTATCTGAAGGAAGGCAGTTTGGCAGTAGAATGCCCTATAAGTCAAGCACCAATGTTTTGTCATGCTAAATATCTCATATTTATTTATTAGAAAACTATGCATTTGCGTTTCTTTGTGCCGTAGGAGGTGAACGTTAGATTGCCTTGAAGCACCACATTTATGGACTCTTAATAATGTTTAAATAATTGAATGGTTTATTTGCTTGCAGAAAATATTGAATCCGATTCTCCTGTCATCACCAAGAAAGCTGAAGGAAACGAAAAGGGCAGCAATAGAATGATAACGCCGTATGTCAAAGGCAGTGAGTATGAAAGGTACTGATACAAGCCTTAGACCTTTTGAAAGCAACACTGATGCTTGCCTGAATATACTCTGTTGTTTTCCATTATTGGGAATTATTTTGGGTGTCTTGTTAAAGGCCATGCTGTCAGCATACAGACAGAAATTCCAGATAAACTTGTTGGGTCTTGTACCTGGTCAAATGGTATGTTTACAGGGAACAAATGTTGTAAGTAAAGAAGGGAATAATGGCAGACTGAAAAAAAGTCCATGAAAATAGCCAGCTATTTTGTAAGCAGCTCCTTAAACAATAGCAATGGAAATGTGTCAACCACACATGCATGTATAAAAGTGAAGAACATTAAAATAAGCTTTGTGGGCCTTCTAGTGTTAAATGATGTTCACACACACACATTATGCACACTTTGCAAATCTTGAAGATCCTAAAGATCCTGCATGTCGCTCATTCCTGTATGTGTGACCAATTATTACAGATGTACATGACTTATACTACTAATGTAATATATATATATATATATATATATATATATATATATATATATATATATATATATATATATATATATATACACTGCTAATGAAGAGACTGAACTATTTCTGATGTGTTTTTTTTTTACTAATTAGACAATGTCATAAAAAAAATTCTTAAACCCATGCCGCAAAGCATCGGTTCCCAACCGGGGGGTCGCGGCCCACAAGGGGGCCTCAGCGAGCTCCGTTGGGGGCCGCGTCATATTTTGAAAAGTGTTGAAGAAATTAGATGACATTTGAAGCTACGTGCTAGCAGTGAGGATTGAGGGGAACGATATTACATTAACACATTTTTTCAATCCACGATCCCCTGGCTGTCCAAAAAAAGTACACATTTGTAATTCGTCCTCCACAAAAACGACCGAGTCCCACTGATTCCCCGGCAGCTGGTAGTAATGACCCAGGCGTACTGGACCCAGGTGAGGAAGCTCACACCACTTCTAATGGCAGTGCTAGCAGTGCTAGCAGTAGTAGCAGTGCTAGCAGTGCTAGCAGTGCTAGCAGTGCTAGCAACAAGAAATGCAGGAAATATGAAGATAGTTACTACATTTCAAATAGTGCCTATTTATAGGCTACTTATGGGTCAACGTTTTTCATTTACAAATCAGAGTGAATACTGTATTTCGTTATTGTATTTTCAATATAAGAGGCTATTTGTGCATAAACTTATCTGGTTATAATAATAAACATACCGTTAGTTTGAAAACCATTTTTTTGTCATCCCTGCTGCAAGCTTACGAGAGCGATAATATCATAATATGTAAAGGGGGGCCCTGAAATATTTTCCTGGGAAAAAGGGGGTCAGACAAAAAAAAGGCTGGGAACCACTGCTGTAAGGTACTTAATCCCTGTGTTCTTCATCTGTTCCATTTCCAGCCACAGTTTACTGCTGCTCGCAGCTATATTCATGTCTGTCACCTGTGAGCTGCTAATGGTAAGCGTTAGGGAATGTAAATATGCTGAGGATAGGAATTATTATGATGTCTCCATTCACCCCAGTTGTGTTGTGGGTGCCCATGAGGTTGCTGTTGACCTAGACCAGGGGTGTCAAACTCAAATACCCAGTGGGCCAAAATGTAAAACCTGAACAAAGTCGCGGGCCAACATTGAACAAATTAACCTTTTAATATGGACCCAAAAAAGTTTTGCTTTAACATTGAATATAGAACAAGCATCGCTTATTACCATACAATATATAATTTAATAGTGGAGACATGCAAAATCGAATTTCAAATGAAAAAACACATCAATGGCATTCATTTATTAAATTAAAAGTAGTAATTTGGTATTGTCTCGCGGACCAAATATAATTACCTCGCGGGCCAAATTTGGCCTGCGGGCCAGAGTTTGACACCTATGACCTAGACAAAACAATTCCAGAGGAATAGATTAAAGACAGAGAGATTAAAGACAGAGAGGTTGCAGGCACATCAAGGACAAAGACATAGTGGTCTTCAGAGTGACAGGGAACACAACCTGTATGAGGCTAATGTAAAGATAATTGGACTCCAGTTAAAGTTAAATAAGTGCAGTGAGAAGTTACCAACACATAAAACCAGCAGAATTATGCAAAAGAGGCGGAAGCATAGCGAGACTAAGATAGAGAAGATTCAGCAGAAAATAACAGTCTCCAAAATCTGAATATTTCAGAGACCAATGATCATTAGGTAACTTTACTCCATGATATTGGTGAGAAGCTTCAGAAGGAGACGGTATGGAAGAGAAAGGAGAGTAAGCATCATAGTAACACTGTGCGTAGTCATAGTAACACGGTGCGTAGTCATAGTTACACTGTGTAATCAGTGGGCCTCACTGTTGGCAGAGCAACAGTCGGTTCTAAACGAGCAGGGTGAGTTGTGGAAGGGTGAGCATCCAAACACTTGAGCAGGAGAAGTATTATTAAGGAGGTTTACATGGATTTGGTTTGCAGAATGTTTATATATGAACATATGCGCCCATTTACAACACTGTATATCCTTAAATCTGTGACTGAATCCCACAAATAAAACGGTATAAAATCAACTCTACTAGATGTCATTTTCCTTTCAAACATGTCATTATAATCTTACCATTTTCACTATTTGAATCCAATCAATAATTTAGTTGGCTAGTTTTAATTTGTAAGTGTTTATAGAGACAGCCTAGTCAACATTCTAAATATCATATTGATACCTTGCATAATTTGGGAGTTTTTGAGGTTTAAGTGCATAAGGCAAGTTATAACTCAGTGACCGTAAATAGTTGAGATATGGCTCAGGTAAGCATGCTGATTAAAGTTGCAAAGTTTCGTCTTAATAGCATTTATACTTTTTGAGATTTTAAATGCATTATGGTTTAGGGAGTCTCATTGACTTCCACTCCAATTATAACTCAGTGACTGTTAATGATATATTTAAGATTGAGGTATCAAAATACTCAGTAGAGCATACTAAATAAACTTGCAGGATCACATTTTGATCGCATTTATACTTTTTGAGGTATAAAATGCATTATGGTCTATGGGGCCTATTTGACCTCCAGTCTAAATGCATATGGTCACATGTAACTACATAATAAACGTACAGTAAAGACATCAATTACACATGTTTCACTTTTCTAAAGAGTCTACATTCATACAGTTTGAAACGTAAGTTAATCTGACTTGGATACTGAACATGCTTCAGCAGGCACACATTTTCTTCAGAAAATCTCCTGCAATATAATTTCTATCTCTTCTCAAGATACTGTAATTGCTTTGAATATTTTACAATTTAACCAACCAGCCTGATGTGTCTGCCAACACTTGGCAGAAGCTTTACTTATCGACTATTGTCAATAGGGTTAAAGTTTTGTTTAAATTATAGTAATCACATTGAAAATGAAGAAACTACTACCATCTGGGCCCAGATAACACACATACGTCTGGCCCATGGCAGCCATACATTGCAAAGAGCTTGTTTGCTAATCTGCCAAATTGGAGTATGAATCAGCTGAAGTGGGCGAATATCCATCATCTTGTTCTGATGTTTGATCTCAAAACAATAGGAGGGTCATTTATTGGAGTTTTCTTGTAAATGCTTACATAAAGTAAAATTTGGATTCCTCCCAACATCAATTATTCTTCACTGCAGAAAACAAATATTTTCTAGAAACTCCATTTTGCTGTAGTTGGTGATCCCTATATGAAACCTTATGTGACAAACCTAAGTGGGTCAGGCTGATGTGATGGAAGAAGCCACCATATGCTAAGCATTTGTATCCTTGTAACAATGTAGCCCTGGCGGCGCATCTTGCCAGTTCCTCGTGATATTTTTCTGCGTTCCTGAGATCACCTGACGGGATGGTCTCAATGCAAGGCTGTGTGGTCCAATCATATTCATGGAAGAGTCATGTAGGCCTGATTAATAACATCGCCGATTCACGAGACTCATAGGGTCAGTTTTCTTTCCAGGGCAGATTGAGACACACCCAGGACCGACGGAAATGGTCTGAAAACTTTGGGTTGTTTTCAAAATAAGCAGAAAAAAAGCAGCTGCTGCATTACCAAAATACATAACCTGACTGTATTGGTCACACCAAACACAGGTAACAACACATATGAAGTCAAACTGCCTACAATATTTGGGCATTTGGTAAGAGACCCTGGGGTAGGCACTTGTAATGCTTTACTCTAAAGTCAAAAGCGGGATTTTTAGCACCTTTTGGCTCTATCTTAAGTCATACTTAGTTCATTGTGAGCAGTAAAGTATACAATATGCCCACCATGCTCCATATCACTAAATAGTATGGACCCATCATTCTTCAAGAGAAAGCAGTGCGCTTTTTCTCGCTCACTGGAGACACTTCTAATTTCAATAAAATTACAGAATTTAAACATTTTACAGTGTACTGTCATAAAATATGCCTATTTCAGTTTGGTGTTTAAGACTAACTGAAAAAAATAGGGTTTATCATGTGCTTAGTCTTAACTTTTAAGTTTAATTTATTTTAACACCACGCCAAATATCAGATCTATTAAAGGTACACCCAAACTTAAATGTAGTTTAAAAAAAATAAATAAAGGATTGATTTCGAAATTGGTGGGTTGTTTCTTACCCTGCCTTTTGTAAAAAAAAAAAACTAAAAAAAAACAGGATGATGAATTTCCTGCACCAAAAATAGAAAATCCACCACAGAAAATACAGACCATGGTGTGTCTCCAAAGTCCAAAATAGGAGCAGCAAGCATTTTCTGCTCTAAATTACTACTTTAAATTACAATGAAAATAATAAAAAAAAACATTTATTGCTAAATTAATGTTGTATTTTAAGACCCCAGTTATTGCTAACGTCATGTAGTACCATAAAATATGACCTTCTAAAAAAAAATTATTGACATTATCATTTACTGAGCACAGAAATATATCAAATTAAGTACACTGAAGTATTATTTTGGGAAACATAAGGCAATTTATTATGATATATTTATTATGATATAAACATGAAAGGAAGAGCCAGCAATTATATGGGATATATTTAGACAACAACAGAAAATTATATTGCAATAGGATTTTCAGCAACTATTATGATTAAGCTCTTTCAACAATAATCACCAAGAGTGCACAGTGTAGAAAGAGGTTTGTTTCAATTTAATACACCTATAAACCTAAAATCTAGTTTTACCTAAAAGTAATTATACCAAAATATGATAATTAATATCCCCTTCTAACCCCAATTCATAAATAAAGTATCCGTGCACACGCTGCCAACACCCTAATTGCATTTTGCTGCTGTGAACCAGTACTCATTTCACACAATACTATTAAGCCACTCCAAGGGCATGTTTATACATTTTGGTGGTGTGATGGCTGCAGCATCTTAATGTTTTCCAGGTCTGTGACTTCTTTACCTACTAAAGTGTTTGCAATGCAATGGACAGCTGGATTATCATGTCAGCTCAATTCTTAAGTCTCTTTTAATTGGTGTGTCGATGAAATATCTATTTGTAATTGTATTTTGTATTTAAATGTATTTTCATTATACAAGGATCAACTAGGGGACACATAGAGCAGTTTATACTGTAACCCTTCATGCAACAGGCAGCTGTCTGCACTCCAAACTAACTCGTTTTGTGAATCAAATATCCATCAATGGTGTTACTCCATGAAGTCTGGGCACAATTTAAAATAGAATCTTATTAGTCTATTGGTAATATCTATACAGTCAACCGTAGAAAGGTGTTGAAAACAACAATGGTTAAATGAACAAGTCAATTAAGGAAAAAGTCAAGATTAATCTTGGCCAGAAAAGATTGACTTGGACACTGTTGGACCATAGTACAGATAATAACCTGATCATGAAATTGAGATGGAACACCCTTCTCAGGCTTCAGAATCAATCAAGCAGAATGAGCGCAGACATAGAAGTTCCTCTGGTCCACTTGTTGCCAGTAATGGAGGTCCTCAGTGAAGCTCCAGGCACAAGCCAGGTCTTTGCAGGTCTTGACTGTGTGAACGACACAAGCACCAGGCAACTGCTCAAACAGAAGCTCTGCTACGCCCACCACAGTGGGCTTGTTCATACCCCGGATCAGTTGCTGGATGTGGTTCTTATCCAGAGGCTCTGGAGAAGCACTGTAGGAAACCATGATGTTCAGCTTGTCTTCTGTGCTTTGCAACTGAAAGCGACTCTTCCCTGTGGGGCAGTGGAAATCTTTTTTGTTGGCAAAAAGGCCGGAAGGGGTGCTGAATATGCGCACAGACCAGCAAACCCAGTCATACTTCTTCTTCAGCTTCTTTATGATGGCATCTGCCAGATCCTGATTGGTCAGTTCAGGGTGGTCCCTTATCAATCTGCGAGAATCCAGCTCAGCTTGTTTTGGGAAGCTTACAATGCAGTCCTCAATAACAGCATTTATTTTTGTCTGTACCACCTTCATCTTCTCCCCCCAGTCTTTTAAAAGGTCCTCTTCACTGTCACAGCCTTTTAGAGCAGTGTAGCCCATCAGGGCGATGATCCCGATGCAGAAGAGCTTCTTTAGTCGGGCACAGAAGTCCTCCAACGCTCGCCGGCTTTTCTCCTCATAGTTTAAAGTGATCTCCAATACCGACTCCCCGCCAAAGTTGTCCCCTGTAACAGCGTTGTAGAGAGTGTGAAGGTTCTTATCACCACCAGTCTTAACAAAATGCTCAACGAAAAGCTTCTTTTTCACCTCTCGAAACTTGGACTTGGCATTCAGGATATCCATGTATTTCCGGAACTGGTTGGTGATGTTCTCCTCGACTGAGAAGTAGGCAGCGTCAGCTCCACTTTTCTGAATCTCGTCATTGATCCGCTGAATCTCCTCTGAGATGACTTCCAGGCGATCCCTAACTTTTTGAAATTGTTCCTTCATGAATGTTGCCTCTTTGCTTTCCACATTATCCAAGGCCAACTTCACGATTGGGGCAGCAATCGCAAAAACCGGGAAGAGGTCCCCAGCAATACTAGCAACGACCTCTGCCCCCTGCTCAAACACGTCCATCACAGTCTCCACCACGTTCTTCTTTTCTGATACAAGTTTTTGTAACTGGGTGGACATCTTTGCATTCGCTTAGGAGAATATCTGAGAGCAGAATCTGACAACAAAAAATAACGTGTTTGTTAAAAATGACTACAGTTCACAAGCCTACCCCCTAAATGACACACTAAGAAACAAGGTAGTTCAGGAATAAAGGTAGAATAATTATCACTGGGGTGGTACCCTCTATGATACACCCAATGTACCGTGGCAATTTAAACAGGAGAGGCTCTTACTAAAAGGCCAACTGTCACTCAGTGCTTCAAGGCCCATTGATATACCTTTAGGAGTACCCTTTAAATGTGTGTATCTTGGAGAGCAAGCGAACCAAACCTCCTTCTGGTTCATTTCAAATGCAGGCTTGTTTAATCTTCCTTATGAATATTCATGAGACTGAACTTTCCTGGATATGGTGCCTAAGTCCATCTCAACCAGAAAACAACATTTATTTTTCATTTCAGCTGTGTGTGAGTTTAATTTAACTTACGCTTTGCTGTTCCAATATTGCTGGATTGTGGACTGCTCCTTAGGTCAACCCCACTGCTCTGACAGCTTTATCTACAAGAACTGAGAAGAAAAACAGCACCATGAGTTTCATCATCAGCACAGCCTTCTAAGATTGCAGCTGGACACACCCAGTGAGCAATGAGTCAAAAATGCAAGGGGAATTCAGCAGAACGGGAAAACTCAGAGTGGAATTCTAGGAGCTTGAGTTGTGAAATATGTATTTTGTGATTAAAGTTGATAATTTATCTCAAAAAAAGCAAAAAGGTAGAGAGTGAAAATATAACACACTAAGGAAGCTACAGAAATAGAGTACAGCCATGGGATAATATAGAAGTGATAACTTGAGAACTAGCTCCAAGAAACAAGCCAATGATAAGAATGCTTACATTCTAAAAGTCAAAAGTCAACCGTTCAGCATGTCAGGCTTCACTTAAAGGGAGTGTTGCATAACATATGAATCAATAGTCCAAGAAGTTACATATACAGTTTCTTAACTTCAGATTTGAGAGTAATTTCATTAGTATCACAAGCTCATCCGCCTGATATCCACTTGACTAGCTCTTTTCCATCCATTCTTCTCTGAATTCTCTCAGTAAAGTCAATAGGCAGGCATACGGAAGTGATCAAAAGAGGGAAGTCAAACTCGCTGGGCAAGGCTGCGCTTTCCATCACAACTAAGTCTGTAGCCGTGGCAACAAGACAAAGGAAATGATTCCAGCAGCTACTTTGCCTACAGTGTTAAAGTGTTGTAAGGAAATTATTCCACTGTGTTAAAGTGTAATGAAATGATTCCAGCAGCTACTTTGCCTACCGTGTTAAAGTGTTGTAAGGAAATGATTCCACCGTGTTAAAGTGTAATGAAATTATTCCAGCAGCTACTTTGCCTACCGTGTTAAAGTGTTGTAATGAAATGATTCCAGCAGCTACTTTGCCTACTGTGTTAAAGTGTTGTAAGGAAATGATTCCAGCAGCTACTTTGCCTGTCGTCAGGCTTGCTGAGGTTTGTCTCAAGGCATTTCACACTGCAGATAAGGAAGATGACTGTCAGGGTGATAGGACTTCAAGAAAAACATGAACCTCTAGACTTATTCACTCAGATATTCCTCTTCCCCGGCTCACAGCCCAGAGTAGTTTTTATTCTATAACAATATAGTTATAGTAGTTGTTAGTACATCATTAAATACTTATGGTTTGTACATAATGGAATAGTTACTGTTCTTGTTTCTTTTTAGCAGGTTACAATCACGGAATGTTATTGTTTATCTGCAAATCCTCATCACGTTATCCTCAGGCTATAAATAGATAATACTGTGACCTAAGAAAGGCACAGTTAGGTGTAAAACCAAGATAGATTTAGTGTTTAATTTCCACATACAGATCCTAGTTAACAAAGACAAAGGTAGGTTTGTTTTCTGTTGTGGGAAAATTGGATCTAAATAGTATCAACAAATTTAATTTCATAGGAATAGTTATAATAGCACTAGCAAGTTTCAAGACTGACAGGATGCCCTTATGCATATTTTAGGCCAGCGTATGAAACGTAGCAGTGTATGTTTGCATTGTTTTCTACTGACTGGGAGGGCTTATTTAAAGTCTGTGCTCCTCTCCCTAGTGTGTCTGCCATGCTCCCCTTCAGCATTCAGCACGGCTCTGACCAACCTTCCTTCATCACATCACCCCCCACTTCTCAGGAAAATAGATTGCTGATGCATCTGTGTGCCAACTGTCTGGAAATGTCCTCACTTTCCTATGTTATAGTCCATCTTATCAAGTCTAATTTACAGTACGGTTCTAAGTCATAGGCTAGTCCATCTTATCAAGTCCAATTTACAGTAGGGTAATTGTCCATCTTATCAAGTCTAATTTACAGTAGGGTAATAGTCCATCTTGTACAGTATGGTTCCATGGGGGGGGGGGGGGGGGGTTGGGGGAGGCTGATGCCACCCTGAGAAAAGGACTTGCCACCCCAGTTCCCACCCACCTATTTGGTCACTAGAAACATGTTTTGGGGCCTAAAGGTTTATGATATCCAAATGTAATATTAATTATCCTAACCACAAATTTAGAATATTAAACAAAGTTTGCACCTGCTACCCCTGTACCAGCCCAGGGGGAAGTGCCCTTTGATGCCACTGCACGAATCTGCTAGAGAATCGGAAAGGAGATCAACGGACAAGAGAGCAGATAAGAAATATGAGAGAGAGAGAGAGAGAGAGAGAGAGAGAGAGTGTGTAAGAGAGAGAGAGAGAGACAGAGAGAGAGAGAGAGAGAGAGAGATGGACTCACCAAAGTAGAAGAGGAAGGCCAGGAGACAATGGATGGAGAGGAGGAAATCAGCAATGAAGGAACAAAATGAGATACAGAGCTATTGACAAAAAGAATCAGATCAATAAGGATAGAAAGACAGTTATGGGGTGAGAAAGATTGATGGACAGAGAAATTGATGCTCTAATGCCCAAAAGTCTAGCTGGACCACATGATATTTTAGTTAACAAATGTCACATGCCAATTCAATCTGTTTGGTGATGTACTGTATTCTGTTCATGGCTGGTGTGTGAGGTTTGTTTATGTGCAGGAAAATGTTACTTTACAAGTAATTAGGTGCACACTTGGCAGGCAAAAGATCACCACCTTCTTATTGACGAACATAGACGTAGTGAGTCATGCATTTTCACATTTTGTTGTAAATGGAGTTATGCGTATTGGTTATGTTTCATATCTAGACTGGTCAGGACTCACAAGTAATTTATTTTGACTGAGTGAAATTTCGGCTGGCTGCACTTCCTGACGGACAAGCATACACATTCAACAGAAATAATGCGCACTCTGAAACTCCGTAGGTGTACACCTATGGTTATAGCTGATTGTTGGTCAAAGTGTGTTCATTTTATCGGGAAAAACAACAGGCTGACTACGAAGTAGGCCAATACGTGCGCACCCCCTGGTAGACCATATTGGCCTGGAGCTAATGTGGTTTTTAAACCGCTGCTTTATGTGGCCTCTTAATGGAACATCTATCGATTGGTCCGTTTAACATTGGCTTTCATTGTAGAATATAGCTAAACATCAGACATAGCGCCTTAGAGTATCTGGATGATTTGTTTAGCTATGTAACAACTTAAAGCATATTTTCATTTTGGATATCTGATCAACAAATTAACAGTTAGGCCTACTTCATGGAAAATACTACCCATAGATTAGCAAACCAACGCCCTCATCATAACTTTGGCCGCAACAAGAATCTACAAATTACCATTAACTTGTATTTCTTACACTTATTCTGAACATCATGAGTACGCAATGTACAAACAATATAGACGGATCATGATTTTGATATGGAATCCCTACAAGTGCGCAACACTGAAAAATGTAAAGTAAAACTGTCAGACTTTTTGTAGAATGTCTGCGAAAAGGTGGAGAGTCATTCTGGAAATATTTTGTTGATGATTATATCAGTCTTAAACGATTTAAACTTACCTCGAAAGTTTTCAGATGAATAGATCGCTTTTAGTTTTCTCTTCCTAGTTGGTCATAAAGAGATCATATTACAGCCAGGGTAAAGCACACCCACTTCTAGACATTTGACTTGGGCGGTGGTTTCCTCAAGTTGAGCCGGTCCCTATTCGGTGCAGATATTATACATAACCGAAAACAAACGACCATTTAGGTACATGCAGTTCCCTTAGTATTTCCCATTTGAAGGGAGTGCAAGCCATTTTTGGGGGGTGTTTGGTGGGTGGGGGGGGGGATGGTACCTAATTCTTCCCACACCTGATCAGTATTAATAACCGATTTGTAACTCAAGGGAAAGCATTACGCATAGTAATTATACAGTTCTTTTACAAATTAATAATGTTAACCAATTGATTACTTATCGTAATTTATTATGAATTGCGTAACATATACATTCAAGGAAATTAAGAGCGTACTGCATAGGCTTAAACAATTACAAATGTCTGAAATAACAATGTGACCAACATTTACAAATATAAAAATATTGCATATTTCATAACACTGAAACATCCCCTTGTAAAATTCTATTACCTTGAGATATGAGAAGGCATATGGATCCGTTTACTTTTAACCCCCAAAATATAGTTTGTTAAATTCTATCTTTCTATTGTAAATACCAAGATGGCCAAACAGACTGAAAACAGAATGGTTTAAATTTTGCCACAAAAATGATTCCTACCCAAAGCCAAAAGCATTGATTACTATACATTTCCCAGCTTTCACTAAAGTTTTAAAAGCATTTGGAGTTTTTATTATAATGAACGTACACTGTGACCTTATTTAATCCGGTTAAAGGCTACTCAGGATGTATACAGAGGTATGCCCTCTTGTGTTTTCCATAGTAGTAAGAATCATCGTCAAAGTTGTTGATCTCCATCACCTCCTTAAAATGGCTGACAGCATGCACTAGGCAGTTGGGAAAGGTGCTGCTAAGCGACTGTGCAACGTTCATCATATTGCCCTTCAGCTTTTGCCTCTCAATATGTTCTTGGATCTGAGCCTTGTTGATTGGCTTAGGCTGCACACAGAACGAAACCACCACTTTGATGTTGTTTTTAGTCATCACAT